>LR749748.1:121415-238849 GCA_902729485.2 Mus minutoides | reverse complement strand
TGTGTGTGTGTGTGTGTGTGTGTGTGTGTGTGTGTGTGTGTGTGTGTGTGTGTGTGTGTGTTTGTGTGTGTGTGTGTGTGTGTGTGTGTGTGTGTGTGTGTGTGTGTGTGTGTGTGTGTGTGTGTGTGTGTGTGTGTGTGTGTGTGTGTGTGTGTGTGTGTGTGTGTGTGTGTGTGTGTGTGTGTGTGTGTGTGTGTGTATGTGTGTGTATGTGTGTGTGTATGTGTTTTTATGTGTGTGTGTGTATTTGAGAGTCTGCTTGCATAGGAACATGGCATGGTACATGTGTGGTCACAGGACAACTTTCAGGGAGTCCTGGGTGTCTACCATAGGTTCTCAGGATTGGCAGCAAGTGCCTTTACACATAAACCCAATGCACATGCTAAAGAAACATTTTTCTTTAAGAAGAGAACCACAAAAGCAAAACAATGTTAATAATTTCGAGCGTCCTTTAAATTCTACCAAACATTTGTGTTGGAGACAAAGCACTTGGAAACATATTATTAACTTTGGTTGAAATCACTTAAAGCTCTTGATGAGACTCGGGATAATAGTTTAAATGTTAAGTGTGAAATCTTTTTGTATGTTGTTTTCCAGGGAACAATGAACCCCTACCCTAGTGAGATATGTTTTGATTTTAGAAGATTTCTTTTATCACCAGGAAAGCAAGATCTGTGTTCTGTCTCTGAATAAGGTCAATGAGATATAAAAAGGCCAAGACATTGATGATAACTGATGAAATTTTAACATTTATCCTTGGGGAAGATGAGCAGAACTTGTAAGCCTGGAGGCACACACATTGTTCCAGCTAGCTTTATGTCAATTTGAAACAAGCTATAGTTATCTGAGAGGAAAGAATATCAATTGAGAAAATGCCTCTGTAAGGTCCAGCTATAAGTCATTTTCTTAATAAGTGACTTCCCTGGGCTAGTGGTCCTGGATTCTATAAGAAAGTAGACCGAGAAAGCCATGAGGAGCAAGTCAGTAAGCAGCACACCTCCATGGCCTCTGCATCAGCGCCTGACTCCAGGTTCCCACCGCTTGGATTCCTGCCATCATTCCTTTTGATGATGAACTGTTATACAGGTCGGTGAGTGAAGCAAACCCTTTCCTCCCCACCTTGTTTTTGCTCCTGGTGTTTCATCACAGCCGTGACTATCCTAACTAGGACACACATCAAGGGAGAAAAGGCACAAAGTGGTTTTATTCGGGACCAGAAGACAAACAATTGTACAGAGGTGAAATCATGAAAAAATATATTTTGTGAACAAATGTATCAGTAAATCTTAAAAGTTAAATGAAATAGACAAATTTCTTGAAGAAAAAATAAAAAGCAAGTTGCCTATGTTTACTAAAGACAGCATAAAAAGCAAATCTCTATCTATGAATCAAAAGAAACTGAATCGGTGGCGCACGCCTTTGATCCCAGCACTCAGGAGGCAGAGGCAGGTGGATTTCTGAGTTCGAGGCCAGCCTGGTCTACAAAGTGAGTTCCAGGACAGCCAGGGCTACACAGAGAAACCCTGTCTCGAAAAACCAAAAAAACAAAAACAAAAACAAAAACCAAAAAAAAAAAACCAAACTTCTGACTGGAGGGAAGGTCTAAGCCTAGCTTGCTTTCCAGGAGGATTTTTGCCATCACCTCAGATTATCTAGAGGATTAAAGTGAAGTTCCCAGCAATTGCACGGTGCCTGCATTGTCCTGAGAGCAAACCAGAAAAGGACATTATAAGAAAACTACAACTTTTCACAAGCAAGGATTTAAGAATATTGAATAGTATTTTATAAACCATACTGTGATATTGAAAATAACAACAGTCAGTACTAAGTCAACTCTTTAACACAGAATGCAAGGATGGTTTAATATTGGAAAACAGACCTACACAATACACTATATTCATAACCTGGTATCTCAAATGTAGAAGAATTGATTGGCAAAATTCATCCTCCATGTAGAAACGAGAAGGGCCTCACAAGCGTCTGAGCAGACAGACGGACACGAGGCGAGGGTATCGGCACCTGCTGTTTCTGTTTAGCACACACCAGGGGTTCGGCCATCACAGTAAAGCATAACAGAGATGTGCAGTGTGCACATTTGAAAATATTACAGAAAAATTAGAAATTTAGGCCTTACCAAAAATAATAATTTTTGGAAGAGACATTGAAACAGAAAGGCAAGATTCAGAATTAAAGAAAACATCTGCAAAACACACGTGGGAAAGGACTTAGATGACTATGTAGGAAGCTTTCATATCACAATTACAGGACAGCCAACAACTCAACTTTAAAGACAGGCAAAAGCTTTGAACATGTGTCTCATAAAAGGTCACATAAATGACAGGGAAGGAGAGGGAAGCTGTCGTCTTCATCATTTGAGAGAAAAATCAAAGCTAAAACCACATAGGTTACACACACCAGTCCCTGGATTAGCAGGCTTGGCTTTGGGTTTTGGCTTTAAGGCAGCAGCCATACTTCAGCCTCCTCATGCTAGGATGGCATTACTCCCATTGGCTAAGATCTAAAACCCATCTGACTACATTCAAGAAGGAAGTCGAGGAAACGAAAACTCCGGACGCTGCTCAGGGAATGGACAAGGAAAACAACTTGGCCGTTCTTTAAAATGCAGCTAGAAAACCACTATAAGTACCTGCAGGTACTGACTGGGAGGGAAGCAAGGAAAAAAGCATAGAAAGACTGTGTGTGTGCTCACTGTAGCTTGGTAAAGAGATGGGCATGACCCAATGCCCATCAACAGGTGACTTCAACCTGAGAGGCAACCGAGTCCCTCGGCATTAAGAACTAACATAGCCTTTAATCCCAGCACTGGGGAGGCAGAGGCAGGCGGATTTCTGAGTCCGAGGCCAGCCTGGTCTACAGAGTGAGTTCCAGGACAGCCAGGGCTAGACAGAGAAACCCTGTCTCGAAAAACCAAAAAAAAAAAAAAAAAAAAAAAAGAACCAACGTAGCAACTTCAGTAGATTTTAGAATAATCTTGGTGAGTGAAACCTACTCTTGAAAGAGAACTTGAGTGTGGTCTCATTTACATAAAAATTAAAAGTCCATGCCACCTTAGTGACATTTGGGGGCGCCCAAGAGGAAACCCATGGTGTTAGTAGACACCTGCACACTTCTGTTTTGGATTGCTGCTTCCCGGGGGCGGGGGTTATATGTGTATTTGTCAGTGTGCGTCAAATTGTGTATTTGGGATGTAAATATTTGATATCTCCTTAGCTGTACTTTAATAGAGCTGTAAAATGGTAGGAAAGAGACTTCTCAGAAGCGCCATGAGGAAGATCAAGTGCCAGAAGTCAGAATAAGCTACAAAGCTCAC
Source organism: Mus minutoides (assembly GCA_902729485.2). NCBI lineage: Eukaryota > Metazoa > Chordata > Mammalia > Rodentia > Muridae > Mus > Mus minutoides. Next base: position 235,518 of record LR749748.1, on the reverse strand, counting down.
GGTGGGCAGCCAGTTCTTTACCTTATTTTTCACCAAGGGATTGTCTCTGGAAGTCTTGACGCTTTGGCTGGATTTTCTACATGGCTCTGAATGAAATTGGGAAAATATATTTTAATTAAGTCAAGTTGCTTTTTTATTTACAAAATGCTTTATGAATTAGTTGCTGAAATAGCCTACTCTGAACTTAAATTAAGGTCAGCCCTGACCTATGTGTGCATGTGAGGAAACTTGTGATGTAAAACTGTGTATAATAACATTATACAAATTCATTTGGGTTGGAGAGATGGCTCAGTGGTTAACAGCATTGACTGCTCTTCCAAAGGTCCTGAGTTTGATTCCCAGCAACCACATGGTGGTTCATAGCCATCTGTAATGGGGTCCAATGCCCTGTTCTGGAGTGTGTGAAGACAGCTACATAAACATAAAATAGATAAATAATTCTTAAAAAATTAATGTTATACAAGGTCATTTTAAAAAAAAAGATACTGATTCTATTGCCAGCATAAGATGAAAACAGATTACAAACTAACCTTCCTTCCTCTTCCCTCCCCACCCCTTTCTTCCTCCTGTCCTACCTCACACCACTACACAGGCTGACCTGTGAACCTCCTGCTCAGCTTCCCAAGTAACTAGAGATGCAGGTCTCTTCCAGCAGCCCTGAATACGCCAAGGTTTCTTGATTCAATTAAACTGACTGTAAAACAGAACCTTACTGTATGTTTCTTATGCATGTCCCTGTCACTTCTGTTTCATAGACAATGTGTATGTTTTGTTTGCCCTGGGATATAGTTGTATTCTTTGTCTCTCATCTTCCAACCCTATTGCTCATCTGTGCTCTAACTAAATCCCTCTCAGGCTGAAATCTTCCACAACTTTGCTTAGCCTCCTGTCTACTGATGTGAAGATAATGTCTTTCTAAGCAAAGTCATAGATATGCACCATTTTTTTAAAAGTAAAAGTACTTTTTGTGCACAGTCCCCAGAGTATCTAAATTTATCGGTTCTGTCTGAAGAAGGAGTGTTACCTTCTGGTAATGGACAGTGTTCCGGTTCTGTCTGAAGAAGGAGTGTTACCTTCTGTAATGGACAGTGTTCCGGTTCTGTCTGAAGAAGGAGTGTTACCTTCTGTAATGGACAGTGTTCCGGTTGGTGAGTGTGTTCAGTCAGTGCTCCCTTGCTGGAAACAGAAACTACTATGTTTTAAGAAAAAAATTTAATATAAGGAACTGAGCATGTGTAATTACATTGGAAGGACTGGGGTATAAACTTTTGTCCTGAGATCTAGAAATCAGATTGACAGCCTGACCCAACCTAGAATCACTTTGGGAGAGTCTCAGTAAGGAATTCTCTAGAGCAGGTTGGCCTGTGAGCATGTCCATGAGGCATTCATTGTCATAATTGTCTTAGTTCATGTGGGATGACAAAGCCTGAAAGTGGGCAGAACCATTCCCAGACTAACTGATTTATTTCTATTTCATTGATCAACCTGTCTGTCTCTGTACCAATATCAGCTTTTATTACTATTGCTCTGTAGTACAGCTTGAGGTCAGGGATGATGATTCCCCAAGCTATTCTTATATTGTTAAGAATTGTTTTTGCTATCCTGGGATTTTTGTTTTTCCAGATGAAATTGAGAATTGCTCTTTTCACATCTGTGAAGAATTGTGTTGGAATTTTGATGGGGATTGCATTGAATCTGTAGATTGCTTCAGTAAGATGGCCTGGACACAGTAATAAAAATAACTCATAAGAACAATAGTGTTTGTTAACAACAATGTCTTAGTGACTATTGTTAGAGTTTATAAATTGTTTATAGTGAATAATGGCTTAGCCCATAAATTGCTACAGCTATTTAAGCAAGCAGATTTCCTCCAGTCACTTGCAAGAGGCCTAAGAACACATTCCATTTCTTTAGAGGGACTCACCGGACTGAGGCCTGGAGGGCGGTTTGGCTGGGGCTGGTGACAGTCTTCCCACTCTCAGGCTCTCTGGAGATGCGGTACTGGGAGGGTTGGTGAATTTTGTTAATGAGGTCTCATTCCTCTCTGAAGGGCTAAGCTGATCAGAGATATACAGCGTTCTGGGACATACGTCGTCATCATCATTCACGGTGCAGATTGGGATGTTGTTCAAACCTGGAAGAATAGGGGCAACCACTTATTTGTTTGCTGACAAATCTGTTCGGAACACAGGAGTCACGCACTGTGGCCTAACGTTCTCATGTCTTCCCCAGCACTTCCCACTAGTCTTATTAAATGTTTGTAAACTCCTTGTCAGAGCTGTGCTAGGCTGTGAGCCTCATGGTGGGGGTCACCCCCTCCCCTGCTTGTTTTTACTGTCTGTGGCTAGTACCTACTCCAGTGCCTGGCAGAAAGCCGGGGTCTTTGATGGTTGAATGAATGGCTGGCTAATACTCCCAGCCATTTTATCTGGTTACATACTTCAAACTTGATTAATAGTCACTGTCAATCTTACAGACAATATCATATGTTATCATTATATTTTAAACACTAGTGTAGTGATTAGCCCAGGCATACAGTAAAAAATTGGATACCAAGTTAAATATAGGCAAGCTTACACACACGTGTCCATTGAAACCCCCAATTTCTCTTTTAATTTGTTTTTTGAAAGAGAAACCATGCAGTACATGTATTGTGCATGCCGGAGGACCTTCACAGGAGAACAACCCTCTCTGCCCCTGTTGTATTTTGTTTCTTTTATCTTATTGGTTTCCACTTTTTTCCAAATGTGCACACGCGGTAATCTCACACCAGACAGAAATGATATGAAAAGCTCACAATCCATCGATTCAAGAGTTAGGAAAGAGCTGCTTCTAGAAGGTGTAAAGGAACAGCTAGAACCACAGGATAGTGGTTGGAGAGTCCTATGCGGCAGGGCATGGCTGACAGTGTGTGGAAGAGCAGTGAATTCTGACCCACCCTGCAGCTCAGCAGAGGGCTGGAGGGTTCGGGAACTGAGCTGCAGAGAGATCATGCCCGCTATGGGGAGTCAAGTTTCTGCTGTGGATGTTGTAATGACTCCCTTGTCTGAGAGCCAGGCAAAGGCTCTGTCCTCTGGTTGGTATTAGTCTCTGGTTGATATTCATTCTCTAATGGGACTGTTTTTGTTTTGTTTTGTTTTGTTTTGTTTGATACAGGCTAACTGTTTCCTTAATGGATGACTGTCCCTTAATAATTCGGAGATTTAAAGTGACAGGAATCATTAAGAAAATGCATACTATTTATTCTGCTTTGCTTTTCTGTTGCTCTAAATAAAACACCATAACCAAACACTTAAGGGAAAAAGACTTTGTTTGGCTTAAAGAGCCAGATCCCAGGGCATCACGTAGGGAAGTCACAGCTGGAGCTCAGGAAAGGAACCTGGAGGCAGGCACTGGAGCAGAGGTTCTCTAGACCACCGATGAGGATGAGGATGACTTGAGTAACAACCGCTGATCCATCCCTAAGGCTCAGGCTACTCTGTCTTCTCAGTCTTCTCTGTCTCGGGATTTCCTTTTGGATGAAGGGAGCTCTAGTGCACAGCAAAGCACTAACCTCAGCCCCATGGAAGTCAGAAAAAGCTGAAGTCTTTACCTGGAGTTGAGAGCCCTAGCAACGCCCCCCCTCCCTTGTAGCACTCGTGTGGCACTCGTACCCTCACCTTCCTGCTTAATTCTGCCTCCTTTGTTTTCTTCGTACATGTTGCTCCACCAAGCACTTCCACATAAAGCGTCTTGACCCAAATCCCCAGATGAGTGTCCTCAGAGAACCTACTTTAAGAAAACATCTCTGGAGGAAAATATAGGGCACTGTGCCAAAGTATCACACGACAGTTTAGACTGAGGATGGATATGGGGCCTAGGAAGTCTTTTGAAATGATGTTTAAACCAATATATGAAAGATGAGAAGCAGTGATTAGTGGGAGGAGTTTTCTGTCTAGAGAAGGTGTGTGTGAACAGTCAGAACTTGCCAAGGGATTGTTCAATCTTCAAGGAATTCAGATAAGCCTGCAAGGTGTGCATGTAGGGGAGGGGATATGCGAGGTGAGTTGAGACGAGAGGGGAGACACAGCACAGGATTAGACATCACTGTCGTAAACACTTCTGGGGGATTCTAGTGGGATGCCTGACTAGCCAAATTGACACCATGAGTATGATTCTTGCAGTGCTCTCAATGAGAATGGACTAGACGAGGGTAACTGATTGATTTTTCTGTTATCAGTCTCACAGCCTGCCTGATTATGCTTGTCAATTTTGTCAAAATAAGGATATTGATAACGTTAGCAAATATGATTTGCATGAGAGAGGGAGGCACCCAGAATCCAGGGCACCGCAGAGTGGCTCAGGGGTGAGGGTGTGAGAATCCTGAGTGTACACATCATCTCTTCCGGCCGGGATGTAATGTCAGTTTCTAAGCATGCTATACAGCATGTCGTAAGTGCTCTGCAGTCAGTGACCACTTTCCTCCTTCCACAGGTACTCTCCTCCTCGACAAGTCTACCTTCTGCTCCGTTTGTTGATGCGCTTTCCCTTCTCCTCCCATGTCATCTATGTAACCACGGCACGGGCATAGCTGCTACCACACTCTGCCCGTAGACTCACGCCAAGTGTTTGTCGATAAAATGAATAGTTGGATATATGACTGAGTGGTTAACTCGACGATCGGTGTCTGTGATTAAAACACTACGCTTCTATTGATGACTCACTCCTCAGTGTGCATCCTACACTTACACCTTCTGTTTGAGACCAGCTCAGGTTTCCACTCAGGCAGAGTCACTGCTGGGTACCGGCAGTGCTGTCTGTCTCACTGATGGAATATGGCATTTGACTAGAATGTGGTCTATGTAAGATTGTTGCGTTTTGCTGATATATTTACTACATCCAGAATACAAGTTAATCTGTATTGGGACAGCAGCTGCTGCTGAGTGAAAAGGCTCCAGCGTCTCCCCTTAGCTCCCCTGTTCCACCAGAAGCCACACATTTTCCTGTAACCTTATAATATCAGGTTAACCTGATAGCAGCACAGCACAGGCTCACGTCATGGCTCCTTCATACTTTGTTCCAGCTGGTCACCATGACATTTTTTTATCCCTGAACATCTTCTCCAGCCTTATAGTCTACTGTTGCTTAGTTACCATTGTATGGCAGATACTCGCGTGGCTTAACAGGATCGGCAGCCTCTAATTCTCTTTATTCCCAGACTCTGCCCCTTTCCATCAAGAAATGGCTCACTTTTATTATGAAAATGTTCTCACTTTTTTTTTTAAGAATACAACTCATTTTCATTTATTAGAGCCATTATACACTGTTAATGTATGTCTTCCTCAGTAAGGGCCTGCCTGCCTTCCACTCTGTTTCCAGATGCTCTTTTCCATGTTGGCACCTTTCCCTTCACCTCCCATGTCTGGATACTTAGCCACAACATAGTACTCTTCTGCCTGTATCGTCACTCCAGGTCAGCGCTTGTTGAATATGCTTATTGAGGAAGCAAGATGAGTCTCAGGGAAGGATATGAGAGACTAATGATTAGCCCACCAGCTGAGGTGGCTTTTGTGGGTGGTGTCCCACAGTCACAGCATCTGGGATGAACTGACTGGCTCACTGAATCTAGTACCAAGAGTCCTGTTTGTTTTCCATGTACTTTGTGAACTTGAGAAATCTACCTCTCAAAACACCATTTCTCTCTATAGCCCACGTGTATGTAAAAAGCACATATTCTTCAGTGTAAGAGAAGATACTACCAATGTCTAATCTCTAAGGGGCTTGTGACAGAAAGTTAAATAAGGAAATGGGAAAGAAAGGGGAGGTGGGAAGGCAGGCAGGCAAAGAGAGAGAGAAGAGAGGAAGAAAGAAAGGAGAGAGAAAATATATGCACAGCCCTGGACTCTTTACCCACCATATGTGCAGATATCTGCACACAAAGGTAGTTCCCTAGGGCTAGTGTTTAAATCCAAGCATGGGTCTATGATGGCTATTCTTGTTTGTCAACTTGACTACATCTGGAATTAACTAAAATTCACAAATGACTGGGCACACCTGTGAAATTTTTGTTGGTTATTTTTGCTGTAGCTTTTTTTTTTCTTCTTAATTGGGTCATTTAAAGTGTGAAGATCCACTTCTAATCTGGACATCCAGCCTCATGAACTGAACAATTACTGGACCTTCCCTTGCTAGACAGCCATTGTTAGATTAACTGGACCATAGCCTGTAAATAAATCTAATAAATTCCCTTCAGCTAGATAACAGACAGACAGACGGATAGAAAGATAGATGATAGGCAGATAGATAGTAGAAGAAAGAAAGATTGATTGATACATTTTATAAGTTCTGTTACTCTAGAGAATCCTGACTAAAAGTGCTTAAGATATTCAAATACTTTTAAGTCCTTGCCACCTTGAGCTCCCTGAATGGCTTCCCCAGCTCTGAGCACTTTGATCATTTTCTCAGGTCCCTATCCCAACACAAGCAATCTATGGACTAAAGATGCCTACAGATGTCTACACTACCAAAGTAGGACCTAGCTCCCAGTATCTTAGCACCTACCTTTACCAATGGCTAAATGTTTTAAGTAACAGTTACAGTTTATACACTGAAGAAACAAACATCTGCGTAGCCAAGGTCCCGTTACCTTTGATGTGACAAACTCTTCTGGGATGAGGAGTGTGCCTGACTATAAAGCAGTCTTCGACTCTCTCCATCATGTGTCTGGCTTTGTACTCTGGGTGAAGAGAAGATGTTGAGGATTTTAGGATAGGGTTCATGACTTCTTGGTTTCCCCTCTCTGTCATTGCCACAAAAGTTCTTGGGATCTAACTTGATTGGCCTCACTCACAGGTGCACTGCAGCCTTGCAATCACATCCCGAGAAAAGACCCTTGACAGTCACCTGTCTATTAAATATTTTTCCATCCTTGCATTAAATTATTTCTCATGTCAAAACAATATGAGGATAACAAAATAAATAAATGAACAAAGGGAGAGTGGGCACTTGTTTTGTGGTCAAATTAAACTTTTATAAGCATTCTAGGTCTGAAAAGAACATAAGTCCCCCTACGGGGAAAATGGTAGTCTGCCATGCGCCTCCCTCGACCAGCAAGAAAGTCACACCACCACCGGGATCTTCTCAGTCAGCTTTATTCTGGAGCACCTTGATAGTAGATTCTCAGGACCCAGGACAGCAGCAGAGCTGCTGCTTTTATATGCTCCCAGGGAAGTGGGGGGGGGGGTGTTGTAGTGGATGCGGATTGGTGCACCAAGCGATACCTCATTTGCATGTGGCCCATTCATTGGTGCTACAAGCCACACCCATTAGCATATTGCCCGTTCATTGGTGCCACAAGCCACACCTCATTAGCATATTGCCTGTTCGGGAGGGGCTATTGCTTGAGGAGGGCCTGAAGAGAGAGCTGTGCATGTGCACTAGGCTCTCCTCCCTGGCAGCCTGCCGGTCCCACGCCATTTTGTAATGGGACGGAGCCGGAGGCCTTCCCGGAGCCAGACGGCCTTCTCGGTCAGAGCCGGGGCGGCGCTTTCACCGCTTCAGAGCCAAGGCGGTGCGTCTGCCGCTTCTCAGAGCCGAGAAGTCCTACAAATCTGGTCAGCGAACACTCTGGCCTGAGGGAGCAGCCTTTGACAAGTGACTGATAGGAAATCGGGCTACCATCAGACACGACCACCAGTCTGTCTCTGCAGAGATCTGGAGTAGGAGGAGATGCCACCAGCACATTGGTGGCAGACTTGACTGTAACAGAGGTCAAATCTTTTTATGCAATCATGAGACATTGTAGTGAATTTCCGACCTAGTCGTTGATAGGCGTACTTTAGCATACCCGTCTCTGTATCTTTTTATCAGGGGGAGGATAGGTCAAGATGACACAAAACCTCCATGCAATTTGACATGCTTTTGAGGAATCTATCCTGTATGGAACATCCCCTGCACTGTATTGTGACACTCTGTCAGCAAAATTGAGTTTCCTTACTCTGTCATCCTTTGAGGTGGTATAGTGGGAGTCATTAGGTCTGTCCCTAAACTGGGGAAGTATTGGCAAATCAGTCTGCTAGGAAATCATTACAGACTTTTAAGAGAGACCAACCAGAACTCGGGCAAAATGCCCTCGTTTATGGCCATCAGGGCGCGAATAACGGCAGCCTTTTGCCGAGCCTGAGTGTGTCTCAAAGGACATAACAACCAGAGGCAAAGTACACACCCGCAAACACCAGGACACTCCAAAGTAGCATCCCAGCCCATTCTTTAGAAAAGGAAAAGGCATTGGACAGCCAAGAGGTAAAATCTTCCAAGGTGACAGGGTCAACTCTGGTGCCATTCAGGATGGAAATCTAGATAAGGAGCTTCCGGAACAGTGGTTCTGCCTCTGCAGTCCAATTCCCTTGAAGATACTCCAACAACTCCCTGCTGTGTCTTCCAAGGGAGGGGGGCCCTCTTCGTATCAGTCTCTCAGGTATCCAAATTGGTTCTTTGTCCCTAGGAAAAACACAAACCACTCCCCGGGACTGTGAAATAACCGGGTCTGGACCTAGCCATGACCTGGATTAAACAGAGATAGTAGTGGAAAGGTTTTAATTCATAATTTGGCATCTTCAGGTAACATTGAACCCAATTAATGTCACCTAATAATCTTTGGAAATCATTTAAAGTCCTCAAATTATCCTTCCTAAACTCTACCTTTTGTGGCACTATCTGGTTTGTTCCTACTTTGGCTCCTAAATAATCTCAAAAAGCTATAGATATTAATCTTATCATCCTATCCAAGTGAACAGCCACTCTCTTTCAGCTCTGCATCGAGCTGTCCACCTAGGTTGAGGTGCTGCTGCTTTACTTGTGGGATACCCATATGTGGAATAAGCCACAGGACTCCATCCTGATACCAAAGAAACCATCGTATGCATCCCACATGGTCTCTTTTTATAGGAGAACAAAAGCTACCCTTCAAAGACACATTAAACAAAACACTCCTTTTCCATGACTGTGGATGGCAATTGCAAAGATTTATTGGTTCCAAAAATCCTATGAAAAACCATAGCATCCACTCTATTTTCACACCTGCTTTCAATGTGCCCTGATTCCAGGCAAAATCTAGGTCTCTGCCAAGTTTGTCCCAGCAGGGAACAGTAAGACTCCCCGATACCGCAAACCAAGGGGCCACGGTATCACACTCCTTCAAAAACCTCTCAAGAGTGGATTGTATGATTTTTTAAATTTTTTGATATAAACAGCTCCTGAAGAGCCAAAAAATTTAGGTGCGAATGAGAAGCATCCATGATTACTTACTCCTTTTCTAACTGCACTCCTTTTCTTTATTGTCTCTTACCTGAGAACTTTCTCTTGTCCCATTTACCTGGGAACTTTATTGAGGTTTATCTTCTTCTGACCTTTTCTTGCTTTATTTTGGAGCTGATTCCCTTTATCATCTAGGTGGTATCGCTCCCTCTCATTTTTAACAGCCTCCTCATCCACCTCTTCTTCCGAAGAGGAGTCAAAGTTGGAAAGCTGCGATTCCTTGAGAGAGGGGTAAATCCCCTTTTCTTGTTCCCCCTTAATATTTAAGAGTAGGTTGTAGCCTCCCTTTTGCTGTCAACAATATAGGGAAGCATAACCTCTCTAAAATATTCCAGGAAGCTTACCAGTACCACCGCTCCATAGCTGATGAGTTCTGATCCCACAAAGATAATCTTCAGTTTCTGAAGAGTTCAGTTCCCACGAAGATCTTTTTCGGTTCCTGGAGAGTTCAGTTCCCACGAAGATCTTCTTCAGTTCTCGGGTTCTCGGCACCACTTGCGATGCTCGACCAGCAAGAAAGTCACACCACCACCAGGATCTTCTCAGTCAGCTTTATTCTGGAGTACCTTGATAGTACATTCCCAGGACCCAGGACAGCAGCAGAGCTGCTGCTTTTATACTCTCCCAGGGAAGGGGAAGGGGTGTCATAGTGGATGCGGATTGGTGCACCAAGCTATGCCTCATTTGCATGTGGCCAGTTCATTGGTGCCACAAGTTACACCCATTAGCATATTGCCCATTCATTGGTGCCACAAGCCACACCTCATTAGCATATTGCCCGTTCAGGAGGGGCTATTGCTTGAGGAGGGCCTAAAGAGAGAGCTGTGCATGCGCAGTAGGCTCTCCTCCCTGGCAGCCTGCCGGTCCCGTGCCATTTTGTAATGGGGCGGAGCCGGAGGCCTTCCCGGAGCCGGACTGCCTTCCCGGTCAGAGCCGGGGCGGCACTTTCGCTGCTTCTCAGAGCCAAGGTGGCACGTCTGCCACTTCTCAGATCAGAGGCGGCGCTTTCTACAGTAGTCCTTATGAAAAATGAACTGTATTCTATTTTTCATTGTGTTTAAGATCACTCTTGTCTTATGAGCAAATTATTTACATGATTAGTATTTATTTTAGTATTAGTATTAATAAATTCACAATTGCTAATGTTGTAGAAGGCCCCACCCTCTGCATATGGTACCATTTCCTGGACTCTATAAGAAAGAGAGTACACACGAGTGTTTTCAGGTTTCTATCATTGTAATAAAACACCATGACTAAATGCAACGTGGGGAGGAAAGGGCCCATTTCAATTTACAATGCTCGAGGCGCACACCTTCCTGAGGATAGTCAGGGCAGTAGCACTAGTGGGGAAGGCAACTGGAGGCAGGAACTGAACCAGAGGCCTTGGAGGAATGCTAATTATAGACTTGGTCTTCCAGGCTTGTTCAGCACATCCTGGGATCACCTGCCCAGGGGTGATACCACCCACACTGACTGGGTTCTCCCACTCACTGTCAATCACTTCTTAAGAAAACACCCTAGGGACTTGCCCACAGCCTGATCTTAAGGAAGCATTTTCTCAATTGAGGGTTTTTTTTCTTTTTCTTTTTTTTCAGATGATTCTAGCTTGTGTCAAGTTGGCATAAAAGTAGCCAACATAATAGGTCTGCAAGTAAGCCAGTAAGCAACACCCTCCACAGCTCTGCTATTTTGTGTATGAAGTGAGTTCCTTGATTGGAGAGAATGCTGTCTGGAATGACAAGACTCTGAACTCTAAGCTGGAACAGACCTTCCCTTCCCCATGTTGCCTTCGGCCGTGGCATTTGTTATAGCTACTAGGATGTCATTGTAAAATTATTTTAGGCTAGATAAATTATACTTAAATAGTAAATTAGAAAGTATCTCTACTTAACATAAAGAATATATTTTGTTCTAACCCTTTAGGGTAACATCACAAGGAGGGGTAACTCAAATATCTTTGTATAGTCAAATTGTAATATTTTATTGACTGATTGATTTTTTTAGACAGAGCCTCACTAGTAGCTCAGGCTGGCCTAGATCTTACGGTACTCCTCAGCCTCTGAGTTAAGAGGAAATTAACTTTTATTTTTATTTTTATTTTTATTTTTTTATTTTTACTGGATTATAAGTGTTACCACACCAGAACTATAACCAAACTTTATGTTTAGTTGAGCAATGTGGGTCCTTTGGTTCAAACAAGCAAATAAATTCATTTTTAATCTATAGTGCAGAAGAGGAATTCAAGCGTGTGGGGGAGGGGCAACAACCAAGAATGAAATGTGTTGGGTCAACACAGTGGTTAATTGACTTTCTGGGCTCTCATTTGTTCATCTACAATGCATTGGAACTGACTTAAATGTCAACTGGAATGTCCAGTTTTTCTCCTTGGTGTGTCTGCCCCACACGAGTTGTCTTAGGTCAGTTTGAAGGGGCACTGTCCAGGAATTGGGCATGACAGATAAACCAGAAAACAATACATCCTCTGTTCTTCTTATCACAAGAACCACGGAAAGGTCCGGGACACATCTCACTCTTTCTAAAGAAATGCTGTATGCCTGGTTTGAGAAGATCGATCAGATTGGTGAGTGTTTAGCGAGTGAAGACAGTGTGCAAATATTTTGTTCAGATATAGCATTCAATTTTTTGTAGAATCTAAGCTATACACCGAATTCTTGTGCCCCACAAAATTATTTGGTTGATGTCTAATATTAGGAGTTTGGTTGGTATCAAATATTAGGAGATGAAGCCTTTGGAAGGTATTTAGATCATGAATGTGGAGTCCTCAAAGACTGAGATTAGTGCTCTACAGAAAAGGTCCCAGAGAGCCACCTTACCACATGTGCCAAGAAGACGCTACCCAGTGGTCAGGAAGTTGGCTTTCAGCAGCCTGAGAATCTGCTAATGCTTTCATGTTAGACACCACAGCTTCCAGAAGCATGAGAAAGTAACTTTCTGTTGTTTATAACCTGCCCTGCCTCTGGTATTTTGTTATATCTACTTAAATGAATTAGGACTGTGTTCTCTGAAAGTCCAATAAAAATTTACACTTTTGGAAATGCAGTTGATTAATAATAAACTAAAGTTATATTTTAATGAAAATAAAATAAATGTAACTTAAACCAGAAAAGAAGCAAAGCCACGCGCGCCTTTGTCCTAGTGACCCCCACTTTCCTCCCCCACCTCACACTCATGCTGACGTCACTGCTGTGAATCCTCGTTGCCTCCCGTGTTTATTAAACCTCTTTCTTGAGTCTGTGAATTGGTTTAGAACCACATTTTCCTTCCAAAGTTTTACTGTATAGCAGATAACACGTCTGAATGATAACTTCCTAAGAACTATAAACTCATAAGAAATGAAAGTATGATAATCCTCATATCCTCATACATTTACAAAACAAGTTTAACATAGAAAGAACATTCTTAGTTTTTTATTATTTTATGTATACGGATGCTTTCCTAGCATGTATGTGTGCTCCATGTACATGCAGTGCCTTGGAGGCCAGAAGAGGGCATCAGATTCCCTGGGACTGGAGTTACAGACAGTTGTAAGGCACCATATGACAGCTGTGAACAGAACCTGGGTCCTCTGGAAGAACAGCCAGTGTGCTCAGCTGCTGAGCCATTGCTACAGCCCTGAGTATACATCTTCTTTTTTTTTAGACAGCGTTTCTCTGTGTAGTCCTGGCTGTCCTGGAATTCATTCGCTAGACCAGGCTGGTCTGGAACTCAGAAATCCACCTGCCTCTGCCTCCCAAATGCTGGGATTAAAGGCGTGCGCCACTACTGCCCAGCCTGAGTATACATCTTAAAATAAGGGATTAATGGTAGTAGAGACCAAGAAATAAGTTACTTAATTATTGAATAAATATCTTTACTGGGAAATGAGAAATGACATTCATTTCCAGTAAGGACAGTGAACCTTTTTGCTGAACTCATTAGAGATATTTGTTAGTGCTAAACTGACTGACATGTACCATAGATTAATTCCATAAACAAAGTTATAATCACTTATTTCCATAAGCCATGAATTAGTTAGCAAGTAACATATAGAATCTTGTGATGCATAATGTGCGTGGGGGGGGGGGGGGATAGAAGGGAGTGGGAGGGAGTGGGAGACCCCAAAGCGTTTCCCAGGCCTGAAATGTGTTTCCCAGATCCCTAGCAATACAGCCAGCAAAAAGCCTTTTATTTCTCTACCTTATAACCCGAGAAGCGATAATGGTAAGCTTGTATGCCTCCCTGTGCCAAGGACTTAGAGATAACTTCACAAAGAAGAGCTGTTCCTTGTAATCTTACCAAGGACAGCCCCGCCAGAGAAGAGCTGTAGCTCACCCACAATCCCAACTCCTCCCAACTCTCCTCCCAATTCCTCACCTTTTCCTTTAAAAGCCCCCCACTGTTACCACTCTGGTCGAACTCCCCTGCCCTGCACAGCGAAAGGAGTTCATCCTCAGCTAGCTGACAATAAACCTCCTGTGGTTTGCATCAAGTGGTTTCTCTCGAGTTTTGGGGGGTGCCAACTCTTCCTGGGACAGGAGCAACCCTGTTTCTGGGGTCTTACAGGAGGAGAGAGATAAAAAGACCAAGAGACAGAGAAACAGGGTGGGGGTGGGGAGAAGCCACACATTCATTTCCAGTATTTCACAGGTACTCACTGCATGCTACAGAAAACAATCCCCAGATTATTTTCCCTATGTCAGATGGTCACACAGAAGACATGCCTGTATTGCACAAGTACACATCTCAAATCATGGGGAAGTAAAATACTAAAAACTACCCCCTCAACTGTGGCGCCAGGGACTGTGGCGCCAGGGACTGTGGTGCCAGGGACTGTGGCGCCAGGGACTGTGGCTTGCAAAAGTGACATCCATGGGCTGTAGTTCCAGCCAGTCCAATCATGTTAGCACAAGCAATAGAGAGTGGCCTAGAACTTAACCTTGCTCTGTATTAACTTCTATTAAAAATATGATCATTCATCAAGCCAGGAGGTGGTGGCGCACACCTTTAATCCCAGCACTTGGGAGGCAGAGGCAGGCAGATTTCTGGGTTCGAGGCCAGCCTGGTCTACAGAATGAGTTCCAGGACAGCCAAGGCTACACAGAGAAACCCTGTCTTGAAAAAACAAAAACAAAAACAAAACAAACAAACAAACAAAAATAAGATCATTCGTAAACACACAAGAACTTTAGTTATTCTTAGTAAACATCCCCGCTCTTACTATTTATATGTTGTAAAGATGTCCTGAGAGAGAAGATCCATGAGTTCTGTTTGTACTCAGAGATGCTCCCTCCGCTGTCACGTTGAGAGGGAAATGTGCAGAATTTAATTGCACATCACATTTGCAGTTCCCTGGGCGCTCACTGGGGAGGTGACTCAGCACTTAAGAGAACTTGCTGCTCTTGAACAAGGACCCAGGTTCATTTCCCAGGACCTACGCTGGGCAGCTCAAAACTGCCTATAACGCCAACTTCAGCTTATCTAAAGCCTTCTGGCTCCCACAGCTCTCCATGCACGTGATGCATACCCATACATTCAGGCAAAACTTATATATATGCAGGTGTGTGTGTGTGTGTGTGTGTGTGTGTGTGTGTGTGTGTGTGTGTGTATGTATGAAAGATCCACAACGTGAGGACTCCCCCACGTTCTGACTCAGGATAGGTGACACCCTAAATCACTCACGAGAAACGGTCTTGATGCAAACAGCAAGAGGATTTTTATTTCAAGAGCTCTCGGGCCCACAGTCATATACCATGGCGCCCCAGTAGCTGGAAGATGGGGCATTTAAAGGAAGAAACCACAAAGAAAGGGGAAGCTGAGTAAATATCATAAGAATGGGGATGATGAATTACAGCTCATCTCTGATGGAAAGGTTACAGGCTATCTTTGGTAAACATTCCACAAGGAATGGGGAAGCTGAGTAAACATCTTTGGTCCCTTACACAATGAGTCAGGCGCCTGGGTGCGTCACCCAGTGGTCATCGGCTTCTCAGGCTGCCAGCCAAGAGAACAAAGAACTCCATGCTGGCTTTGTTTGTAGGGGAGATATATTGAGTTGGTGTCTTACTTATATATATTTAATATAAATTAATTGACAGAAGTTTCAAAGATACTTCTGAAAGCAAAATTTCCTTTCTTGTGGTCTCTTCAATCTGCCCATGTATCAGTAGATTATTGAATTTTATTTAAAATAAGGGAAATACAATCCTCCAAAGAGAAGGATTGAAAAAAAACCAGTTAATGTTATTCTGAAAAATGCCCTGCCAATTTGCATTAAATATTAATACCCTTAAGTTCAAAATAGTACACACATAGCACACAGGCTTACAAAGGGAACACACGGAGTAAGGAGGCACTGAAAGTCACGTGCGTGGCCATCTTGTACAGCTGTTGCTGGAATCATGAACACTGCTCTCTCACCCTTCCAGCCCAGAACACACCACAGCTGTCCCTGGGACTTCTTCTCATACAGGATGTATTGTTCTGAGTATGCACTTTTTCCAAAAGGAGTCCTAACGCCCCCTTATAGCAATCCCCATTGTCACCCCATCCTCACCACTTCATAGCACCTGCTCCTCCCTGTGTTTTGTTTTTAAACATGTCACTTCTTCATGGCTCCTTTCAATAGGGTGTCATCATCTGGCGTGCCTTGATTTACCCCGTTGTTTCATCTTCTTTCCTGCTGTGCACACACACCTGGTATAAACTCAGCAATTGCTGTTAAATGGGCTAGAAATTTTCCCCCCACAGGATAAAGGTCTCTGAATAGCGCAGTGCTGTTAGTACGGACGGTCCCCTCAAAATAAGTGACTAACTTTAAAAGACGGCATCCTTTTCCCTAAAAATGGCCTACTTGGTTTTTGTATGCCTTAAAATTTTTTGAGACTCTTAAGTAAGTATACCTGAGATGTCAGCAAATGTTTCTAACGATGAATAGAAATTATACCTGAGAACAGTTTTTAAAGCAGATAAATCAACTGATAGGAGCTCAGGTCTGCTGACGGCCTTCCAGCCTCATATTGAGTCTCGGCTGAGTTTTTGTTATTTCCTTAAATCTCTGGACTTAAGGAGATTTTATTGGAGGAAACAGTCTGATACCTTCAAAAGAGCAAAGCGGTGTCCTCCAGTTTCTCCCACTCACACTCCAATGGGTCCAGGAGCCTGCCTCCTTGGTTGTGAGGTGATAGCTTAGCAACAGATCAGCATTGTGGGAAATCTAAGTTCAATGGATCAGCATTGTGGGAAATCTAAATTCCAGAACTCTGTAACCGCCATTGCTCCAGGCCGCTAGTTACAGGTCTTTGCTAGCATGGCACAGAGCATCTCTTCCCGGTTTCAGACCGGGGTATGGTGGACGTGCTGCAGATCTCAGGAAAAGAGGAAAGGAAAGGGAGAAAGTCAGCACAGCGCATGCTATGTGACAGAAACAACTCGATGAACAGCGGTGGCTGTGGGATGCTGGGAAGGCCTCCAGTCAATGTGAAAGGGCACCATTTGAGTCTCAGAGGTGGGAAGAGGCGGTCTCAAGGGGGTGGGGGGAGGGGGAGGAAAAGAGGATAATAGAGTACCCATAACAGGAAAGGGGAGGGCTCGGAGAGCAAGGAAGGGGGCGGGGCCGAAGGAGAGGGGAGGGGCATGGTGGGGGAAGGGATGGTGGAAAATAAAGGAACAAAAACTAAAAAAGGTATGTACTAAAGAACGCCACACACAACGAAATCCATTACTTTGTATGCATGATTAAAAAAATTAAGGAGAGCGAGAGGGAGAAAAGAAAAACAAAAACAAAAAACCTAAGGAGAAGCTGGGAGTGGTGACCCATTCCTATAGTTCCAGCCTTTGGGAGAATTAAACAGAAAGATTGCCCGGGCTACAGAGTAAGACCCTATCTGAAAAATCAAAATGACAATAAATAGTGGATAAAGTTCCTCGGATGCCTAACAAGCTTCTCCGGGGCCATTAGCGAGCTTTAAGACATTAGCTGGGACCATTAACAGCAAGAAATGCCGCTCCTCAGAAACTGCATTTTAACTCTTCACCGTTTACTGTCTTGTAATGTGCTCACTCCCTCTCCTCCCCTGTCACATACCCACCCTCACAACCGCTCCACCATCCTTGCCACGAGGTCTTCATAGAATTGGCAGCATACTGTTCCATCCGTCACCCTCCCAACCCCCAACCTGAATATACCTTTTGTATGTCAGCTGGTCTCTTACATTTTATTATAGCAACATGAAATTAATTGGGGTCATAAAATACATTAAGAATGTTTATATGTGCCGGGCAGAGGTGGTACACACCTTTAATCCCAGCACCTGGGAGACAGAGGCAGGCGGATTTCTGAGTTTGAGGCCAGCCTGATCTACAGAGTGAGTTCCAGGACAGCCAGGGCTATACAGAGAAAGCTTGTCTAGAAAAACAAACAAAACAAACACAAAAGCAAAATAAAACAAAACAAAAAGCAAAGAATGTTTATATGTGTAGCATAAACAATGTGTTGCAGGGTATCCATAAGAGAAGACTCCTCAGAAGTGGGTTTAAGACAATAGAAAGTCTTATTAGTCAGCCCACAACCTACACTGAGTGTTTGGGATCCCAGTGTATAGGCAAGCCCTTCTTAGGGTAAGCCTTTAAGCACAAAAACCCTTGTCCTGGGCGAACATACTTAGTTAACAAGGACTCTTAGCCAGAAGCAGAACTACAGAAGCCGAGAAGCAAGATCAGCACATTTAGCGACTGTCTCAGAATTATGGCCTTTGGTGGATTAGGGCTTTGTTTTAGTATTGGCAAGTGGTGCTGTCTACGTGCTGGGTTTTACAGTCTGAATGGTACTTTTATCATGGAGTCAGTTGTGCAAAGGTCTGGGGGGCTACTAAGGTCTAGTTCCCTGCTTCAACTGGAAAACAGATGAGTTTTACAAAAGCAAAACTGTGGACATGCATAATTAAAATATGTCTTCATTGGTGAGTAGAAATTAGCAAACGGAAACTATCTCATAACACCAGAGTTCTGGAGTATATGTAGACTATGAGAATTCACATCAAATATCACTAGAATTATAAATTGGTACAAACTCATAAATCCAGCTTGACATTCAGATTGAGTTGAAAGCCCAGAGACTCCACCTTAGGTCCAACATTTATACCCAAGCACAAAGCTATTCATGTAAGACAATTCACAGATGCAATCTCTTCCTAGGAGGCAAATCTATTATGGAATACATAGCTATAGGTTCAATAAAACTACATCAATAACACATGTCTAACATGAATACATTTGAAAAAATATGTGAAAGATAAGTTGAAGAGTTTATGAGAATTTAAACAGAAATACAATAAGAATATTTGTAAAATTATTTGCAAACACATAATGTCTGGTGAATCTACTGAAAAAAAAAACCCTCAAAATTCAAGAAAATGATTCCCTGGGAAGAGAAAGAGAAAGCAGTAAGAGAGGAGCGCAGAGAGCTGAGCTGGGCACTGAGAACAGGCCGGGCACGGCACATCGTCTGTATGCAGACATTTTTCTCATAGGTTTTGCCACAAAACTACTTTGTGTGGAAGTTCTGGTACTATTAAAAATTAGACTACCCCATTTTAATTAATATTTTAGTTGACATGATTTGATGATTTTACAGCTCACATAGGGCTACATTGTTACACCATATGAATCGATCAATGGTCCCAAGACGATTAACATACCCACTAGCTTAAATTTTTTTCATTACATTTGTGTGTGTGTGTGTGTGTGTGTGTGTGTGTGTGCGCGTGTGTGTGTGTGAGACCATCTGGATTTTTTTCTTTGAGACAGGATCTCATTATCTAGCCTTGCCTGGCATGAAATTTGCTATATAGATCAAACAGGCCTCAAACTTTTGAGGAACTTCCTGCATGCTGTGATAACAGGTATGTGTCACAACACTTGGCTAAAAGTACACTCACGTTATTTTGGTTACATAGAAACTAAAGCTCTCTCTATCTCTCCCACTAGGTTTAGGTCATGTTCTAATCGTCTGCTATGAGCCCTGTCTTTTTTGTTTGTTTGTTTGATTGTTTGTTTTTTTGAGACAGCGTTTCTCTGTGCAGTCCTGGCTGTCCTGGGACTAACTCTGTAGACCAGGCTAGCCTCTAACTCAGAAATCTGCCTGCCTCTGCCTCCCGAGTGCTGGGATTACAGGTGTGCTCCAACACTGCCCGGGAGCCCTGTCTGTCTTGTTGTGTCTTGTTGTGTTGTGTTCTGTTTTGTTTGTGGTCCTGGGATCAAACACAGGTCCTTGTACAAGCTGGGAAAGTGTTCTGTGTCCGAGCTGCATCCACAGCAAACACAAGCATCTTTGACGTTCTGCGGCTTGCAGACAGGATCTTGCACATGCTAGGCAAGTACTCGATCATGCTATATAGTCCTTGAAACTTTAAACTAGACACTTCAATAATTCAGACATAGTTATGGAAAGTAAAAATTAGGTGTGTGTTTGTTTCCTGTAGCTCCTTAACAAATCTTTTTGAGTTTGTAACATAGACCTACAGAAATGTATTGTCTGAGAGCTCTGCAGGCTACATGCATATGCGCGCTTTGCATGCAAACTTGCATATGTACATAACACGGTTAATTCCTTTCTAGTGTTCCTAATTGAAACTCAGAAAGCATGAACAGGTCCTCTAGGGTCACACAGTGAGGACCTGGCCCAGACAGGCTGAGTGATCATGTTTCTTACCTAAGCAAGAGGAACCCACAGGGGAGCCGTCTGTGGAGCTCTAGTGAGGAGCCGTGCTCTGGGACAAGCTTCCGGTTTGTTTCTTAGGACTCAACTAATGTAAGATGTGCTTAGAGAGGGTCAGGGAGATGGCTCTGTTAGTACAGTGTTTGCCACACAAGCGTGAGGCCACGAGTTCAAGTTCCCAGCACCCACATAAAAAGCCAGGTGCTGAATAGCCTGCCTGTAATCCCAGTGCTGCCTGCAGAAGGAGGCTCCGTGGGGCTTGCTGGCCCGCGGCCAGTCTAGAAATCTGTGCGCTCTCTTCTCTAGGAGACCATGTGTCAGAGAATAGTGTCGAACTTTGAGACTGTCTTTCCATGCCTGCGGCAACCCGCCTTCCAGCATAGCAGGTCCACCCACCCTTCGGGAGTGTGGGGGTGGCTGGCAGGCTGCACAGTGTGAGCAAGGGCCAGGGTATGGTGACTTCCCCCGGGGCGCAAAGCTGGCGCTATTTCACTCTCCATGAGTTTTCTGATCGTCGCCTCTGCCTTTAGGCTATGGATTTGGAGCAAGTACACACAAGATTCACTATGGAGTTTGGCTACGTGCAACTGATACCTGAAGACAGGAAAAAACATAGCCTGGACCAAAAGCATAGGGACTTTCTGTCCCCGACTTTGCAGGAACTTAGTAAGAATGGACTTACCAATTCGTTTTTTTTTTTTTAATTTTTTTTCTTTTCTATGTTTAGTAAATTTTGTAATCGATCAAAACTCAAAATTAAAGTAGAGAGTGATTGAGGAAGATACCCAACATCAACCTCTGACCTCAGCACACCTCCTTGTGCGCATGTGCCCCCTCCACCCGTGCACACACCGAAATGCATGTAAGAGGAAGAAATATGTGACTAGACAAACGATAGGAAAGGGGAAGATCGTTAAAAACAAAAGCTGCTTTCTGAGGTGCTCATCTTCGCTTCAAGTCTGTGAATGCCAAATTGACCGCTAGGTGGCAGTAACGGGCTACAGTATGACAGACGACACTGCCCAAGACTAGCGAGGAAGCTTTGGGAGGCAGATCCTGCCTTGGTCATTCAATTTCTTAAACAATAAACCTTCATCTCAGAGACTGAGGTGTCCATGAGAGCTTATGTACAGGCCTCTCAGTAAGCTACTGGGCCACCAGACTTGGCATCCACTAGTGGACAGCCACTTGAAACACGGAATTTCCCTCCACAATGCTGTTTCCTGTTAATTGACGTTGAACTGTGAATGTTCACAGGCTGGGACTCAGGATCTGCAGAGTGATCAACTAGTTTCCAAGAGAATGTCTAACAGGCTCAGAAGTGCTAGAGCTTTCCGAACTATTGGCTCCTGAGAACCCTGGGATGGGCATTCCCAGTCCTGGGGGTAACAAAGGGTCTCTTAGGGGTGTTTTTATGGGGGATTCTCCAGATTAGGACCCAAATCTAGTTCTATTTGAAACCAAGGCGTCTGTGTAGCCATAACTGCTCCAGAACCCATACTCATGTTGGCGCTGGTGGAAAGCCCATGGGAGAGTTTGATTAATAATAAGATCCTTAGTTCTAGGATCCCGTATGGGACCCATCAACGCAAAGTGAACTGAGTTTAGAACCACAGTAGAGATTAAGTGATTTCTGTCATGTTTAATTTTAGCTGGAAATAAATGGTATCTTTAAGTTGAGTAATTGAGAAATTGATAGGTTATTAATAAATCTCTGGAAAAAAATGTTAAGGGCCAGAGCAACTGGGGAGGTGACCTTAGAAAGAATGAAAGTGAAGGAAAATATTATTCCATATTTGTCAGTAAATTAATGTTTTCCTTTTGACTTTTTTTTTAGATATTTTCTTTATTTAAATTTCAAATGTTATCTCCTTTCCTGGTTTCCCCTCCAAAACCCCCCTATCCCCTCACTTCCACATGATCACCCACCCTCGCACTCTCCCTTCCCTGTCCTGGCATTCCCCTACACTGGGGCATAGAGCCTTCACAGGACCTAGGGCCTCTCCTCCCATTGATGACTGACTAGGCCATCCTCTGCTACATATGCAGCTTGAGCCATGAGTCCCTCCATGTGTTTTCTTTGGTTGGTGATTTAGTCCCTGGGAGCTCTGGTGTACTGATTAGTTCATATTGTTGTCTCTCCTATGGGGCTGCAAACCCCTTCAGCTCCTTGGGTCCTTTCTCTAGTTCCTCCATTGGGGACCCTGTGATCAGTCCAATTTTAGTAAATCAATTTTATAACATGATAGTTCAAATATTAAAATGTTTATACGATTCAATTGCCTCTTGTTTTCTCTACTGAGAAAACTGCACATGGAGTGTGGTCCTGCACACCCCGAGACTGCGCAGCAGTAGGCATTTTCTGCCAATCCTCTCTGCTCTCCATAACTGCATGCGGATGTTGGCTGCTGAGCAGGGGCCAGATGCCTCACACCGGGTAGCCCCGTTCTCGTGAAATGTCATGAAGGGGCTTCTCTAGGACACTGTCTGGGAGACCATTTCCCCTGAAGAAAAAGTGAGCTGAGCTACATCACTGTGCCTGGAAGGGAAGGAGGAAGATGAGGTAGATTCCGGTTGGCAGCCATCTTACTAGCTGCAAGCAGAGCAGCAGGTAACCCGGAACTCTGGCCATACGGAGGTTCAGGTAACCCGGAACTCTGGCCATGCGGAGGCTTCTGCAAGCTTTGCAACATGGGATGAAACCACATAAACAGTCTTAGTTTAAGGCATGGTGTTCCTGGTAGGGAAACAGCTTTCTACCTGTCGTAAAGAACTTACTGCAGGTAAGTCTGAACTGTGAGCTTTAGGGACTATATAGGGTAATATACCCATCTGTCACTGGGCCCAACACGGTGTCTTCCTCCACACCTTTCACATCCTCATCTTGTTCCCGCTGAATTAAGGAATTCCCTTTACAGAAACTTAAAGCAAACAGGAGATGGAAATCACTAACTTTCGATGGTAGCTAGAATCCCAACTATTTTGACAATGCCTGAAAGTTCCCAGGGTTTATCTGACTGAAGGCATCACAAGATTCAAATAGTGTAGTGTGTAGTCGCCCCTCTAACCGCCTGCCTTTACCTCTGTGATTCCACTTCCCTATGCCTAAGCATAGGGAAATTATGAGTGGGATAATTCCTAAGACGATCCAGTCAAGCAGCATCTTTGCCTCCCACTACTGAGGGAGATAAAACCCATGCTGGAATGGCTCCTCCCTTTCCACTGCATGTCTGATTTGCTGTTTGTTAAGTACATCTGTTTGAATTTGGCAAGAAAAATTCATAAGAAGTGCCAAAATGAGGTCTTTGTAGAGCATCTTAAACTCATTTAAACAAAACAAAACAAAACAAAAAAACCCCAAAATGTCATAAAAACAAAAACAAATAGAGCAAAAGATTAGTTTGCATGTTAAGCTATCCCTTGATTAAAACGCTTAGGTTTTCAAGGTTGATGGTATAGCAGTGAACAGTTATTCCCAGCACCTGGGAGGCTGAGGCAGGACTATTGGAAGTTGAAGGTTAGAGATCATGTCTTCAAACAGACAACGGGCGTTAGACTAGCACTGGCTGATATACATTCATTTACTACTGTTGTTTAAACTCCGTATCATCTTTGGAATACACAGTGATAAACAGCTTTTGGCTACATGCTTAAAATTGTTCATTAGTTTGTCTGGAGTGTACAGTCTCTAACACAGCAGTTCCATCCTGGTGACATGAATCTGCCACCGGTATCTCTTGAAGAGACTGGAGGCCAAGTCTCTAATAACTCAGTGCTTCAGTGCACCTATATCTCCAACCACCCTCTAATGACATTACAGTAGGACGGCCACTTGCTCTCATGGCGTCACCTGGAAAAGTGCATCCTGAGTCTTTTATCTGGACCCCTTGGTACCCACCCAGAGGAGAACTCATTAGCAGGTCTCCTGCAGGGCTAAGCTTCTAGAATGCTTGACTTCCTTCTTATTCAGGCACTGCACTCTCTCCTCTCTGTTGGGGATTGGTTCTAATGCTTTGTCTAAAGAGAGAATCTGTGTGTCCAAATGCTGAAGGTCCCTGTCCCCTAATTGGTTTTTGTTAATCAATAAAGAGCCAATGGCCAATGGATAGGCAGGATAAAAGAGGCGGGACTTCTGGGTTCCCAGGGGAAGAAAGGAGGAAGAAAGAGCCGCCCCTGGAAGGGCTGCCCAGGAGGGTCTTAGGCAGTGAAGATAAGGGGCTGCCCAGAAGGAGCCAGGGAAGCAAAGATAAAATATGGATGGAGGAAGTGTTAAGCCAGAAATACCAGAGGGGCGTGTTTGCTGCCTGTGAGGAGTCTTCGAAGTGTCCAACCATAGAGCTAGTCAAGGCATATCAAAATTAAGCTGGTGTGTGTGTCTGTGTGTATGTGTGTGTCTGTATGTCTGTGTATCTGTGTGAGTCTTTCATTCATGAATCCAGAGGGCTCTGGTGGGTGGCTGCAAGAGCAACCTGGTGGGAGCCAAAGAGGTTTAACTAAGTCACGGCTACACATCTGTATTTGTGAAGTAGCCCAGCATCTCTCTTGTAGAGTTTGTAAGCTTTCCCTTTTTTTTTCTTTCTTCAAGGCAGATTCTCCTATCGCTGTTTGGACTTCCCACCTCACTGAGTCATATGGGAGCAGCCTCCAGTCAGTTATCCTACCTACAAGTTCTCACGAAGCCTTCTTACAGAGACACTGAATGTTGGATTTAAGTCCAACCTTAATGGACAAACCTTATGCATGAAAATAAAATAATTTCTAATAATGTCACACTCTGGCATTTGGGTAGACATGAATTTGAGGTTGACTCTATGCAGTCTTCTTTCTTCTTAGAGATTTCAACACACACACACACACACACACACACACACAGACACACACACACACCCCAAAACACAAGACAGAATACACCTTTTTTTTAGTTTTACCCCACAGTCTTGAGTCTCTACTACTATGCATAGCCTCATCTATCTAGAGATGACTACAAGTTAAATTTGCATCACTTGTAAATACATTTAAAGTCAACAGTCCTAAAAGAATAAAGTACACATAAATTATTCAATATTCCAGATGATGTTGTAGTGAAGAACTTCTACCTCATGCTTAGAAGTTACCGGAGCCAACAACAAACAGCAATAAAGCTGATACCTGTTCACCATTTGTCAGAGAGTAAGTCAAGTGTCTATTGCGTTAGATTTCTTCATTTCTTCTCAATATGCTATGAGGTATGTGCTATTTAACCTTCTTTTTATGGACAAAGAAAATGAGGCTTGTAGAAATCAGGTAATGCCTCAAAATTACGGTATTTTTTAAATTGATGTCACAGTTCAGATGTTGAAATCTTAAGCGCACAGCTCAGTATTTTCTGTCTAAGAAAATGAATCCTCTCCATTTGCAGATGAGAGAAAAAAATGTAGAGGAGAAGAAGTTTCCCAAAGTCTCAAACCCAGTGAACCTGAAATGTTAACCCTGGTCCGATTGGATGTAAATCTAAATTCCTTTTATGGCATCTGTCAGTTTAATTCAACAAGGACCTAAATGATGAGAGATGAGGGGAAGGGCACTATTGGCTCTTTGAAGATACAGCAGATCACAAAAGAAGGAGGTGGAACCCTGGAGAAGGGCATGGCCTGGTTGTCCACGAGCTTATGAAACTCATGTCAGCCTGGCGGGCCCAGCTGCACAGGGCTCCTCACTGTGTGACTATGAGAGTGTGCACGTGGATGAGCAGGATAGGAAGGGCTTCACACTGCTGCCCTTGGATGTGGGGTCTTGGGATTCTCACCAGGGACTTTGCACATTGATAGAAGGAATTTGTCTTAGGGCTCAGAACACTGCTCTATTTACAGTTCCTTTCACCTCTCCCCCAATTACATTTTATTCTTTTTTTTTTTCCCTACTCTTCTCCTCTCTTTTGCTTAGCTATTTTATAAACATCTCCACAATCCACTCAGAGGTCCCATGTGCTTCCGGGAGCTTCTCATTCCTTCTTGAGACTACCTCTGAGGTTATGTTCTGTCTTAGTCTCATCTTTAAAGTAAACCACAAGATTACTTAGCTTGCAGGAGTTTAATGAATAAATTAGATAATAGATACAAGTATTTGAAGGAAAATTCATTAAGTCATAAAGAAAATAATTCAGCTTGACTGAGGTCATTCCCAACAAATTACTTCAGAGGTAAGAAAGTCATCTCTCCTCTTTACACACTGCAGACACTTGGACCTATCTCTGGCTTTTAAGAATTTCCCTGACATAAAATCTTCTATGCCATTTTCCCACAAGGTATTGAAATGTCTCAGAAATCCCTGGAAATGAATGCCCACATGGATATTTCTAGGACTAGGTCTCAACTGTGGGAATGAACCCACCACCAACAATCCATTCCTTGTCAGACTGTGCAATGACTTGTTTTCCTCTTCATTCATTCATTCATTCATTCATTCATTCATTCATTCATTCATTTTACAGCTCTTCCTAACCTGAAATCATAAGGTAGAACAAGCTAGCCTCAAACTTTAGGTCCTTCTCCTGCCTTTGCCTCATTAGGCACTGTGGGTGTATGTCACTATGCTAGGCACACTTCTAATTAGAAAAACAAATTTACCACAACTTAGGCATAGTTGAGCCATCTCTGTTTGAACTTGAAGTTTTTCTATTTTGAAATAATCCAGAACAGACTGCAGACTTGTTCTTAAGTAAACCTCTCTGACAAGCTTACACCCCAGGTCTTAACTTGCCTCCAGCTTTGTCTTGTTAGGTAATAGCTGGTTCCACTCTCAATGAAAATGGTTGTATCATTCACAACAAACCAGGTGATTACTTCAGTCCTTGGGTAAGGTGACTACTTAAGAGGGACTCTCCCAAAAGCAAAGTAGGCATCAAAGAAAATGGTAAGAGCTCCTTGGCAAATGATTTCCCAATGAAAGGATAGTGTAGTTTAGCAAGGGAAACCTAGGTAGGCCAGAAAGAGGTGGTTGGTCTGAGTCTTTGTCTAGTTAGGACTTCATTGAAAGTTAAGGTTGATAAGGGTGTCCCAACTTCTGGACTTGAAGAATCCACCCGCTAGGGTCTGGGGAGATGGTCCTCCAGCCAGTAAATCACCTGTCTTGCAACTTTGACTTGAGTGTGGAGTTTGTATTCCCAGAACCCATAGAAATGCTTAATGAGCAAGATGGCCTCCAGCATGCAGGAGGTTGAGACAGGAGACCCCGAGAGAGAGCAAGCTAACTAGCTAGTCCAAATGAGAACTCTCTGGAGTTCAGCAAGATGCGCTTACCCCACGCTGTCCCCACGTGGGTTTTGGGCTGTAGGTAAGCCCTGGAAAACTGCTCCGGTGGTGGGGAAGCACAGTCTGAGATGTGGGACTGCCAGAGCTGGCTCGGTGGTGTCCTCCCCCCCCCCCCCCAGCCTATAAGTAGGCTGGGTCCATCTGGTTCTCAGGCTCTCCGACATCCAGGTGCCATGGGAGCTGAGAATGGGGTAGGAGCCACAGACTGGATCTAGCCTAGGGGGTAGGGGGAGGAGGGATGGGGAGCTCCGGCCGTCCCATGGGTGAGATCATTGGCTTGACGGTGGCAGTCTTGGGCTTGGTGGCTGGGAGCACAGCTTTCTATGGGAGATTAGACTGTGGCTCTATAGGTAAAGGCCTTCTCCATGGCTCCCCAGGGTGGAACCCAATGAAAAGAGGCAGTCCATGGTTTTACAGCATCTATTGTCATAGTGGAGAGTGGATGAGTAAAAACATACCCCTTTTGCAGGGAGGAGTGTCTAGGAAGGAAAGCTTATTGGCTAAGTCCTCCAGGCCTTTAGGTACCTCATTAAAATGGAGATCTGCCTTGAGCCTATGTGATGACAGGTCATGTCCTCTATAAGTGGAGGGACTTAGGGCATTGCCCTTATGTGACTGATGGCCACAAATCTATGGGGGCTGCGGTGACAGGGGCCTGGTACCCAAGAACAGGTGAAGCACCTACTGTCCCTCTAGGGTTTTTGGGACTTCAAGTCTTAGCTCAATCTACCTTTCACAGTCCCACACCTCCCTACAGTGGGGTTCTCTACCCACTCTTTCATTATAACCAGATGTGTTGTATAAACACACTCAGCCCATCTAACACATTCAAAAGTGGATCTTTGAGACATAAGTCTTTTCTATTTTTCTCAAAGCCAGCCTCCAACAAATTTCCTTCCACTTAATTTCTATCTCAAGGAGCTAAAAATATTTGACACAAAAGTAGGGTGTTAGTCTAGGGAGGTGACTATCAGAGATCTGCTATGCTGGTAATGCAAAACACAAGACGCTTCTGGGTAGAGCAGCCAGAGCGGGAATAGCTGACTCATGGTGACTGCAGAATTCTTGTTCTTGGAAGGCCCAGATAGCAGTGGACCTTGAATGAGACAAAAGGAAACAAATGGAACGATTGGTGCTGAGAAGTTGTACATTTTATAAAATTATGTGGAAGGCTGTATGTCTCTCCCTCTCTGTCACAGCCAGAAATGTCAGGGCTGCTGTCAATGAAAGAAGCCATAATGTCTGTGGTCTTCAATCTGAATGTGTCCTTGCTGTCTTCTGTATTTCCAGTCATCAGTTCCTGGGTAGATAATGGTGACTTCAGTCCTCCCTCCCCCTAAGTGCAGGGCTGTGTGCTGTTCTGTTCCTTGTACCTGGTTCTGTCCTTTTGGTGACAAATAGTTTAAAATTATCCTGAATTGAGGGATGGAAAATTTCTTTTTTTATATCAAGAGAAAATTCATCTCAAGTGTTTTGTGTAGGTTTCTGCGTCCGTGATTCAGAAAGCAAAGAAGGTGCTTTCGTTTTCTTAGCTTGGAACCTCTGCTAAAGCAAAGACTTATCGGTATAAATAGGGTGAAGCAGAAGTGAAGAGGTTCAGGTGGAGGACTAACACTCCCACCCCTGTTCACCACCACAGGAGCACTGAAGACCAAGGTAATTCAGAAAGTAACATCTGAACAGGGCTTGAACCTCTGCAGTGAAGATGCGGCCTACTTCTGCTAACATTCTGGGCTTCTACTCAGTATTTTACTGAGGCAAGCCACAAGGAAAATGTTGTGCCGGGGAAGCACGCCAAAGCGCCAGCCGATGCAATAGCACTAGGGTCTTTAATTTACAAGCTCAAGCTTGTAAATAAAGATACAGCAGAATGGGAGGGTATAGCTCAGAGCTCTCAGCAGGACAAGGCTTTATAGGAAATGGCAAGCAAAGGGGCTGGAGGGGGGTGTGGAAGTGGGGGGTTAGCCTGGCAAGCATCTAGTTGTATGACTATTGTAAGCTGATAGGTGGGTGTTTCTGAAGCAAAACCCTGAACAATCACAAATGGTCTGAAAGTGCACCTGAAACAGACTAATCTTTGATTGACTGTTTCCAGGAAGTAGCTAAGGAGTAAGTCTGGGGTATGGGCCAAGGACAAGTCATGGGGTCCTTCTTGGTACTTGGGTGCAGCCTGGGTTCAGCTATAGGTCAATTTTCTTTTAAGATGGAGGCTGGTCCCAAGATGGAGTAGGTTTGGCCTCTCAATAACATTGGAAAGAGACTCATAGCGAGGACACACAATGAACTTGCCTCATGGGATGCTTTCTTCTTCCAAGGCCATGTCTCTTGCCTTTGGGTTTCTGGGCCAGCTTCCTTCCTAGCTGCTCAGGTGTGTTCACATGAGGTTTTCTGTTTGTTTGTTTGTTTGTTTGTTTGTTTGCCTTTTTTCTGCAATAAGCAGCTTCCAGGCTCAGTCCCTGAAATAACTGTTAAGCCTCAGTAACCAGAAGCCATTTCAACATGTCCTAGCCCGACACATGGGCACATTTACCATCTACCCACCCTACATCCTCGCACGAGCAAATGTGTGTGTATGCATGCGAGCAAGTGATTGTGTATATGTGTTTAAAGAGAGATAAAACCAGAAGAAAAACCAACTTGGGTTTATTTTTCTCCACTGTCCTTGACCTTCTCAAATTGAAATTCCCATCAAAGAGCAGTCAGTTGGAAACTGGACAAATGAAGACTTTTAT
This sequence comes from Mus minutoides, assembly GCA_902729485.2. Lineage (NCBI taxonomy): Eukaryota > Metazoa > Chordata > Mammalia > Rodentia > Muridae > Mus > Mus minutoides. The sequence continues at coordinate 205,489 of LR749748.1, read as the reverse complement.
TCAATGCACATGCGACATCATTGTCTTGCTTTGAAAGAAAAAAAATCCTCACTATTCTCGTGAGTTGGGTGTGCGTGCAAAGACAGATGTGCTGAAGCTGCCAGGCATAGTCTCCAGGGCAGCCCTGGGAGCTGGCATCCAGTGCCTAATAGAGGATTAACCTCCCACATCAGGGCAGAGCCGGGCTCTTCCACTGCCCTGCCCCTGGCATGCCTCTTGCCCACAAGGCCTGGCATAGCTGCAGAAGGGAGGCAAGGATGGGTTTCAGCTTGCAGCTGGTTGCCTACAGCTTACGTTCTCAGCGTTAGGCTGAGAGAACATGAGAAGCCAACGCAGAGAGCCCACCCTCAAGGCTTGGTGGATCAAAATTCAGCAATGTTTCCCATGATGATGCTGGGTGACTAGGCACTTCTGTGCCCTTCAGTGATTACAGTCCCATGGCTCTTTCTTCTGAGAACTCAACCATCCATTGATTTCCAGTTCCATGCTTATGCGATGGCTTTCCTCCCTGGTAGCCTTAGAGATATGGTTATTATCATTTCCGTTTTTTACTTCATGAGTGCTCCTACACCTGTCTCACTAACACTTCTCAAGAAGCCACAAATGGAAACAGGTGGCTTCTTTTTGTGTTTCCCAAGTATACAGTGTGTCCCCTTAAGCACTGGCCATCACTGGAGCCGATATGTTAGCTAGCTCTTCTGACTTCAAAGGCTCTACTCTATCCCCCGCTGTCCTGTGGGACAGGGTGATCAGCATCCCGAATGAGCTAATGGGAAATGAAAAAGAACAACATGCTAAGAATCAGGATTAATGACCCCATGCTAACCCTGCCCAATACGTCTCAGAATTCACAGTCTAGGCAAGGCTGCTTGAAAATAGTGGCAATCAGCGAGTTTCCATATACCTGGGCCTCTCTTGGTCAGGGCACTGAAAATTCTGCATTCTCGAACCTTCCTGCTGCTCGAGAATCTGATGACTGATCAACTCATGTATGGATCATAGTTTATATACCTCTTTATTTCTGATTTTCAGTAGAAGTTGATATTCAGAGGACTCTTGATATCCAAAGTTTTGGGAAATTCGAAATTCTGGAGGCTTCTAGGACATCATAGCTAAGCTATCTCAAACACTTAAAAAATCCAAGCAATAAATCATAATAATAATCCATATGACTGGAATCAAGTTATCACCAACATTTGCTCCTGGTTATGAATGGAACAGTATACTAGGAGTTTCCTTACCATGAATCCTTGAGACATGTGAGCACTGTAGCTACTGTCTCTCCTGCTTGCACGCATGCTAGGTGAGGTCACCTAAGTAGGAATACAGGCCCTGAGACAAGTACACTGTGTCCCAAACCCTTATTCTTAGAGAACATTTCTTAGAGTCTTCCCAACTTGCCCAGCAGTCTGGGCTGTGTGGGTTCTTTTCATGACAGACCTTCCTTAAGTGCTGGGATTAAAGGCATGGGTCACTATGCCCATCTTTAATGTATTGTTAAATTTGGTTTATGTTAAAGCCTAAGTAAAATATTAAGGCCTAGATGGAATGTTAAGGCCTAGGTAACAGTTACCTGGCTATCCTACCATTATAAGGAAACTTCCTCATATGTTTCTGCTGCTGTTAGGAAATTTTCTAATGCCAAGATTGATTACATATTCTGTTATGTTCTGTGCCCTTGGAAGCCAAAGACAACAAAGGTCAATAGAACTATTTTGTATAGTTACCCACAATAATCTTGGACCTGAACCAAGCACCCAGAAACACTTCCTGCACCTGTGTATAAGCTTTTATGGTTAAAAACTGCCTCTGGGGTAAACTCCAAAATAAGAGAGACACCTGCACCAATATAAGAAACTACTTGCATTTCCATTTTGAGTAGTGGTCTAGTAAAGTTTCAGTCCCCAGGGAGGTCTTGGGTACTGACATTGTACTTGGCAGAAAGAGACATGTAAGTGGGTAACTGACATCCCCACTGGCAAGCTCAGACATGACTGTTAGACAAGGCATGTTGCCTGTCACAGTTGAACACCCCAACCAATGGGAGCAGGATAAGTGTACAACGAAGACATGTTCCTATGGAAATCCTTTATCCCTAAATCCTGGTTGGCAAAATAACATGACACAGATGTGTGTGGATTTGGGGCTTAGAAACCCTGTAGGATTTTATTTCAGGGTCATGGTTTAATTCCTGAATCTGAACCATTGCCCGAGTTGACCAGTCCTGAGGTGTATGCTCAATAAACCATCCCAATCTGACTGAGACCAGTGTTTGTGTGGTTTGTGGAGCAATTCCTGCACTCCAACGGTCTATAAGCCTTTTATTAAAGATTTTTGCATCTATCTCCATCAAGGAAGTGGTCTATAGTGTTTCCATTGTTGTGTCCTTTTCTGACTTTGGTATCAGGGTAATTACCTTGACAGGGTGAGTTTGGTGTGTTCCTTCTGCTTATATGGAATTATTTGAAAAGTACCATTGTTAGCGCTTTTTAAAGGAGTTATGGAATTCAACAGGGACTCCTACTATCCTGAGGTTTCCTTACTGGGAGACTGTTATTATATCAATATTTTTGTTCATTATAGAACAGTTGTTTATATCTACTTAATACATGTTTACATTTATTTTACATGTTATATGAGTCTCTGAATTTATTCATTTCTTCTAGACTTTCCAGCTCCTTGAATATAAGATGGTCAAGTATTTTTTCCCATGATTCCCTCATGTCTGTACTTCTGTCTTTCATTTCATTAATTTGGTCTTCTCTTTCATTTGGCTAGTTTGGCTAAGGACTGTTTGATCTTTATCTTTTCAAAGGTTTTGTGTCTTTGTCTCCATTGTCCCTTGAGTGTCTAGTTCACTGATTTGTCCAGTTCCTCTAGGTTTAGCTTATACTTGCTTCCTAATGCTTGCAGCGAGTCATTAGCCTGTTCATTCAAGATCTGTCTTTGTCTCATGAACAATCATAGTTTTAAGCTTACTTCTTAGCCTTACCTCCCAGGATGGCACCTGGCGCTGCCCTGTAAGACACTGAGTGTGACAACTGTGGCTCCTTTGCACAGCTGCACCATCAAGCGGAGTCACTCCCTGCCGCACAGTGTCCTCCTCTGTACCCAGGCCTGAGGCGACTGTCAGTCACTTATTGGATGAGGCTCTGCCCCGTCCAGAGCCAGGTGTTAGCTGTATGCTGCCCATTCCTTTGCAGTGTGTTCTGCTGTTTTTTCCTACGTAGGCTTTCCTCTTACATCTTTTGTGCTAGCCCGTGCTCCCAGCCTCTCCCTCTTCAGAAAGCATCGCCCTCCATCCTTTGCCATTTGACTTTTCTCATTCCTTGCTTTGCACAGAGGAAGCTTGTAACCTGATGCCTTACCCTGGAGACTCCAAGCTGTGCATCATTTTAAGTGTGCCTTTCCATACAGCATCTATATTTATTCTCTGAGAATTTCACACACACGCATACAATATATTTTGATCATAGCCCTCTGTCTTTTCCTTCCTTTCAGCTCTTCCTGGATTCCAAGTCTTCCCCCGCCCCACCCCCCACCCCCCAACATAATAATTTTTTTAATTGGGTACTTCCCAACTTTCAGTTTTTGACATTTTTTTAGCTAGTCGATTCGGGGGAGAGATGGATTGGTAACATTACAACCTAATTTAGCGGAACCTTATAAAATTGCAAAGCTTCTGTAAAGCAAAAGATACTTTCAATAAGACAAAGAGGCCACCAACGGTTTGGGAAAGAATTTTTACCAATCCTAAATCTGATAGGAGGCTAATATCCAATATTTACAAAGAGCTCAAGAAGCTGAACACCAGAAATTCAAACAACCCTATTAAAAATGGGTTAAACAAAGAATTCTCAACTGAACAATGCCAAAGGGCTGAGAAGCACCTTAAAAAATGTTTGAAATCCTTAATCATCAGAGAAATGCAAATCAAAACAACACTGAGATTCCACCTCACACCAGTCAGAATGGCTAAGATCAAAAATTCAGGTGACAGCGGATGCTGGCGAGGATGTGGAGAAAGAGGAACACTCCTTCATTGCTGGTGGGATTGCAAGCTGGTACAACCACTCTGGAAATCAGTCTGGTGGTTTCTCAGANGATGCTCACAACCATCTATAGGGCAGAACACAGGGTCCCCAATGTAGGAGCTAGAGAGTACCCAAGAGCTGTAGGGGTCTGCAACCCTATAGATGGAACAACAATATGAACTAATCAGAACCCCCAGAGCTCATGTCTCTAGCTGCATATGTATTAGAAGATGGCCTAGTTGGCCATTATTTGGGAAGAAAGGCCCTTGGTCTAGCAATGTTTATATGCCCCAGTACAGGGGAATGCCAGGGCCAAATAGTGAGAGGGGGAGGGTAGGGGTGCAGGGCGGGGGGGGGCGGTGTAGGGGACTTTTGGGATAACACTTGAAATGTAAATGAAGAATTTCTCTAAAAAAAAAAACAAAAACAAAAAACAACAACAACAAAAAAACCCCCCACCTTATTTAGCTATTAAGCATCACCTGGCAGATTAACATGAGAATAGTTTACTTTTCAGACTAATATGTTATGAAGTCTTGCAAAACCCTTAAGGAGTTTATCAACTGAGAAACTTTCCTTTTGTGCCAGCCCCACCCATGTTGGCTCTCTGCTGCCCTGGAGCCAGCTCCACCCTTGTTAGTTCTCTTGCCTAGTTCAGAAGAAAACAAGCTTTTGTTGCTGAGCCTGGGCTTGGTCTTTAACGGCTGAGACTCCGAGTGTTTGTGTCCATACCTGCCTATCTCTTCTCCTCCGTGCCTATAACCTGAGCTGGGCTTTTCCACCATTGCTGCCAAAACAGCTACGCTTGCATATGAGCCTGGTCCACTGGCAATGCTTTTACCTACTGGGTTTACTTTGGCCAATGCACTAGAATCACTGATTGTCATGACTACTTCTGAATTAGATATAGATATGTGTGAAATCGGACTTACAGCACCTACTGCAGTATGTCGAGAGACCTGTGGCCATGTTTTCCGTCTTTCAGAGCAAAGGTTTTGTTGATGTGTAAGTAGCGGAACAACAAACTGGCAAATATCTTCTGGGTTGGTAAGAGCCCCTATTCTATATTTCAGGACTGAAGAGTTTTGTCTAAAGACAGAAAGCCTGCCTCACTGTGTCACCCTGCAGGAGTGAAATTTTGTCACTGTATGGAGGGTTTGTTAGAGGCAGTAGTGTGCCAATGTGACAGCTAGCCACTGTCACATAAATACCTAGGGCACTCTCCTCTCAAAGGCAAAAGCAGATCCAGAAGGGTCCAGTGCTGCTGCCTACAGGAAAACAGGTGGCTTAAAATGATGAAACAGCTAAATGCTTGCCCAAGTAATTTCCTTTAGGAATGCAAGAGCCTCTTTATATAGCAGGATTCTGATTCCCTCTTGGTACTTCTGGATACCAATGTATGTAAGCAATAAGCAATTCTGTGGGTAAATTGAGCCAGATGCCAGATGTCCTGAGAGCAAGGACAAGTTATGGTTAATTTCCCATCTCCAGCATACCTAGAGATTATAGACATCTTTATTCCTATTTCATAGACTTCCAATTCCTCCTGTTCAACCTTCTCCTTTACTGGTTTTATACATTTTCTTGCATCTACTACATACATACAAACATATATTCCCAGAGATGGAGAATTCAGGGACTTGAGGCAACTGCTCCTAACTATAATGAAGAATGCAGTGTGTGTGACAAATAACACAACATACACACATGATATATAATTGTATGTGTGTGTTGCTAGAAACGGAAACCAGATCAAGGCATGTGCTCTACTATGGAGTCATACCCCAACCCTCATTTATATTTAGCCAAATTTTCTACAAGCTATATCGAGTGCAAATGAAGTGCAAATACAAATGCCTAAGCACATCTCTAAAGCCAGCTGCCTGACAGAACGGCTTGCATGTAGAAGCAATGCAATGCACTCCGTGTCAAATGGACGGAGCTGAACTAACATGACCTGTTTTTATATTCTCTAAAACAAAACGGGTAAGAGTGTTTTCTGGCCCTTCACAGTAGACTTGATTATCCAATGTTTGTTAGATTCTTATTCTTGTCTAATCATAATGTTTATTGTATTTCTTTTCACCACTTGACTTGCAGGAGGGCGGAGCCTCTTGGGTTGGGAAAATTCTAAGGCTATGAATCATGTTGCCGAAGGCAAGCAGAACTTCCAAGTCACGCTATTTATTGAAGGCGGAAGATGCTGGTACTCATAGAAGAGTGAACTGTGCATCAGTCAGAAAACGTTCCTGTTTGCAGATCACACACCCAGGAGAGCCAGGATGGGCACTGCTGGAAAAGTAAGGGAAACGTTTCAGCTTGTTCGGTCTCTTGAGCTAATAATGGGGGTTGCTTCTGAGAGCTCTGGATCCAGGAGAGAAGCTAAATACTCGGGGCTATTTCTTGAGGAAGGCAAGGCTGTTAAGTAAGCACATGTTGGGGAGATGTGGGTAAATTGCATCAGAAAGCCAAGAGCAGCAGGATTCAATTGAAAACCACATGCTGAACGGTTCTCCCAGAAAGCAGGGAAGGGAAGTAGAGAATTGTGACTTCTATGGACATTATTCATAATTTAATTTCCAGCTAGCCAGTCATTTGCTTTAGATAACAAACTGTTTCCATAAGGAGACTTCAATAGGGTCAGTGGTATCTCCCCAATTCCTTTCCAGAGTCTAAAGGGTTCAGGATCTCCTGTGCAGCTGTTGGGGGATAATGCCCTACTGTTGAGGGTGAAAATGTTAATTCAGGGATGCAAAGTCAACAACAAAGAAACCACAGGTTCCAAGTTTCTGAGGACATGTTTTATATCACAGTACAATTGCAAACACTCTTGGAAAATAGGACTGTGTTGTGGATAAAGCGTGTTTATTCCTTCAGAAGATAACAGAGCCAGAATGGTGACAGGAACTCAATAAACAAGGCTGGCTTTTCCCCCAGCAGATTGGGCTGATCGGATTCCTGCTTTAAATGAGTATGTAACTGCTTGAGATATTGGGTACTGTTTTTGGCATTACCTTTAAACAACTGCATTTCCCTTACTTTTCCTTAAAATTTTAGGAAGCTAAAGATGATGTTTGAAGTCTGGGAAGCATGAGAGAGGGGTTCTGAACGCTAGAACCTGAAATAACTTTCCCCACAGTTGAAGAGAAGTGGAATGGAAACATCTTAGTTTGAGTTAGAAATCCAGTAAAGACCGATAATCAGGAGAATTAACTTTGCGCTGTGGAAGTCAGTAACATTGCCCATAGAAGTAAATGAAAGAGAGTTAGAATGAATCTTAAAACACTTTCAACTCTACACAACCTGTTCTGTGGCCTCCATCATATGAATGCCCAGCTACTGTTAGAAGAACATTTCCAGTAACGGGGAATTCAGGAACTCCAGACAGTGCTCCTAACTATGATCAGGAATCCAGCACACATGACAAATGGCAGCACAGATTTAGAATGTTGACTTGGCGATGTTATGCAGTGGGGTAATTCGAGTGGGTGATGTGATCCCCAAACTGTCTTGTTTCCATGCATCTCAGGAAGAGAGGTTCCCTTAATATCAGGACTCCTCCTGTTAATTTCCTGCTATTTCATTAAAAAAATAAAAGATGGTTATAATAGTTTGCTAAAGATGCCATTAACAAAGTACCAGGACTGTGCGGCATAAAGAACAAGGATTTATTTGCTCATACATCTAGAAGCTCGGATCCTGAGAAGAGTGTGGACAAGATTGGTTCCTTTAGGAGCCTTTTCCTTTGCTTAGGAGTACTCTGCTTGTGTTTCTACATGGCCCTTCTTCCCTCCCCTTAACCTCATTGTGGAAATAGCCTACAGGACTGGTCTGTCTAACTTCAGTGACCATATTGTAACTCTATTGCAACGTGAAAGACCCGGTCCCCAAGTGTTTACCATCAGATTCTGAGGTAGTGAGCATTAGAGCTCCAACATGCAAATGTAAAGATGACTTTGGGCTAGTACAGTGTTTATTCTAGAGAATCTGGATAAACAATATATGGAGGAAATCAAGCATGTTCTCATATTCTCAAACTAGCGCTGACTTTGTTTTTTGCCTGGTTTGGTTCCTTATACATTCCCCAACCGTATTCTGTGTGCTCTACTCATATAACACACACATATCTTTGACCTAATTTTCCATCTTTTTAAAAAGACTTATTTGTTTTATTTATGTTAAGTACACACTGTCGCTGTCATCAGACATACCAGAAGAAGACATCAGATCTCATTACAGATGGTTGTGAGCCACCCTGTGGTTGCTGGGAATTGAACTCAGGACCTCTGGAAGAGCAGTCAGTGCTCTTAACCACTGAGCTATTCAGTATCTTACACTGATTTATAGGTTTAGGTCAGTTTCCGTTGTTCTTGTTTGCATATTTCCCTTATAGTCCTGAGACAACCTCTGAAGCATATTGGTTTGCTTTGTTTTTTTTTTTTCCTACATTTTATTCTCCCAAAGGCTGATTTTTAAACTGGAACTGTGGGATAAAAGTGTCAGTACATGCTTATGTGTCTTGATGTACTGAGCAAATCACCTTCTGAAGAGGTGAACCTGAGTAGGATCGCCTGTTTTACCGCTTAGACAAAATCGGACATTCTTGTTCAGTAAAAAGTCATTATTAACTTGATAAACAGAGAATTATAGCTTGTTATTTCTGGTCTCTTAAAAATGCTCTTAAGACCAAGAGGAAACATACCACAATATTAATTTGTGTATATATATATATATATATATATATATATATATATATATATATATACACACATATATGTGTGTGTATGTGTGTGTGTGTATATATATATATATATTTGGCTTAAGTCCTCCACGCGCATCTCCTGGGATAGATGAGCAGTTAGGTGGGCAGACCAGTGATTGGAGACTTTGATACTTCCTTTATACATTTGATTAAGCTTTCTATGTGCCAGACAGAAAGCGACTTTTACCATTTTACGTTAAGCATCCTCTCAGAGAAGCATCCTCTCAGAGCATCTCTGTGTTCTGCTGAGACAGCCTGCTGTCCATCAGCATTCAACACATAGAGATCGTCCCGCACGCTGTATTACCAGCACACGTGAACTTGAGACAGGAGGATTGTTAAGTTTGGGGCCAGCTTGAAGTCTGAGTTACACAGCAGGATGAGAGGGCAGGATTGTTTCCTCTATGACATTTTTTTTCTGCCATTGTTAAATATAAAAGTCACTCTGCGCTCTCTGTCACTGTCCCTAGCAACTTTCTCACGTGTAGTTTCTTGAGAAAGGCACCGAGGCGTCTGAAGGGGCTTGCATGAGCTGGCCAAGAAGTTGAGGAATAGTGTGTTGTGAATCAGGAAACAATTACTGTTTTACAGTTTGTTTTATTTTTATCGGTATGCTCTTGCTCTTTCCTTCCCCACCATGCGTGAGCGTGTGTGCATGTGTGCGTGCCTGCGCAAATGTGTGTGTGTGTGTGTGTGTGTGTGTGTGTGTGTGTGTGTGTATGCATGTGTATTTGCCATGCATGTGCATTTTTGAGTGACTATAGTGGCCTGTGTTCCACAGTGTGGAAGTCAGAAACCAACTTACAGACTCTCTCCCCTCCCCCTCCCCCTCCCACATTAGAATTTGATAATCTTATTAAAACCAGTTAGCAGAAAGTGCCTGGCGGCCTACTGCTGGGTAGATACTGTCTGTAGAAGGTAAGAAGCTCTGACCTGGGCTAGGTCTAACCGACAGTGGGGAGATGCAAAGGCACAGGTGACACTCTAGGAGCACAGTCACAGTCCTCAGGCTTCACCACGGTAGCAGCTCATGTCTTCCTGTGGGCCATCTCATTGCTTCACCATTGCTACGTGGCTGCAGATGTAATTAAAGACCGGATTAAATTCTCACAGACAGATCAGCTGTGTTTTCTGGGTTACAGACTTGTCCTTTGTAAAGAAGATGACAGGTGTACTTCTCTATTGCATTTGAAATCATACCAATAGACGAGTTTATTAAAGACTGTGTGAGTCCCAGCCCTGACCACATGTGCTGTGTGGTCTTAGGTCTGTCATTCCATGTCTCTGGGCTGATTTCTCAGACCATTCCATCAGGCAAAGGTCCACACAAGATGATCTCTAGGGCTTTAAGTGTTGTAACGGAAGGCAAGCATTCTCAGAAAATCAGAGTGTTAGACATGATTCTCTGAGAATATTATTATGACTCAGGAGGTTTGCATGCATGATTAGCTCCAATAACCATGTTTGGGTCCTTAGGTTATTAAGTGCAAAGCAGCTGTCCTATGGGGAGTGAACCAGCCCTTCTCCATTGAGGAAATTGAGGTGGCCCCGCCAAAGGCTAAGGAAGTCCGTATTAAGGTAAGAAGGGGCTTGGAACATAGAAACATGGAACCCGGTGTCATTTACACAGAGAAAGCCATTGTTGTGAGGCTGACTTCCTTTTAAATATGTATGGATTTATTGATTTAATGCGTGGGGGCATTTGTCTGCACATACGTCTGTATACCACACTTGTGGTCAGTGCTAGAGGAGGCCACTGGATCCCCTGGAACTGGATCCCCTGGAACTGGAGTTGCAGGGATGCAGTGTGAGCTACTGTGTGGGTGCTGGAAACCAGTCGTGGGTCCTGCTGAACCACCTCTCCAGGTTGGCTTTTTTTTTTCCCTTTATTTTTTTATTAGATTTTTTTGGTTTTTCGAGACAGGGTTTCTCTATATAGCCCTGGCTGTCCTGGAACTCAGAAATCCACCTGCCTCTGCCTCCCGAGTGCTGGGATTAAAGGCGTGCGCCACCACTCCCAGCTTATTAGATATTTTCTTAATTTACATTTCAAATGCTATCCCAAAAGTTCCCTCTACCCTCCCCCCACCCTGCTCCCCTACCTACCCACTCCCACTTCTTGGCCCTGGTGTTCCCCTGTACTGGGGCATATAAAGTTTGCAAGACCAAGGGGACTCTCTTCCCAGTCATGGCCGACTAGGCCATCTTCTGCTACATATGCAGCTAGAGACACGAGCTCTGGGGGTTCTGGTTAGTTCATATTGTTGTTCCAGAGGTTGGCTTCTTAAAAATAGGTTTCTCAGCTAACTTACCCACTGATCATGTCTGTTGTTAGAAAAATGATCGTGATGGCTGTGAAATGCACCAATTACAAAGCTAATCTAGCTTATTAAAGAGAATGTTTGTTGAATTTTTATGAATGTAGTGTTTGATAGAAAATGAACAATAGTCATGACCAAGAATTATCTTAAAATCTTCTGGGATCGCAAGGTATTGAGATGTGTGTGTGTGTGTGTGTGTGTGTGTGTGTAGGTAGGTAGGTAGTATGTGGCACAGGGAACTGAACTTCGCGCATCACGCATGCCAGGCATGTACTTTTCTAAGGAACTATCTTTCTAGCCATGCTTTCCCGTCATGCTTAGAGACAGGGTCTTACTGAGTCACAGCGGCTGACCTTGAACTCACTTTGTAGTCTGTGTAGGCCATGAACTTGGTGATCCTCTTGCCTCTGTTTCCCCAAAAGATGTGACTGCAGGCCTGTGCTACCAGCGCCACCTAGAGGATTCTCACTAGGAACTCCTTTGTGCCTGAGAAGTAATAGCTTCCTGTACTGCCCCGCCCCTGCCCTTGGGACAGCCCTTCACCGTTGGTCTAGATGCCCATGTTTAGCAGGCCTTTATGCTAATCTCTTTTGACCTCTTCCCTGTAGAAGGACATCAAGATCCCAGCCAGAAGGGAAGCAGCAATGCCCTAAGCCCCCAAAGCCAGGGATCGTGGCCCGAGGCATACTTCAGGCTCAGGCTGGTTTAGCAGGAACTCCATAATGTGAGAAAATGACGCAGAGTTAACTGAACTGTTTGCTTGCCATGCAATGTCGGTGCTGTCTGTTTGTTTGTTTTCAACACAGATTTTGGCCACAGGAATCTGTCGCACAGATGACCATGTAATAAAAGGATCGATGGTGTCCAAGTTTCCAGTGATTGTGGGACATGAAGCGGTCGGGGTTGTGGAGAGTGTTGGAGAAGGGGTCACTACAGTGAGACCAGGTACGGAGGCCTTGATTATACTGTTAAAGGGAACAGCGCATGATCCACTAGGGGTCAGTAGAGAGCCACAACTGTAGGCACACCAATTGTACTCGCCAAATCTGTCTTTAACAGGGCATTGTGGTACTTATAACTCTTGGAATATTTTTTAAAATATTTATTTTACGTATATGAGTGCACTGTAGCTGTTTCAGACACACCAGAAGAAGGCATCCGACCCCATTACAGATGGTTGTGAGCCACCATGCGGTTGCTGGGAATTGAACTCAGACCTCTGGAAGAGCTGTCAGTGCTCTTAACCGCTGAGCCATCTCTCAAGCCCCCAGAAAAATTTAAAGAGATTTTTGTGTATAATATAGGTTCAAATGACACCTATTTTACCTATTAATTATTCAACTAATTAATTAATGTAACTATTTGTGGTCCTCAAAGTAACATTCCAAGGCTGGCCTGAAACTCACTACATAGCCCAGGCTGGCCTGGCAATCTTCCTGTATCAGTCTTGTACTGGGATTGGAGGTATGAGCCACCAAACCTTCTTACTTCATACTTTAATATAATGAATGACAACTTATGTCATGCTACTTTCCTTCTAGGTGACAAAGTCATCCCCCTCTTTCTACCACAGTGTAGAGAATGCAATGCCTGCCGGAACTCAGAGGGTAATCTCTGCATTAGGAGCGAGTAGGTGGCGGCTTTTTTCACCCTGTCATTTGAGTTCCCCATGGTAGTTTCTGGATTGACGTAAGGAATGTGTACATTTGATGTATCAAACAGTCTGACAGGCCGCGGAGTATTGGCTGACGGCACTACCAGATTCACCTGCAAGGGCAAACCGGTCCAGCACTTCATGAACACCAGCACCTTCACCGAGTACACGGTGTTGGATGAATCCTCCGTAGCAAAGATCGATGGTGCGGCTCCTCCTGAAAAAGCCTGCCTGATCGGCTGTGGATTTTCCACGGGTTATGGGGCTGCTGTTAGAACCGCCAAGGTAAGAATTGGGGCCGGCTAGCATAGCTTCTGCCTTCCCGCCTGACAGCCTTTCAGAAGGGGATTTTCACAGAACCCTAAAGCAGTTTGAAAGAGGTAGGATCAAAGTCGAAATTTTATTTCTAAATACATGGAGTTTGAGCTTCTAGATTTACTTCCCGCCACTGCCACATCTCTTTCTGGCCAACTCACTAAAGTTTAGCTTCCCGAATCCCTCTTGTCCCACCAAATGCATCTTGGTAATGCTATGTCAGCTTGCTGGAGAGTCTATAAGTGAAGTGCTGCAGACTGGGTGGCTTCAACAACAAATGTTGACTGCCATAGAGTCCTGGAAGTCCATAGGTCAGAAGTCTACAATCAGAGTGCTGGCACAGTTGGTTCCTTCCGGCTGCCAGGGGAGGACCTGCTTCAGGCCTCTCTTCTTGCCGTGTACATGGATGTTAATAGCCCAGTCTTTAATGCCATTTTCCTTACTATGTCTTTATATTTGTTGGCATTCCTTCTAGGCTCCGCCCCACAGTTACCTGGCAACAGCCGGCTATGCCTGACTTGCTATAAAGGGGGCTACTTGCCTCCTACTCTCTCTCTCTCCTCCTCTTGCTCCTGCTCCTTTCCCCATCCCCCCCACTCCATTCCCCTCCCCTTCTCTCTCCACATGCTCATGGCCGGCCTCTATTTCATCTCCATCTCTCTCTCTCTCTCTCCACCTCCACCCCTTCTCTGTCTCTACTCCCTCAACTCTCCTCCCCATGCCCTAAATAAACTCTCTTATATACTATACCGTTGTATGGCTGGTCCCTCAGGGGGAAGGGATACCTCAGCATGGGCCCTGCAGAGGCACCCCCTTTCCCCACACCACACTGCGACCCCACCAAACATATCCTTGGCTTCTCTTTCTTTTTATAAAACACAACAATACCTAAGTTTCATTTTGTGTTGTGAGGACACCAGTCACATTGAATCAGGGATGTGCTAGTCGGCTTTATGTTGCTATAACTGCATACCTGAACATGGGTCAAGAAAGCTAGCTTATTTGGCTCGCAGTTTTGAAGACCACTGTTCAGCCTTTGGCTAGGGACCCCGCCTAGCTCCCTCGCAGCACAGGCATGCACAGCAGAGGCTAACTACAACCTGTGACCTCATCTTACCACGCCCACTCACCAGGAAACTAACCACCAAGGAATCCCCGCTGAGGCCAGCGCCTTCAACTCCCTGCTCACCCACCCTTAGGCCACACAGGTTTCACGGCCTCTTACATGGTCAGTTACTCTGCACACAAGCTCATGAAAGACAGCTCTAACTACATCCAAACCACAGCAAGGCTTTTCTCAGCGACATCATTGTAGCTCAATGACCTCTGAAAAGACATTCTCCAAACAAAACCAGATGTTGAGGTACGAAAGGTTCCAACACGTGGGTTGGAGGATACAGGGAAGACCAGCACAGCTGCCACGTCACATGAAAGCCCTAGTGAGTTTTTAAATGATCACTTGGATCCAATCTTTGTTATTCTTCTAGCAGGAAAATAATCACGGGCTGAATCATTCTTTAATCTAGTGCTGGGTACAAAGCCCAAAGTTGGTTTAAGTACAGTAACTTTCATCAACCATTGACTTGCATGTGGCATGGAGGTTGGACTTGGCAGGATTAAAACCAAGACAAATTTCAAAATGACTCAGAGTCCTGGTTATTCAGTGCTGTCCTTCAGACAAAAGCTAAAACAAAGCAGTGGGCTTTGTGGCAGGACAATAGGGAGGCCTCAGTGTTTGGCTAAGCCTCCTGTAAGAGCAGGGGGGTTGTGGGTAGGGCGAGGCAGGCTATAAAGGTTTCTGGTCTGTGGCGAAGCCTTTAGGAAAACCTTCTGTTAATCTTCAGATGCTGCTGAGCTTTGGCCAATACTTCTTTTCTCTGTCATCCTTCCACTTGTAAGTCTTCATGTGTCACCCCCATTCCTCTGGCCCACGTCATAGCAGTCCTGTGAAGTCTGTGCTCTGGACACTGAGAATGCTTTGCCGGTTTCGCTGTTAAGGCTTTGAGGAACCTTTCTCTCCACAGGTCACCCCTGCCTCCACTTGTGTTGTCTTTGGCCTGGGAGGAGTTGGCCTGTCAGTCATCATGGGCTGTAAAGCAGCTGGTGCGTCCAGGATCATTGGAATCGACATCAACAAAGACAAATTCCAGAAAGCTCTGGCCGTAGGTGCCACAGAGTGTATCAGTCCCAAGGACTCCACCAAGCCCATCAGTGAGGTGCTATCCGACATGACAGGCAACACCGTACAGTATACTTTTGAAGTTATTGGGCGTCTCGAGACCATGGTAAGACTCAAGATTCAGGAAGCCGCAAAGTACCCAAGCTACAAGATGTATTCAGCCTAAAAGGAATTTTTCATAGCTTCATTAACAATCAATTATGGAAATATCTGTGACTCAGGCCAAAAACCACAGGGCTGGTGAGATGGCTTGGTGAGTAGAGGGGCTTGTCTCCAAGCCTGATGACCTGAGCTTGCTTCCCAAGACTTACACGCAGAAGGAAAGAGCCAACTCCCACCAGTTTGTCCTCTGATCTCCACATACGCACCACAGCATGCACTGGGCTGTTTTCATGCCCATATACAAATCAATGCATAAAAATGCAACGAAAAGCGTAATAGCAATTTTACCTAAAAAGTCACAATCTTTAGATCAGTTTTACCTGATCATGGAAGTATCCTATCACACCATTCTCATGTGACTGCGGGTCAGGGAGACAACCTGTGGCCCGTAGTTTTCCTTGTACATGTGGCGGTCTTAGCAAGACTTACTCCATTCATGAATCTGTGACGCAGACTAAAGACCGTTAGTGAGGGGATCTGGGGGGAAGGAGATTGGTCAAAATGTGAGCTCCTCCTCCAGATCCTTCACATGAGCTTGCTTGTTCTGCCTCTCAGTCCCTATAGAACACAAACTTTGCATCCTGAATTATGTCTCCCTTGTAGCACCCCAGTGCTGGACTTTACAGAGTTCTTGGAATTAGAAAGTCCTGACCTGGAATTAGGAGAACTGGAAAACTGAACAAAACCAATTTTGCTGACAATTGCATGATAGATGAAATTTCTCTGAGGCGTATTTCAGCTCATGGTCACTGTCATATCCCTTCTGTGGTGTCACCTACACTTTAATCTGCAGCAACCTTGGCGATCTAGGTTGTACTTTACAAAGCAAAGATCCGGATCCATTATGAAGTCTACTGAAAACAATGTTGTTTCCATCTGGTGCATATTTCCAAGTGTTATTAATGAATAACTGAAAGAGTAGGTGACCAAAATCATTGCCCTTGGAGATGTCACCAAGAAAAGAAACTCCTTTGTCCCATAGTTAAGTATTTGATTTAATTTTCAAACAAAAATTTCAAACATTCTAACTGATTAGTTCAATTTCATTTAACTCAAATAACTTAAGGCTCGTCTGAGATGTTGATGTTCTTATAAAAGTATCATAGGGATCTCCTCTGCCTTGTTAGTCAGTGAGAATTGACTAAATGTACTAAGAATCACAATTATACTGGCACAGTTAAGGCTACTTCATACCTTAAGAGCTGTATGTCCATAGGAGATTAATTGCCAAGGACTAAAGTTGCATTGAGAATTTTTAAATCAAGTAGAGACCTACGGACCGAGTTTGCTTTTGTAGATGGAAGCCATGTTTCCACTGGAGCCCTGGCCATCCATTGGTCATTTCTGAGCCCATGATCTCCATAAACAACAATCCCCTTCATTCTAATCTCAGGTTGATGCCCTCTCATCTTGCCATATGAACTATGGGACCAGTGTGGTGGTCGGTGCTCCTCCATCAGCCAAAATGCTCACCTATGACCCAATGCTGCTTTTCACCGGGCGTACATGGAAGGGCTGCGTCTTTGGAGGTAAGAGCAACTGGGCCTCTGGACAGTGGGAAGTAACTTTGCCTTTCCTGCCTATCAAGTAAGAGAGACTTCTGTTCTCATCTCCTCTCCCTCAAAACACTTTCTGCCAAGGATGAGTGGTAATGACCCTGAATGGAGCGCTCATAGCAATCACACAAAAGATTGCTATCTGTTTCTTATGTCTGGGAGATGTGGAAGAGTCACAAAAAATCTTCTCCTAGCTGAAGTAGGAGAATAATGTTGATAACAAATGACAAGAAGCAAGAGAACAGAGTAGGAGACAGAGAAATCCGCTGTAAACACTCCCAAGAGCACACACAAATACAGGAATCACTACTGACCATTGTGTCAGAATGCAGGTGGGGTCACCTTGACTGGCGCTGAAACATCTGTGTGCTAAAGTATGAAACTCTGTAGAGTGAGCTCACCAGAGAATCAAAGGGGCTGGAACCAGAAACAATGCGTGGTGGACGATTGTGTTTGTACAAATGTGGACAATTGTGTACAGCACAGAGATATGGAACTGGAAGGAGGCCAGGAACCGGGGAGGGGTTTGTTAGCCTTTATTTCTTAAGATGGAAGAAATACAGCTCATTTATTTGCTGGGAATGACTCAAGGGGTGGTAGTAGCATGGTCATAATGCACAAGAGAAATGACACAAATGCCATGCCATGGAAGGTGAGGATCACTTAACAAAGTACAGAGAACAAACCTGAATTCATCCCCAGGGTGGAAGAGCAGAGATGATGTTCCTAAACTGGTGAATGAGCTCCTGGAAAAGAAGTTTGACCTAGACCAGTTGATAACCCACACCTTGCCTTTTAATAACATCAATGAAGGATTTGAATTGCTGTATTCAGGGAAAAGGTATGTGTACTGGCTTTTGACTCTCTCCCATGGGCTACTTTGAAATTTTGATATTTATAAATGTACCCATTTCCTTTGGTTTTTATTTTGGATTATTCAAACTATCCAGGTGAACACAGTTACTTACTTCTCTTCTTCTTCTTCTTCTTCTTCTTCTTCTTCTTCTTCTTCTTCTTCTTCTTCTTCTTCTTCTTCTTCTATATTTCCTTTATTTACATTTCAAATGTTATCCTCTTTCCTAGTTTCCTTCCCTCCCGGGAACACCCTATCCTATCCTCCCTCCCCCCTGCTTCTGTGAGGGTGATCCTCTACCCACCCACCCACTCCCACTTCCCTGCCCTCAATTCCCCTACACTGGGGCATCTATCAAGCCTTCATAAGACCAAGGACCTCTCCTCCCATTGATGCCTGACAAGTCCATACTCTGCAACATATGCAGCTGGAGCCATGTGTACTCCTTGGTTGATGGCTTAGTCCCTGGGAGTTCTGGGGGATCTGGTTGGTTGATATTGTTGTTCTTCCTATGGGATTGCAAACCCTTCAGCTCCTTCAGTCCTTTCTCTAACTTCTCTTTCTACTCTTAGAATGTCATCCATATATGAGCTCTTTAAAATCCCATGGACTTCAGTGTTCCACAGCAGATGGATCTCATTGGCCATTTTTTAAATTTATAAAACGGCTAGAATCCTCACACATGGCCATGATGACCTTTGGTACAGTTCCCAAAGCTTTTTGGTGACTGTACTTGTTTTCTGAGTTTTGTTTCTCAGATGTTATTTTTGCCCTATTCAGATGATAAAACTGAAGTTATAAAAGGCAAATAAATAATATATGGTCTCATGGGAGCTGTGTCAGAGTGCACTATGTACCACACAGGCCAGACTTCTCACTTAGAGTCCTGCAAGCGCCAGGGAAACTGAGTGCTCCTCAGGTAAACAGTGAATACTCCTTCGGGTAAACAGTGAGTGCTCCTCCAGGTAAACAGTGAGTGCTCCTTCAGGGAAACAGTGGGTTCTCCTCCAGAGAAACAGTAAGTGCTCCTCCAGGGAATCAGTGAGTGCTCCTCCAGGGAAACAGTGAGTGCTCCTCCAGGGAGACAGTGGGTGCTCCTCCAGGGAATCAGTGAGTGCTCCTCCAGGGAATCAGTAAGTGCTCCTCCAGGGGATCAGTGATTGCTCCTCCAGGGAATCAGTGAGTGCTCCTCCAGGGAATCAGTGAGTGCTCCTACAGGGAAACAGTGAGTGCTCCCAGCATACCCCTTATCCCTTCTGATCATTTGGGCAAGAACCAGGTGAAGTGTGAAGAAGTCCAATTTCAGTTACCCTGATGGATGTCTGAGATCAAAATGGATGACATTCATTGGTTCTATAGATATTGAGCATCTACAGTGTGCAGAGGGTTTGGATCCTGCTAGTAATAGGAACTAACATTTCTTCTCAACATTCTCTTTATGCCTAGTGCAGTCTACAGAATCATAACATTATAAATATATGTTTAAATTTTCATTTTTAAACAGGTAAACAATGGATGGGTTTCCACCAGAAACAACTGTCAAAGCTCATTTACTTAAACAAAGCCCATATTTTAATATGGCTTGTAAAATAATTACTTGTTTTCCAAATATGCAAAGTTACTTTCTGAAATTATAACCTACTCTTTCCCTAGTGCAGTAACTTCCCTAATGACATCTGTGAACCTGAGCCCTCCCATTTCCACAAAGGACCCCCAGCGTGTTCCATTCACATCCAGTTCACAGGACAGTGCATTTCTACACCTAAGTACAGAATGGCATTCATTCTGCACCATTCTGACTCCTGCCCACTGTGTGCAAAGGGATGCTGAGTCCCGCAGGCAGCCGGGACCCCCTTCTCCTCTCCCTGTCCAAGGTCCTTGTCTTGGCCCAGTCTGATCATGGCTGCTCTGCACTTGCTGACAGGGTTATTTAGTGGGCCTCCTGTCCTGTTTCCAATCCTAGTCAGTTCTTCTGTAGCAGAACATTCAGGCTGTCCCCAAACCCCAGTATCTAGGAAGGGTTTTACTACTGAACTAAAGTCCACTTTAATTTATCTAGTTTACTAAATAATAAATTTATTTAATTTATCTAATTTAAGTTATCTAATATTCAGTAATGAAGAATGTAGCACCCACTCTTCTCCAGCCCCTGAACACAATCTGGAGATGCAGGGGAAGGAGGTCTTGCGTGCTTTTACCACCTCTTGTGCATTGAGAACCCCACACCCTCTGGATTATCTTTCCTCTTCTCCCCACCACAGCCTTAATCCTGTTTGCTGGACAGAGTCTTTCCTGTTAATGGTGACAGTTAAGCAGATCCTTCCAGAGTCAGTTCAGCATCTGCTCTGATTCCCTACCAGAATGCACAGAAATGTGGACATCAAACCCAGATGGCTTTCCCATGACAGGCTTAACCACAGAGTTTCTATAATAGGAAGGGAAGTTTTTCTTGATTGAATATATAATGCACATACACAAATACACACACATTCAACACATGACTAAAAGCTATCATTTTTCCATTTCAGCATTCGGACTGTCCTGACATTTTGAGTTCCAGAGACCTGGGTGTTCTGTGCTGGGCTACCATGACCTGAAGCCTTGCTCCTGACAGTGTTGTCTGAGATCATAAATATGTCTCAGAAGCGCATGCAGAAGCAGAGCTGGGGAAAGGTCGAGAAGCTTTCTAGAGTCTGGCAAACCTTTATGTGTGTAGTTAATCGAGTGCCTAGGCTTAGCAGAGAACGCAGCAGTAACCGTAAATGTTCTAATTTGTGTTTTCTAAGGCTACTACTCTATATTTTGTAAGCGTGTACTTGGGGTTCTATTTGTTGGAAGTGGGATTTTTTTCAGAATTTTACAGTTGTTATGGCTTAAAACAGACACAGCATGTAGAGATGTAGAAAATGTGTTTTTCAGAAATGCCCATCAGAAACACCAGAGCTCTCATTCTTTTTTTTAACAGAAACACTTTTAAAACATGTTATAAATTAACTTGAGTTAGATTGTGAAATTGCACACATAACTTGATTAGACTGAGAAAGAAATTGGGAAATTTAAGGGAAGGGCACATTTTTCAATTATTAACTTTGGGAATTATCGTTATGTAACTTTGTGACATGGGAAAAGCACAGCCATGTCTGGAGATGTTTGTCAGTGTTTATTAATATAAGACAAGACATTTCTAGAAAAGCAATTAAGTATAACCGCATTGTGATATTTACCATACTAAGTTTAATAAAGGAGAATTACAAGTCCTTAAGCACATAGCAATAACTACATCTAACATGAGGATTATTTTTATTGCTGTAACTGCACCAGTATGTATCTGCATCTGTCTGTGGACATGTACATAAATTTAATATGCATTAAAATTTCATTATGGTATGTTTCAGACTGGCTTAGAGCTCTCTATGTAACCCAGTATAACCTCAAACCAGGCTTACCAGCATCCACACCTGGCTGAAATTCCTAATAAAATCAAAAGTAATACAAAAGGATTTGTAGTGACAGGCATATTGAAAGGCACAGTTTTATTTAATTGTTGAGATTTAGAGTATTGAAGTATCTGGAAACAAAGTGATTTATAAGAAAAAGAAGTTGAATAGGAATAGGAGCACTTGGGATTCCCATATAAGGACATAGTATAGGTTGAAAAGTCCAGGCAACTACAAGCCAAATACATAATAAACATTTTCCAGTAAAAAGGAACATGACCCCATAGGACAAGCATGCTCTTTCAAAGATGGAAATTTTCCCGAGCTCATTTTGGGAGGCCTATGTTTCTCTGATAGCAAATTCAGACCGGGCACATACATACAAACTACAACTGCAAACTAAAATACTTAATAACACAGGAAGGAAAAATCTCAGCGAGCCACTGGAGAGATTGGCTGAGTAATTAGGAGAACAAGCCCTTGCAGAGGACCCAAGTTCAGTTCCCAGCACCAACACCGAGTGGCTCAGAGATGATTGTAACTCCAGCTCCAGGAGATCCAGCATACCCTTTCAGCCTCCAGGACATCGGTACTCATGTACACATAACTCGCCACACTCATATTTAAAAAGAACATTTTTAAAAGAAACTCTCAATAAAATACTACACAAATAAAATATTGAGTCCTACAGGATAAAAATGGCAAGTGGTTCTATATTCCAGTTTTAAATTGGGTTATCTGCTCTTGATGTTCAGAATTTTCAGCCCTTTGTATAGTCTAGTGCTAACCCTCTGCCAGAGGCTTAACTGGTAAACATTTTACCCATCATGCAGGCGGCCTCTTTGCTCAGATGATGGGCTCTTTGACAGTACATAAGTTTTTCAGCTTCATGGGGTACCATTTCTTGCTATTCTTAATGCCTGTGTTATTGGAATCCCATGCAGAAAGTCCTTTCCTGTGCACTGAGTTAAAGCCTAGTCCCTGATTTCTCTTCTATCATATTCAAGGTATCTGGTCTCACATTGGAGTTCTTGGTCCATTTGGTGTTGCATTTTGTGCAGGGTGATAGATATGAATCTATGTTCATTCCTCTACATGAAGCCATCCACTTTGACCAGTACTGTTTTGAAGATACTCTCTCTTCTCCAGTTAGTATTTGTAGGTTCTTTGTCAAAAAATATCAGATATTTGTATGTGTGTGGAGTTGTGTCTGGGTCTTCAATTCTATTATTCTATTATTGAATGATCAATGTATCTTTTTGTGCCAATACCTTGCTGGTTTTAATTACTGTTTCTGTAATACAACTTAAAATCTGGAATGGCGATATCTCCAGCAGTTCTTTTATGTTCAGATTTGATTTGACCATCTGTGTATGTGTGTGTGTGTTCATGTGTGTGTGCATGTGTGTGCTTCAGTGTGTGTGTGAATATGTGCTTCAGTGTGTGTGTGGATGTGTGCTTGAGGGTGTGTGTGGATGTGTGCTTCAGTGTGTGTGTGGATGTGTGCTTCAGTGTGTGTGTGGATGTGTGCTTCAGTGTGTGTGTGGATGTGTGCTTCAGTGTGTGTGTTTGTATGCATGTGTGTGTGCATGTGTGTGTATGATTGTGTGCTTCTGTGTGTGTTTCCACAAAAAGTTTGTTTTGTCTTTCAATTTCTGTGAGGAATTGCACTGGAATTTTGATGGGGATTACACTGAATCTCTGCTTTTGGTAAGATGGCTATTTTCACACTGGATCCTATTGATCCACAAATATAGGAGATTATTTCCATATCTTCTAATGTCTTCTAGTTTTGATAATACAGTTCTCTTTCACTTGCTTAGAGTCATACCATAGTTTTGAGGTGATTGTGAAAGGTGGTGTTTCTCTGAAGGAAAGGTATTCTTTCTCAGTACATTTGTCATTTGCATATAAGGAGGCTATTGATCTCCTGTGTTAATTTTGCATTGTTATTTTTTATTAGATATTTTCTTTATTTACATTTCAAATGCTATCCCCAAAGTTTCCTATACCCTCCCCCTGCCCTGCTCCCCTGCCTGCCTACTCCCACATCCTGGCCCTGACATTCCCCTGTACTGGGGCATATAAAGTTTGTAAGACCAAGAGGCCTCTCTTCCCAGTGATGGCCGACTAGGCCATCTTCTGCTACATATGCAGCTAGAGACATGGGAGATTCCACCTCACTCCAGTCAGAATGGCTAAGATCAAAAACTCAGATGACAGCAGATGCTGGTGAAGATGTGGAGAAAGAGGAACACTCCTCCATTGCTGGTGGGATTGCAAGCTGGTACAACCACTCTGAAAATCAGTCTGGAGGATTCTCAGACAATTGGACATAGTACTACCAGAGGATCCAGCAATACCTCTACTGGGCATATACCCAGAAGATGTTCCAACTGGTAATAAGGACGCATGCTCCACTATGTTCATAGCAGCCTTATTTATAATAGCATTCTGTTATTTTGCTGGATATTTTCAAAAGATGAAACATAAATGGCCGAGAAAAACTTACACATGTTCAACTTCCTTAGCCATCAGGGAAAGTAAAATTAAAATTACTTTGAGATTTCATCTTACCCCATTCAGAATGGCCAAGACTTATAAAACAAATGATACCAGATTATGGTTAGATGCAGAAAAAGGGGAAAATGTATCCATTGCTGGTGGGAGTGCAAACTGGTACACCCCCTGTAGAAATCAGTGCGGAGGGTCCATCTACCAAAACATCCAGCTATACTATTCTTGGACGTCTTCCCACTGGCTCTGCATTTTACCACAGAGATACTTGCTCATCCGTGTTCACTGCTGCTTTATACATAAAAGCCAGAAATTGGACACTCCATAGATGTCTATCAACTGAAGAATAGATAATAAAACATAACACATTTACACAATGAAAAATTTTAATTTGGTGGTAAATGAATACATCTAGAAACTCTGGTCCCGAGGGAGGAGGTCACCCAGTCGTAGGACCACAAGCATTTCGTGTTTTCTCGTAATTAAGAACGCTAACTTAAGCTTTGGATATGTGTGTTTCATTTAGAACAACTACAGAGGTTGGGTGGCCAGTAAAAGACGTGGGGGGGGGGTGTCGAGAGGAAGTGGAGAGACCATAAGAGTCAGAGGTAGTGAATGACCCCAAGGAAAGAGCATCTTCAGGTACAATGGAGCTGATGTACTTATGAACTCACAGAGACCATGATAGCATATACAAAAGCTACACAAGTTTAAACCAGACAAAACTTCAGCATAGATAAGAGTAAATGGACATAAAGCCCCACCCCCAACCATGACACTGTTTCAAAGTTGATACCTTCTGGGGGAAGGAACATTCATTTTCTCTAATGTGGTGGAAGTGGGTATGTAGTGGCATCTTCAGAGCAGGTCTCATGCTCAGGAGCCACTGGCCACCACAAAAGGTTCTCCCTGTTTCTTTATGTGCTCTCTCTCTCTCTCTCTGTGTGTGTATGTGTGAGTGTGTGTGTGTGTGTGTGTGTGTGTGTGTGTGGTTTCTATTTCTTTTTTTCATTCATATTTTTTGAGAGAGAGAGAGAAAGAGAGAGGGTAGGGAGGGTGTGTGTGTGTGTGTGTGTGTGTGTGTGTGAAGATGGGGAAAGGGAGAGAATATGAACAAATAAATTATAGGAAAGATTTAAAACAACACATGTTTTTAAAAATAAAAAGATAAACAGACTAAGTGTGTGAACATTCCGTCTGAGATGGGTGAAAGGTGCATGAACCTTCTCTCTGAGGAGCCATGGACAGTGCATGGCTCGCTAGGGGAAGTAGAGTCAGCCTTCTTTGGATGCATTTCTCCATCAGTTTGTCTCCTGATCTCTGAGTTGGGTTGCCTTCACAAGGAAGAGCGAGACTCCTGTTACACGATCAGCCCTATGTGTCAGCGGTCCTTCCATCTTTCTCACATTGCCAGACACACTCTAAGCCATGAAGAGGTGATGGATCTCCCAATAATTAATCCCTTGTGTGTGTCAACTTGAAGAAAGATTGTTCTTCTCGCTCTGTCTTTAAAGGGGACCAGGTAGAAGAATCTGTGTTCAGTGGATGCAAATATTTGTGCTCATCCAACCGGGAACTGAAAGGCTTGTTTGTTCCTGACTGCGTCCATTTTCTTGCTCAGAAAATGCTTTATCAGATCTATCAAGGAACTGAACAAGGCATTTTCTTGGCAACCGCTCTTTCAGCTGTCCAACCATCTTAAATTTTTATTTCGTTTGCAGTGACCAAATAAGGGTTTCTTTTGAGGTTTAAGACAGTACTACTAATAATGCTCACCTGACTTTGCAGTTATATATTTGAAAAACCGTAAGAGTAGTGTTTTAACGTTGCTGTCTTAAGCTGCAGTGAAAATGTTGGCAAAGAACCATAGAATTATACAACTCCCTGGCATTCATCAAATGCGGTTATTCATCCAGTAAGACCTGTTATAAAACAAACTTTCCCATATAACAAACAAGTTAAGAAGTCGTGTGAACACTATAGATTATGGCTCCAGCCAAAGCCTCACACAATGGGGATGTTCCAGGAAGCCCAGTTTGATCCAGCTCCACCTTCAACAGAAACCCGCAGCAAGTACTTACGGTGCCCACCCCACCACCCCTCAAACATCATCCCAACTCTCAGACACTCGGATGGCAGTAAGAGTTCTCTAAGCTTAATTTCCCCTTACTTCTAAAACGGAAGTCAAGAAATATGTCCTCAGGAATAAAAATGAAGAAAACATTTAGTTCCTTTCTTCTAATCTAGTGCTTTCATTTAAGAATGAAAAATAGGCTGTCCAACCACTGAAGGTTCTGGAAAACACTTGTCTAAGTCCAAAAGGAAATCTCAACTCAAGAGCATTGGTGTGATGGAGGACTAAATCCCTCAGACAAAATGACAAGAGGTCTCAATGCCAGGGTGCTGGTCCTGACACTATGTGGAGCCCCATTTTACTCCTGTTACCTAAAGGGTGTTTGGCCTGCCAGAGTTCTGATCCTAATTTGGACTATTGTCCCTTAAAAAAAAATCTGTGTGTGTGTGTGTGTGTGTGTGTGTGTGTGTGTTTTCACACCTGCCATGGTAAGTTTGTGTGGAGGCCTCTGGTGTCAGCCCTCACCTTCCCCTTGAGACAGGGTTCACAACAGGATAACGCACCTATAAACAGGGATTAGAGCTATGCACAACCACACCGAGGTTTAGGTGGATTCTCGAGGTTGGAGACTCCAGTGCCCATGCTTGCGTGCTGAGCCACCTCCCTCGGTTTTGTCCCTTTGTGGGAAAACAAAAACAACCACAAGAAACAACAACAACGAGAAACAACAACAACAAAAAGCCAACTCCCATCTTGTTTGAAGAACAACAGGGGCTCTGATCTTTTATACAAGTTCCTTCAAGTTGCTAACCCAGGAGGAATAGCTGATTGCTTTAATAGCTGTCAAGATGGCTACTATATCAGAAGATCTGTCAGTCTATGGCTAGCACACTGAGGACGTGTACAGAGGCAGGGACAGTGAGGACTGTACACTAGACAGTATTTCCAGGAACAGAAAGAGACTGTAAAAGGAAAAATAGCTAATCATCCCTTGAAATATCTCCACTCCACTCAGGGAACCTCTAACGAAGCATGGTCTCTTTGAACTTTAATCCAGTTTTTCCTCCTTTTCAAAATTTGCACAAGTGAAGTCAATGAGAGGACTTTGCCCCGAGGATAGCGAGATGCTGTGACCTCACCTATCTGGCTGAATCCAAACCTGGTGGAAACCACAGTCTAAATGCTCAAGGGGGATTCAGCTAAGCCCTTCATTCTCCTACAGTTTCCTATTTCCTGAGTTCTCAAATTTGTGGCCCGAGCACCTGGGCTCACCCAGACAGAAAACCGGGTTGGGGGGGGCAGGCATGTTGATCTGGTCGTCCATTTACATATCTCACAGATCCCGGGAGAATGAACCAATCAGTCCCCTCTTTCTCTTCTTCCTCTTCTCCCAGTACCTTTCACCCAGATATCTGCCACCTCATGCACATTCTGCCTCCTGTGGAATAGATCTGGACGAGCTCATCAAAGTGCTCCTCTTCTTCTCCTCTTAAAAATAACAAAAAAGTTATTCATTCATTCATTCATTCACTCACTCATTCATTCATTTAAAAAGCGAAGGAGGAAGCAGAACCAAAGCCTTCCCAACATCTTTTCCCCCAGAGCCTCAAAGCACGAGGTGGCCTGGTCATTCATTGTACATCACCCCTGTGTGAGTGACACTGATGTCTGTTCATGTGGGAGTGGAAGGAATAGGATGTCACCTGAAAGGGTAGTGGGAATGCCACCACAGGTGTGCCCAGAGGCCAGGGCTCAGAGTCCCTCTACCTCTCCTCCCTGGTATCAGAGCAGAATCTCTTTCTTACTCTTCTCTGGCCTCTCTGTCCCTCTGTCACAGAGGAAAGTGATTTATGTTAGTCAACTGTCACATGAAGTTTAAGCTCCCTGAGGAGCTGGCTCTGGAAGCAGGGTGCCCCCCATTAAGATCCAGGTATGATTATCCTATAGAATGTCCTCCGAGATCCTTTATCCAACGGGCTAGCCCCTGACCCCTGTGAGAAAGGGAACAGAAAACTGCAAAACTGTTTGAAGTGAAGATATCATTCACATCCTTAAGACCAAAGAGTACAACACAGGAGTCAAAACCCTGGCCCAGAACACAGCGGGGAGCCAAACACTCCCAGACACCCTCCCAAAACAAAAAACTCAGCCACAGTTTATCGTGTTGCTTTAAAATACCTGTGGTGGTGGTGGTGTGTGGGTGTGGGTGGATGAAGAGATGGCTCAACGATTAAGAGAATACACTTCTCTTCCATAGGGTCTGTCTGAGTTCATTTCCTAATACCTATGCCAGGTGGCTCAAACTCTGGCTCCATAGGATTTTGTCATTCTCTCCTGCCTCTAGAGGACCAGGGCACATGGCAGATATGCATACATATACACACATAAAAAAATAAACTCTTTTAAAAGATGTGAGCTTCCTGTAGCAGGAAGAACTAGTTTGAAGTCTCACCTAGCAGTCAGCTGCTCGGGACTCTCTAAGTCAGTCACACTGGCTGACTGTTGCTTTCCCCAGGGGTTTCTGCTGGTCTGTCTGTCTGTCTGTCGCTCACCCATTTAGCCTTTCATCCCTGCCGGGTGTGCTCGGTGAGCTCACTCCTTTACTCTCTGTACAAGACTAATACTCAACTAATACTCAACTAATAACTAAACGATCATTAGTGACACAGGGTCACTGAATAATCTGGGCTCGCCTGGAACTCACTATGTTGTCAAGGATGAACTCTAACTTCTGATTCATGCTATACTGGGAATGAAATCCAGGATTTTGTGCACACTAGGCCAGCAGTCCACTAACTCAGCTACTTTCCCAATCTCTATCATGGTATTCTTAGATTTCTTGAGATTTAAAAAATAAGTTAACTTAGTATTCACCAAAAACAAAAGTCAAAACAATCCAGAGCCCTTGTGTGTGACTTACAGTTTGTGTAGCTAATTTTCACTATCCTTTTGAAAACTGCCAATAACTCAATGTAAGTTCTTCTATCCTGTTATATCTTCATCCAACTTTTTTAAGGTAGGGTGAGAACTTGGGTAAATCCCATGGTCTGCCTCTTGTCCCTAAGATGTATCTCTACAATCTTCCCTAAGCTAAGCAACTGAAAGGCAAGCCCAAACACATTGCTCCTTTGATTAGGTGTTCAGAGACTCCATTTTTCCTCTGGGTTTCTTAACAGAATTGGAGCCCCTTGCACCAGCTGAATAACCGCTCTCTGCCTCTGCACCAACATTGTCTGCTTAGCATATGCTAAAGGAAAATGCTTGCGACTGCGGCACTAATCCCACAGGGACATCTTCTCTTCCCTTGGGTTCCCTCTGTAAGTCCTTCTAAGATCTCCTTTCATGCCACCCTCCCTGCCACCGATAATTTCTGCTCCTCCTTTAGGGGTCATCTTAGTCTTCTTAAGGGTGTCTATTCTGACCCCAGTCTTCCCCCAGCCATGTGCTCTCCAGAACCCAGATGTGATTCTACCATCATGTGTACCATGGCATACTTTACTTTTATGGTCCTGCTGTCCCTTCTGAAGTACATGTGGACATGAAAGACTAGTTTCTTCTCCAGAATTTCTAAAAGACCAGAAGGTGGCAGTATAGAGCTAAGTGTGTGTGTGTGTGTGTGTGTGTGTGTGTGTGTGTGTATGCAAATTGGCCAGTCAGTTAATCTAGGAAGAAAGGCAGAAAATTCTCTCTCTCTCTCTCTCTCTCTCTCTCTCTCTCTCTCTCTCTCACACACACACACACACACACACACACACACACACACAGTGGGATAAACTTTCAACTGAGCCTTCTTTTTCTTTCCCAGTAGAATTCAGGAAAAAGAATCCTGGGGGAAATTTTGTGCTCAACAGAAACACCACACCTAGAAAATATTGTACCAATGGAGCACCCTATAAAAAACACACACCCTCTCATTTTGTTCATGTATTGCCTGTAAACCGCTCCCTAAATGGTCTGTTCAGTCCATAAACCACTGTCTAGTTTACAGACAATTTCATGGACTGAGGGATTATAGGATTACACTGTGATTCTACACCACTCTCTCAGTTCAACTTCACCCCTACCCCACATCTGTGGCCTAATCAGTCCAGCACACCATTCACCTCCAGGTTCTAAAAAAAAAAAAAAAACATCCAGGCTGAAAACACGGCTTTTAGTTCAGCAATGCCTGGCTTCTTCTGCTTTGTGGGTGCTTCTCAGTTTATGTTCTGGCTGCGCACCCCCACCTTCACCAGCATCACTCAATGAAGTCCTAAAAGGACAGGCCAGAGACCTGAATTTTCACTAGATAACTGTCTGCAGTCAGAGCTAAGGATTAGCAGCCTGAAAGCAGGAAGGGACTCTGGGTCAGGTACCTAACAGGGCTGCCAGGACAAACTGAAAACAGTTTAATGAGGTTTTTTTTTCCATGTGGAGTCAAGGTCAGTCACACTAAGGAGGTGATAAAGGTCCTGGGATCCTGTGATAAAGGGATACAAGGTCCGAAGGGCAAAGGGAAAAGAAGAGAATTATCAACCTCTGGCAAGTGCCAGGGACACAAATGAGAGCCACTTGCTAGGGGAAGAGGCCAGCTGGGAAAGAATTGCTATTCAGACCATTCACCGGTCAAAAGCCAAATCTACTCCATGAAACTTGAAAGGTCTCCTTTCAATGATGAGAAGTTATGAGAGTCACCTCAACCCCTTCTTCTTTCATTGTGATAGACCCCCCACGTGAACTTCTTCTTTCATTGTGATAGACCCCCCACGTGAACTTCTTCTTTCATTGTGATAGACCCCCCATGTGAACTTCTTCTTTCATTGTGATAGACCCCCCCACGTGAACTTCTTCTTTCATTGTGATAGACCCCCCATGTGAACTTCTTCTTTCATTGTGATAGACCCCCACATGAACTTCTTCTTTCATTGTGATAGACCCCCCACATGAACTTGAGGTCAATGTAAAGTAATAGCTCCCCGCTCATTATTATAAACACAAAATTTCCTTAATGCTGGTTAGCAAAAACAAAACAACATAATAAAAACAAAACAAACACAAAACACCTGTTAGTAGACTGAGTTCAGGATACCCAGCTAAAAGCAGTTTGATCTCTTTATTACCCTGTAAACCAGACTAACCCCCGGGAAGTGTGAGCGTATGAAAACCACACAGGCTTGCTCTCTGACCAAGAAGGAAGCCTTGGGATTTGAATGAGCTGCCTTCTTCAGGGAAATTTGCAATTTGCTTTTGCACACTTCCCTTCTCTAATAGAAAGGGACGATGCATAAGTATGCAAATGAGTTTGGGATTTTTGAAGAGGCAGATGAGCAGGGTTAACGACTCCATGTTCTCACCAAGGACACCCTCTCTATAAAACACACTTGGGACCCTTACCCAGCAGGCATTGCACTTCACACCATCTCAGAAAACACTCACACTGCCCCGTGTGCATCTTTCAGTGTCTCTACCTAGCACCCAGGTTCTTTCTCCGAAAAGTGTAAGTCAACAGTCTTGTTCTCTGATACTGTGGGAGTGGGGTACACTCCCGGGTGCACACACGCATGCCGAAGATGGATGTTGGATGGCTTCCTCTATCACGTTCACCTTCATCTTCAGGCAACCCCTCTCACTGAACCTGAAGCTTCCTTTTTTCTCTTCCTGTTTTCTCAACTGTCAAAGGCTTATAGCTAGTACAGGGTCAATGTCAGGTAATGTTGACATTGAGGTCTATTTTGGGTCTAGAACTGGATGGTTCCTCTCTTGAACCTCATAGCTACAATCCGACTTAGAGACAGCCAGGAACAAAGTTCTTTGAATCACTAACCATTAACCTTAAAGTACAGGGAGCCCTGTGTATGATTAGCTCGTCTTGCTCGGCCACGGTCCTAATATTATCTGAGTTCCTATAAATTTGCCTAACTCTAATAAATCATTCCACTATATGATCCAACTTTTTAATCTTGTTCCCTCTGCCCCACAAAAGGCTCATATTAAAGATTGTTTGTGTTGCTAACTCATGTTATCTCTTTTGTAAACTTATAAGCTTCAGGAAACTCACTCAGATCTATCTCTCATGGACCAAATAGGCTCCATTCAGACAAGTACATCTGCCTACCTATTCCAGAGGGTGGGTTTCCTCTGGGTTTCAAATGTACATCTTAAAATTTTTTTTCTTTCTCCCAAATGTACTTAATCTTATTCTCTACCTATAATGTGCTTCAACATCTTGTCAAGTCCAGGCACTTGCTACACCCAGGACATCTCCAGGGAAGCCACCTCCAGACGCTCCATCTCCTGTCTTAGACACAGATGCTTCTCTTGGACCTGTTCCTTCTGACCTGTCCTCAGATGGCTCCACAGACCCTGTATAGCCAGGAAGCATCCAACTCTCCGAAGACTGGACAAACATCCCCCCATACCCATTCTTCTGGGTTCCCCAGAGACACATCACCCCAATGTCAGCATGAAGCAGCCAGATATCACTATTACCCTATTCCTGCTTCGCCAGCACCTCTTTCTAATTTTTTCTTTTTAAACTAAACCAAAATGGGAGAATGTTGGTATTCTGTCTGGTCTCTACCCCCAGAGTTACCGAACAACAACCAGGTATGCGCCTCACCACAGTTACCTGGCAACAGCCAGGTAGGCCTAGCCCACTATAAAAGGGCTGCTTGCCCCCTCCTCTCTCTCTTACTCGCTTACTCTTGCCTCTCCTTTGCCTCTTGCTCTCCCTCTCTCCCCATTCCCTTCCCCCCCTGCCCCCTCTCTCCACGAGGTCATGGTGGACCTCTACTTCTCTATTCTCTCCCTCTCTCTGCCTTTCTTTGCCTCTACTGCCCTCTTAACTCCCTTCCCCCGTGCTCTGAATAAACTCTATTCTATTATATATCGTTGTGTGGCTGGCCCCTCAGGGGAAAGAGATGCCTTGGCATGGGCTTGCCAAGACATCTCCTTCCCCCATACCTTGCCACACCCCATAGAACATTCCCTTCTTTATCTTGTTATAATCACAACAGCTCCAATAAGAGAGTTGGGGGTGGGGCTTCTCAGGGAGTCCTGGGAGCTGCTGCAGGGTAAGGCTGAGTTAGTGCTCAGTGGCTGGTTCACTGAAAATGAAGAGTCTGACCAATGTCCTGGAGATGTTGGCTGCTCCATCGTCTCCAGCCTCTACCCACAGTATGTCCAGCTGCTGCATACGTACCAATTCATGCTGTTATAAATGCCCCATGAGCACCTTGTTCTCATTATTGTCTTGTTTTGCTTTCTTTCCTGTTTTTGTCTACTGCTTGCTTTGGCTTCCTGACCCAGCTTCTTATTTTGAAGCTCTGGCTAGCCTAGAGCTTGCTATGTTGCAGACTGGCTTCAATGTCATTGTAATCCTCTGCCTCAGCCTCCTTGGGGTTACAGGCTTTATGTTCCTCTATGGCTGGTACTGTTTTATTAATATATGTTTCCGTGTAGTCCATAGAGAGCACTCAGATCCCAGGGAGCCCCTTCTGGGTGGATAAATATCTCAACATGTCTTCTTCTTTTGTGAAAATGTTGCTATGTTGTGAATGTTTGTGTTCCCCTTAAAATTCATATGTTGAAGCCCTAATCCCCAAAGTGAAGGTGTTAGGAGATACAGTTTTTGAGAGAGGATTGGTTCATGAAAACGGCACTCTTGAATGGGTTTCATGCCCTCATGAAGAAGCCTGAGGAACCTCACTCACCTCTCCCAGCATATCAGCATATTAAAAGCACTTCTGTACAACCAGGAAGAGACCTTTCACCAGCTTTTGAACATATGGTTTCTTGATCTGTGGCTTCCCAGACCCTCAGGGATGAGAAATCTGTTTTCATTGTCTCTGAACCAGCTGTCAATAACATTATTGACAAACAGCCAGCATTCCTAGTACTGTTCCACGCAGGCTCTGGAACCTGGACATATCACAGAGGAGAAGGCTGCCAGGTATGCCAGCTCCCTGCCTTTGTCATCACACCTCTCTCTAGAGTCACAAAGTGGGGGATCCAGAGCATCCTGAACCTGGAAATCTTAATAGGGCTTAACATACCCTTCTCTTGGCTACCCGGCTCGTGGACTCACCCCGTCTCTCACACTTAAGATCCTGAAGGCTCCTTAGCAAAGAATCATAGGCAGTGCTCCAGGGTGTAGTCTTTTTGCCTGGAATTGTACCAGCTCAGAGTTGAGCTTCCAGAATTACAACTTCCAGTGTTTCTGAGGACATAGAATGAGCAGGACGCTGGTTACATTTAGAGGTCTTAAGACAAAAAGGGAAGGCTAAGTCACCACGCTCTTCCCTTAGGGAGATTATTTACTATTCCATGCCCCATCCCCTTGCTTGGTGAGGTGTGGGAAGGGGGACACAGCTCCTGGTAGCACAATGGAACTCTCCCACTGGCTGTGGTGAAGCCAGACAATACGTCCCTGAGAGACTGAAGCATAAACTTGTGAGCAGTGAGGAGTGTTGAACAGGAGCTCCGTGATGGAGGGTGCCTCCCTCTTCAGCTTCGATTTTCAGTCTCATAACAGCACCTCTGATTTTGGCACAGGCCCAGTGCACATGGATGAGAGGATGAGATCAGTGAGCCTAATAAAAGTCTGCTGTGAAGAGAGGAAAAGCGAAGTCTGTGATGCCCACAGTAGGGATTGCTGCCTTCATCAGTAGTTACTGTACATTTGCAGAGCAGAGCCACGATTCTATACCTGTGTCCCACGCATAAGGATGGAATGAAGGTGGCAACCATCTCATTGTGAAGATGTGTTTATACCAAGACTATCTTCACACTTAATTTGCACACACAACTGTGTGCTCAATTTGTGCAAAAGGGAGATCCCTTGCCACTG
Source organism: Mus minutoides (assembly GCA_902729485.2). NCBI lineage: Eukaryota > Metazoa > Chordata > Mammalia > Rodentia > Muridae > Mus > Mus minutoides. The sequence continues at coordinate 170,798 of LR749748.1, read as the reverse complement.
TCACTCTATCTCTGCATCCACTAACACCCCCCCACACACACACACATTCCAGGAGCCCCACCCCAGCATCAAGTCACCCATGGTGTATGCTGGTGTCATAGGTTCATGCCAGACAGAAAGAGATTACCCAAATTCTTCAACCTAAAGACTGGTGGGCTCCAAGCAGAGCTAGAAGACCAAGGAATCCATCCAGCACCTCACTCCGCTTTCCAGAAGCCAGAGTGTCTTTATTATCAAACTTTAGAACAGAAAGAGCTATTCTCAGCCAGTTGTAAAAGGGCCAGAGAACAATGTGTGCTCTGCAGCTCTCCAAATGATTCTAATCTCTGGTGAGGAGCCCCCTGTAGAAGTCATCCGTGAAGACATCCGTCCTTCCCATCCGGTGTACTTCCCTCCACCATGCTCTGCCAAAGCATTGTGTAACTTCTGCTAGTGAGTCTCCAAGTCCAATAAATCACACTTCTTCCCATAATTATAGTCAACAGCTGGGAAAATAAATAGCAAAGGACGCCAGTGGACACGGGTACAGGGTGATGTAGAAATGGTACTCAGGCAATGAAGAATGGTCAATGTCACTTCAACAACAGAGAAACAAGGTCTGGAAGCCAAGCATCACAGGAGACTACACAGCCTCTTTCTAGGCCATAGCTCTCCAGAGCCCTGTTTCACACATACTCAGAAACAAGTCTGATTGTTTGTCCCCGTATCAGCCTTTCTTTGTGGCTATAGGCGACTTTCTATACTGCCCCTGGGCTTCTTTGTGTGTAAATGAACAGCCTTGTTTTTTTGTACCCCCATCAGTTATGTATCTTCAATTCTATTTACATCCCTTTTTTTCTTCAGGGATTACAGCTCAGCACAAAGCTCCTCTTAACATTCTCACTGATGCTTCGGACGTTCTTTCCGCTATTTGAGATAGTTTCTAGTTTTCTTTCTTTCTTTCTTTCTTTCTTTCTTTCTTTCTTTCTTTCTTTCTTCCTTCCTTCCTTCCTTCCTTCCTTCCTTTCTTTCTTTCTTTCTTCCTTTCTTCCTTTCTTTCTTTTTTTCTTTTAAACCCATTTTTTCCCTTCTGCAACATGTGGTCTACTCTTGATTCCATTAAGAGTGTTTTCTTTTCATCTAGATGTCTGAAAGTTCAACTTGGATGCTTTTCTTATTATAGTAAAACATCATAAAAATCACCAGTTTACACATTTGGAGTGTGGTATTCAGTAATGCTGCCTTTACTTGGATTATTGAAACACTCCTCCAGAGATTTTTATCTTGCAAGACTGAAACAGTATATTTTTTGAGATTATAACATAACTACATAATTTTCCCTTTCCCATTTCTCCCTCTAAACCCTCCCACCTACCCTTCCCTGTTCAAATTCATGGCCTCGTTTTTCATTAATTGTTGTTACATACATATATGTATACACATACGTCTTCCTAACCACAACCTGTTGATCTGTATAATGTTATTATTTTGAATATGTTTTCAGGGCTGAGCACTTGATGTCGGATAACGCACTAGTGTGCTCTTCTGGGAAATGCTATCTACTCTCATTGTTTCTTGGCGGCCTGCGGTGCTTTGAGTAGCGTTGAGACGTCATGGGCTCTCCTCATCCTCTTTCTCATGTCTGTTGTTGCTGTCCTCGTTCAGCCCATGCTTAGAAGGCACGTTGGTGAGACTTTGTGGGTCTAGCCTCTCATATAACTAGGAGACACAGTCTCACAGCAAACTCCCTGATCTTCTGGCTCTTACAGCCCCTCTTCCATAATGTTCCCTGAGCCTGAGGCCCAGGGGCTGTGTCGTAGATGGGGCTGTGTCGTAGGTGGGTCAGCTGGGGCCAGCTCCACAGCTCTGCATTTCGATAATATTAAATTTCAATGGACTTGATGATTTGGAAATAATTTCATTGGGAATAATTTTGGAAATAATCTTTTTCAGAAGTTCCTTCTCATTCTACTATGGTTTGGAGAACCTAAAACGTCTTTCCTGTAATCTCATCTGTCTCTTATTGCTTTTGTCTCCTATAGGTTTGAGTCACAGTCAAGAAATGGTTGCTGGCCAGCAAGATGACTGGAAGGTAAAGGTGTGACCCACAAGCCTGAAGTCATGAGTCTGATCCCTGTAACACTACATGATGGAAAAAGAGAACTGAATCCCTAAAGTTGTCATAATACTTTTACATCCACATCATGGCATGTGCACACACACACACATTTAATAAAATGATAAATTACCAAATCTAATATGATAATAGCTTTGACCTGTTTTCTACCTAGAATTTTATATATAATTTAAAGGGTTTTTTTCCCCCTACTCTCCTCCAAGTTAGGTTGTCTTCTTATTTAACGGGTATGAAGTCCAAGTTCATTCTCATTCATGTGATATACAGCATCACTAATAACATTGATAAGGGTTTGGTTTTCCTCTCACTGAGTGGTCTTGGTACCTTGTAGATACTGAACGTACTTCACAATGTGAGGTTACCCCTGGAGACTGTCTGCCTTTAAGGCCTTACAGCCATTATCCAGAGAGGGAAGTCTGGATAAGTTAGAAAGAAAACATAAAAACAAAAATCTCAACATTGAATGCTACAAACATTACATAGACACTGCAAGGCAGTCACTAACAAGCTGCCTACTGCACAGCTTTCTCCTCTGAACTGAAACATTCTAATTACAGTCAAGAAGCTGGCCAATGAATTTGATCCCCAGATAATAATCAATAAACTGATGTCGGTTGTAGGTGCAGACAGTAGACAGGAAGCTTACCGAGATGCTAAACCTTCATTTCTGGGAGGAGCAGAGGGGTTCAGCCTTCTTGGAAAAGACTGACCCCTGGTTAGCTCACTCCAGTTACTTTATTCAAACGTTATCCAAGGTTAATTGGGGCTGGGAAAGGTTCCAGCTACCAAAATTATCTTGCCCTTGCTGCCCTTGAAAGCAGATAATGCAGGCAAATCTCAGTCCCTTTTGATCACAGATAACCATAATCAAAGGTAAGTTCTAGATTTGCTGGGAGTGTCTTAGGACCAAGGCTAGTCCAGCTCCAAGCTCTCAACAAAGTACCAAGTGCAGATCCTCTAGAGACACATTTCTTCAAGGTTCGAACAGTCTCAAAATAACTTCTCAGCCTCTAGTGACTGACCCAAACAGCAAAGGCTTTGCTGAAACACTTCACTCAAAGCCAGACACAAAGGTTTTACTATCCATATCACTGTATGGAACCCCAGGTTAGGTGGAGGTTGGAGAGAGCTCACCTCCGCACGTAGCCCAGTGTGTGTGACACTCACAATCCACACGAGGACTCTCATGTGTGCAGTTACTTGAAGTTACTAACCTACTGTGCCTGGGTCTGTGTCTCGCTCCTCTCTGTGTAGTGTTGTGAGCAGCAGTTCCCGAGGGACCGCCCACCCCTATCCTGTGTCTGTGCATCCCTGCCAAAGCTTAGTTGATCGTGAATGTGTGTGTTGCTCTCTGGGAGATCGGCTCGGTGGCACTTGCCCTTGTATCTGCTTTCCTGCAGTATGTGTGTATCTGGGTGTGTAGATACATGTTCGAGTGCATGTATGCTTGTGTGTGCACATGTATGTGGCAGCAGCCAGAAGACAACTTCAGGGGTTATCGCCCCCATCCACATACTGTTTTGCTATCTCCAGCGTAGTCATACATCTTGACATGAGGAAATGTGATGTCTCCAGCTCTGTTCTTGACTCCAATGGCTGCTTTGGTGACTCGCTGTTGCGGAGCCTCACCTATGTTCTGAGATTATTTTTTTTCCCCCATATCTGTGAAACATTTCCTTGGGATGATGATATGGATTTCATGGAATCTGCAGACTGCTTGGTTGCTATAGATATTTTTACTCCATTCTCCTTGCAGAGCAATCTAGCTTGTGTTTCCTTATAGGAAACAGGTGTGCTAAAATCATTTTATCTTGCATTGTTAAAGTATTCCAAGGGTTGGGCACCATCTGACTACTGTTGAACAGTAAATAAAGTAAGCAGCAATAGGCTAGAGTATTCTATTTGTCCATAAAGGACAGCAGGAAGTTTGTGCTTTGTATCTGAGCCAGGATGGAATGACACTGCTCGACAGCACTGTAGGCCTAGCTAACTCTCCCTGGGAACGTAAGCAGAAGACTGGAGCTCTTTTCATCCATTCCTGCAGAAAAGTCAGGTTGGGCTGATGGGGAGTCCAAATTAGAGCCTCCCTACACCACCGTACTGTGCAGACAGCAACGGCAGCTCTGAGTTTCGGTGCTGGGGATGCTGATTGGAAAGGCCCGTTTTCAGGGAGGGCCAGGCAGAGCGTAGCCTTATCTGGGTTCCAATTCTCTCTGCACCCGAGAAAAGCAGAGGGACCACACTGGAGTTGCTTACACAACATGATTTATAAGTTATGCATATAAAAAGTGATTGAATCCATTTGATTGAATCCAGGCATGGGAATCTTGGTGCTCCCAGTCCTATTAGTTTTAAGTTTTCCTACTTCCTTGATCTAAATATAGAGCTTATAATTCTTTTTATTAGAATTTTTGTTATGAATACAGGCAAAAATATCTTAAGATCCTGGCTAAGAAACTTCTTGAAAAGTTCGGGTTTTCATTGTTTTTTTTCTTTGTATATGTGTGAGTGAGCACATTCACATGCGTGTGGTGCATATGTGTTGTTGATCTTTTAGAAGTCTCAAGGCTGATGTCAAGGGTCCCCAATCACTCACCTCCTTATATATGGAGGCTGGGGACCTTGACAGCCCCCGAGCAGGCTGTTTCAGGTGGTCTGGCTAGCCAGCTTACTCTGAGTTTTTCTGTACCTCTGACCCCTGACTGTGGGATGGCAGGCAGGCTGTGACAACCACCCAGTTTACGCTAGTGTTCTGAGGCTCCAAACTCCAGTCTTCAAGGTAGCGTGGCCTGAGCTATCTCTAGGGGCCCTCCATTGTGTCCCTGAGACAATACTTACAGTTCTTGCTCATTCGTTAGTCGGCTTAAATAATGTAATTCGATCCTAATGTGCTCTTCAGAGCATAAGACTTGAGTAATGATTGCCCTTTGGAGACAGGCGTTTGGATCCCATAGCTCAGTTATGCACCTTGTACATCTTCATAAATGTTCAAAACAGAAGGATATTTGTATAGAGCATACATAGTTATCTATGTTATCTGGTACTAATATAAAATAAAATATAAAATAAATATCAATAAATATAAAAATAGATAAAATACTTTATTAATATAAAATATTCTTTGTATATCAAGCATGTAAATGCTTTTGAACAGTGTTCATGAGTATCTGGGGATCTTCTTAGAAAGTACGTTGTAATACAGTAGAAGTGAGTCGGGCCTCACTCATTTCCAACTCTTGTAGGCTCTGGGGTGATGTCCAAGTGTTGCTCTGTGAAGTTCACTTAGTGTAACAAGACCCTGCCTGAGCCATTGCTAGCTGGTATCATGCGGCTTATAGTCTATCTGCCCTTATGAATAGCAGCCTTATTTATATTCATCTCTCTCCTGTAGATTAGGCCGGTACTTCCAATCCTGCTGTTTGTTTATCTATAATTCTAACTCTTAAAAGACGGCATTGTTCAGCGCTAGGAAATCCCCTCATTTTGCAGCTCTCCTTCAGTCAATTACTCTCCTTGTCAGGTTTCATGCTTCCTGAACAGAACTCTACAGGGCGAGATGTTCTGATTGATTTTCCGTTGACTTTGATCAATATGTGCCCCAGCCATAATAGGTGCTAGATAAGTATTCACTGAATGGCGTACCTTTGGACCTCTGACCTTTGATTTCAAATCACCTCCCTCCACTGACTCCAGGGAGTTTCCGGTCAAGTCTGTCCTCTGGACTGGTGATCTGGGATAAAAGACTCTAGACTGGTGATCTGGGATAAAAGATGCCAGTTCTATTCCCTGCTGCACTCACGTAGAGGATTAGTTTACTGATTTCACTGAGGCTTCTGTCAGTTGTATCTCTACTTGTAATCTGTGTAAACTGCCCATTCATAGTTTGTTACCCGGGATCCCTTTGCGTAAAATGTAAAGCATCCATTTGGAGACCACGCATTGGTAAATGGTGAAGACCCAATAATTCAAATCTAAACTGCCGTTTGTCTCAGTTAGCACTATAATCCTTTGTATTGGGGGTACTGTCTTCTCCTCGTGTCTGTGTCCTTTTAAATCCCCATTGCCGTTTTTTTGCCTGGCTGACTCTTCCTTCCCTTACATCTATTCAGACACTGTGTCTGTCTGAGGACAGGCAGGTCAGGCTGCTGTTTCCACTCAACAAACCTGGGAGCTAAGTTTTTATAGCTGAAGCTGAGTTTCCAACGCATGAACACGGTTCTGAGGACCCACGTTTGCACTGCCTGGCAGAGCAACTGTCTCGCACTGTGCTTTCTTAAAGAAATGTAATGCTCCAGACTGGATTTGGGCGGAACCGTTCCACATGCTGAATCTATCTAAGCCCAGCAAAGGTCTCAGGATGGCTGTCCTGGTTGGTTTGTTTTGGTTTTATTTGTTTGTTTTGTTTTTTTGCTTATTTGATTGTTTGTTTTTCTAGACATGGTTTTCCTCTGTACCTCTAGTTATCCTGCAACTTAATCTGTAGACCAGGCTAGCCTCAAATTCACAGAGAATCACCTGCTTCTGCCTCCCAGGTACACAGCACGCTGTCATAGCTTGACCTTTTGTTGCTATTTGTGTTGCTCTTTGTTTTGTTTGTTTTGTTTGTTTGTTTTGGTCAACTTGGCATGGCTTGGGAAGAGGCCTCCTGAGAAAACGTGTCCATCAGCTTGGCCTCTATGAAAGTCTGTGAAGCACTGCCTTGAGTGATGATTGACGATGGTCCAGGTCACTGTGGGTAGTGCTAAGCTTGGGCACTTGGTCCTGGGCTGTTTAAGAGAGCAGGCTCAGAAAGCCATTGGAACAAGCCCGCAAGCATCCTCCTTGGCCTCTGCTTCAGTTCTTGGCTCCAGGTCCCCATCTTGGAATCTCCTGACTTCCCTCTGAGATGGCATGTGACCTAAGAAATAAATACTTTCCTCACCAAGCTGCTTTTTGATCATAGTTTTTTAAAAATAAATAAATAAGTAAATAACAGCAATAGAAACTCTAAGCGATGCATATACGTCCCCAATATCTTTTATGCAAAATATTACGATCATGGAAAGGCCTGGCTATAGAAAGTGGGCAGGGCCACTGTGGGGTCTGTCTAGGAAGGGAAGAATAACACTAGGGGGGAAAGACGGTCCCCTCATTATCTGTTGAGAGCCAAATTTTTCTCTGGCCAGTGGAATCCTTTGCCTTGGAAAGACATCCAGAGCGCAGGGGCGGGGTGGGGGTGGAGGATATATTTCCCCATTTCTTTTTGGCACTATAAAGAGCAATATATTTCAAAAGCTGAAGTACACATGCTATCCCTCAAAGAATGTGTTTCTCAATATAGATGGACAACTCTACCCTGCCTGTGGCCTTCAGTCTACAGTGCTGTTTTGTGGTGACTGTGGCTTTATTGTGAGGAGACAAGCTACTCTCCTACAAGGATAGTCTAATAACTTGACTCCTCTGAAAGGCATTTTGCTACAGATGGAACCATGAAACCTCTAACCAGACTCCCAAATTAGTAAAGTGTACTACTAGGCCCTGCAGCTCCCTCTCGGGGACATTTCCTCAGCCATGGCTGGCGGCCGGCCTGCACAGATTACACAATCTCAGAAGACCTCAACTTAATTCAGTGTAAAGGATCTCACCTGGCTGCAAAAGCTTCGTAGACAAAACAAAAGACTCTCAGAGTGCAACAGGAAAGACTTCTTGTTCCAGGCGGGGTTTAGACTCAGAAAACAGAGCTCTCAATTTTTCAAAAGGCATAGATAGTTCTTAAAAATGTATGATATAGGCTTTATGAAATCTCATGGCCAGCTCCATTCATTGTCTCTTCCTCGGTACAGTTACCATGTGATGCTCCAAGAAAACTTTAAGCCTGTGGAAGAAGGATTATGTTCATCCTCAGACCCCTCTTTCCTCCCTCCCTTCCTCCACTCCCTTCCCCTCCCCCTCTCTTTCTTTTCTCCTTTAAAGGACTAAGCCTTTGAAACCCAGCTGAAATGTGTGGCATAGCTCCTGGACCACAGTCACATGGGAGGATAAATGCCATTTTTCTCTTCTTTGAGAGGCAGGGCAAACAAGGTGATGGTCTAAAAGCCACACAGATGAATGCATGTTTTAGTAACACATGGCCTGCTGAAGGTCAGGGCCTTTCCATCTGCTTTTCACACGGAGTTACGTGGACTGAGTGGGCTACTCAGGAAAGCCCTGGTAAACCAAGAGTCCATGAAGACAAGCGTGGCCTGCGGAAGGGGATGAAGCAGCCGTTTCTATCAGCAAATCCCCTTCAGTTCCATGCAAGAAAAAGAGATTTGAAAATCACCAGAATTTTCTATCTTTTAAAACCTTCTCAAACTAATCTGAAACAGCCACATGAAAAGTGGCCAAATAAATACAGTCCAAGCCTGTGTCTACTCTTCCCTGACACTTCATAGACGACTTTGAAGTAAAATAATAAACTTTAAAGTCCTTCAAGGTTTTCAAGGGACAGAACTTTTCTTTCCTTTCCTTTCCTTTTTCCTTTTTCCTTTTTCCTTTTTCCTTTTTCCTTTTTCCTTTTTCCTTTTTTCTCTGCCAGAATACAAGTGTCTCTCTCATTTCTGCCCATGATGACCAGGGCTTGCTACATAATATAAAGACCGAGAATCAACACAGAATAAGAAAGAAAGCCATGCTAGGCTCCTCCTGTCTGCAAGCACAACATAGTAATAGTGTGAGGGATTGGTGCCTGCTCACAGGATGGGTCTCAAAATAAGCCAGTCACTGGTTGATCATTTCTTCAGTCTCTGTTCTATCTTTGTCTCTGCATTTCTCTTAGACAGGAACAATTTTGGGTTCTGTCTGGCTACTGGAAGTGTTCACTTCAGGTTCCATATCTCCAGTGTTGGGCATTTCGGCTAAGGTCACCTGGGAGCCTCCCTCATCTCAGGTCTCTGGGACTTCTTAGAGAATCTCCCCACCCTTCACCCCCAGCAGCTACAGATTCCCATTCAACTGAGGAATATGGAATGGCTGAGAAGCATCTAAAGATGTGTTCAACATCCTTAGTCATCAGGGAAATGCAAACCAAAGCAACCCTGAGATTCTATCTTACACCAGTCAGAATGGCTAAGATCAAAAACTCAGGTGACAGCAGATGCTGGGGAGGATGTGGAGAAAGAGGAACACTCCTCCACTGCTGGTGGGATTGCAAGCTGGTACAACCACTCTGGAAATCAGTCTGGCAGTTCCTCAGAAAATTGGACATAGTATTACCTAAGGACTCTGCTATACCACTCCTGGACATATATCCAAAAGATGCTCTAACATATAACAAAGGCATATGCTGAAAAGAACCCAGATGTTCCTCAACAGAGGAATGGATACAGAAAATGTGGTATATTTACACAATGGACTATTACTCAGCTATTAAAAACAATGACTTCATGAAATTCTTAGGCAAATGGATGGATCTGGAGGATATCATCCCAAGTGAGGTAACCCAATCACAAAAGAACACACATGGTAAGTGGATATTAGCCCAGAAACTTAGAATACCCAAGATACAATTTGCAAAACACATGAAACTCAAGAAGAAGGAAGACCAAAGTGTGGTTGGTTTGGTCCTTCTTAGAAGGGGGAACAAAAAACTCATTGGAGCAAATACGGAGACAAAGTGTAGAGCAGAGACTGAAGGAAAAGCCATCCAGAGACTGCATCACCTGGAGATCTATCCCGTATACCAAACCCAGACTCCATTGTGGATGCCAAGAAGTGCATGCTGACAGGAACCTGATATAGCTGTCTCCTGAGAGGTTCTGCCAGAGCCTGACAAATACAGAGGCAGATGCTTGCAGCCAACCAACCACTGGACTAAGCATGGGGTCCCTAATGGAGGAGTTAGAGAAATGACTGAAGGAACTGAAGGGATTTTCAGGCCCATAGGAAGAACTGCATCAACCAACCAGAACCCCCAGAGCTCCCAGGAACTAAACCACCAACCAAGGAGTACACATGGAGGGACTAATGGCTCCAGCTGCAGAGCATGGCCTTATCAGGTATCAATGGGAGAAGAGGTCCTTGGTCCTGTGAAGGAAGGCTCAATGCCCCAGTGTCGTAGTAGTAAAATGCCAGGGTAAGGAGGCAGGGGTGTGTGGATGGGTGGAGGAACACCCTCCTAGAAGCAGGGGAAGTGGGGATGGGATGGGGGGTATGGTGGGGGAAAAACTGGGTGAGGGGATAATATTGAAATGTAAATAAAATATCCAATAAAAAAAAGGACAAAAGAAAAAGAAAAAAAGCCAATGAAGCCACTCTGGTGCTAGGGCTTATGGGATAGAAACAAGGAATAGAGAAAGATCCACAACCAGCCCAAACAGGAATTTCTTAATTTCCTGGGACAGGGCACGAGGGAAGAACAGGACAGAGCCCTTGAGCCCTGATTGGTCTTCTGCAAAGCAGCCATTGCCCAACCTGAGGCAGAGCCACATCAGAACTTAAATTTGGCAACCCATTGTGATTAGTCAGAGGTTACACTTGAATTTTGCCTGTCCGTCAGGGCAGCATCTGTCACTGCATGACAAGGAAAGGGACTGAATGTTCCTTTATCTCCATGTTATAAGAGAGAAGCAGGGGGAGGGAAGGTGTGATTGAGAAATCAGGTGAGTTCAACCAAACTACAGCTCTGCCCATGGGACCTGGATTGAGGAGGTGAAATCGGAGTCCCAGTCTTGTCTTGAAATAGATTATCCGATGAGGGGACCACACCAAGGTCACATGGGGGTTGTTTTATGGGCCAGAGCTAAGTTAAGGAATTAGCACAAGGCTCTGTCTTATCAGCTCCAGAGTTCCACCCAGGAAGGCTCTCAGCACTAAGGCAGCTCATCGCCATGAACACAAAGACACAAGAAAAGGGCAGCATCCTCCCCAGATGTGCCCAAGTGCCCCTTCATCTGATGCCCTCGGAGACAATCAAGGCAACCCCAGGAAACTGGATGCTTCATTCATTTTACCAAAAGATAAAGAGCCCAACATAAGGTGTTTGTCTAATTTATTTATTATTATCATTGGCTTACCTGTTTGTATGTGGCAAAGTCTAATCTACCCTGGCCTCTGACTTGCCACCTTCCTGCCCAGTGATGAGACTATGTGTTATAAGACACCAAAAACAATCATATGAATCATTGTAGTGATCTGCTTCTGAGACTTCATTCCAAAGACATGCTAGATTGTGTACNTCCCCTCATTCTAACAGATGACGTCATCTGTTGAAAGGCATCCTTAGTCTTCCTGTCTAATTTTGTTTTGGCTTTCCTCTGCTGCTCTTGTTTTAACGTGCTCATGTGTGAAAGCCTTCGCTGAGTAAGTGTCAAATTCCTGGGAGTGAGAGTACTTGTCTTGGTGCCAAACATAGACGCCGAGACATCGAATATGAACTTTGTGTATAGCATTAGGTTTTTCTAAGTTTAAACTTGTAATCATGCATGAAATTGGCTTTTTACTCAGAGTCTGCTAGCACCTTGCCTTGGTTTGGTTATGTGCATTCTGTGTCACGTTACGTTAACACCTGAATGCTAAGTAATTCTTGCATTCCCCTGTAGATTCTACTTGGTCATAAAGTATGTTACTTTTATATATTGTCGAGTATGAGTTCATAGCACTTTGTTAAAGTTTTTGTTTCTACGTTCATGTAATCTTAAGTTTTCCTGTGAAGTGTATGAGTTATATTCAGCTATCAGTACTGATCTGATAACATGAATCAGGAGCTATAAATAACCACTATTTTCTGAAATGGAGAAAAATTGGTTAACTTCTTCTTTGAAAGATTTCTAGAATGCATGACCCATCTTATCAGGGCAAGCAGTTTGTGTGAAGGTTTAAAATAAACATCGAATGCTTTAACTAGCCACATATCTCATCAGGTTTGGTTTGGTTTGGTTTCTTCTTTGACCAGATGGCAACTTTTAGCTGCTGCTATATATGTTGACTTTATTTAAACTGTCAAGTTCATCAGCATAAATTTGTTTGTAAATGCCACTGGTATTTTAGTCTTGGGTGTATGAAGCTGCATTCTGTTTCAAGCCTGAAGTTGGCTTTTGTATATTTTAACAAACCTGACTGGTGAGACATTTATCCAGTCTACTGATCTCCAAGAACTGTGTTTGGTTTTATTGATTTCTCTATTTCCTCTGTTTGTTACTATGGATACCTACTTTTAATCTATATTAAATCTGGGCTCGATTTTATTTTATTACTTATTTTGCTTAACTGGCGAAATGCTTGTATCAGGAACTGAAGTCTTTATTTCTTCTCTAGTCTTTCCATTTCAGTCTTAATTTGGCTTCATGAAACACCATAATCCGTCACAATGCAAGGGAATGCTTCAGACTTTTGCATTGCATAAAGAAATGAGGTTTATTATGGCATTTAATGCATAATATCAGAGTTGCCCTCCACTGCCGGACTGGCTTGTGTTTTAATATTAATTATGTTACCCAAAAACCAGTTTGAAGTGTCCAGAACATAGGACTAAAGGAAACCTGTCCCCAATTGGTTTTTTGACTGATCAATAAAGTTACCAGCAGCCAATGGCTGAACAGGGAGACAGAGGCGGGACTTTTAGGATTTCCAGTAAGGGACAGAGGAAGGAGGAAGAGGGTATTCCGCCATGATGCCATGATGCCATGACACCATGACGCCATGACGAGGCATAAGAGACAGACCACGCTGGAAAGGTGCAGGAGGGAGAGACAGACTACATGTAGGTGCAGGGGGAAAGTGGCTGGCCCCAGGAGGAATGCCCAACAGGGTCCAGGGCAGCAAACATAAAATACAGATGTAGTAAGAATTAACTCAGGAATATCAGAGGGGTATGTGTGTTAGCCATGTAGAGATATAGAGTGGCACAGCCATTGAGCTATTTCAAATATTTAAAATGTAAGGCTTTATATGTGTCTTTCTTTCTTCCTTTCTTTCTTTCTTTCTTCCTTTCTTTCTTTCTTTCTTTCTTTCTTTCTTTCTCTTTCTTTCTTTCTTTCTTTCTTTCTTTCTTTCTTTCTTTCTTTCTTTCAGGAATCCAGAACATTGGGGTGATATCGAGAAGCACACACCTTCCTGCTGAGAAACATAGAACAAATTAAGAAACTAACACAACAGTCCTCTCCATCTCCTTCCTGTCCCAGACAGCTCCTACCTTTTCTTCTTGATGGCTTTTTTCAGTACAAAACAAAGCATGTGATATTAAAACATCTTCATTAAAACATCATAATTTACTTACTGGTAATAGGTAATAGTCACCTGCCCTCACATAGCACTGTCGCTTTTTAAAGAAACCAATTAGGACTGCATATTTCCACGTCTCCCATCATTTTCAGTGTAGCTGGCACCACGCAGTTTACCTCTAATGTCATTGTTATTAGATTTGACATAGACAGCAAGTGTTTGTGTGTTTAAGAATAAGAAATATCTTCTACCTATGCCTTCATTTTGGCTTCCAATGTTCCCCATTTAGGTGTATTCAGATTCGTATCTGTCATCATAATCCTTGTGCCAAGGATATGACTTAGGGACTGGTTGGGAAGAGGAAGGGGCTCAGCAGGAGTGAGAAGGCAACAAGAGGGCTGGGTAAATGTGATCCCAATGCATATGTGCATAGGTGGAAAGCCACCGTGAAACCTGTTATACTGTTTAATTAATATATGTTAATGAAGAATATCAAAGAAAGAAATCCCTATGACATTTTGGTCTCATAGCTATGCCTGGAATAAATTCAGATATTGTTTCTTTAAAAATTACTTTTGCATTCATCTTCTTCTAAAGGTTTTCAGTGAGTGAGGAATTACGGACAGGTTTTCTTTTCAGTACATTTTTTTTCCTGTGACTTGTATGTTTTCTGAGGTAATAATATCTTGTTTCTTAAGTCAATTTTCCTTCATTAGCTTTGGAAACTATTTACTTATTATCTTTTAAATATTTCTTATTCATCCTAATATTGCTTCTCTACCAAAACTCTTTTTAAAATTTGCTTCTCGAGCCGGGCGTGGTGGCACATGCCTTTAATCCCAGCACTCGGGAGGCAGAGGCAGGTGGATTTCTGAGTTCGAGGCCAGCCTGGTCTACAAAGCGAGTTCCAGGACAGCCAGGGCTATACAGAGAAACCCTGTCTCGAAAAACCAAAAAAAAAAAAAATTTACTTCTCTTATTTTGAGATTATAGAACAATTACATCACTAGCCCTTCCCTTTCCTCCTCAGTACCCTTCCACGTGCCTCTCCTTACTCTCTTTCAATTCATTGCCACTGTTCTCATTAACTGCAGTTATATGTAGTTACATAGTTTTGTATCTGTATAGGTGTGTGTGTGTGTGTGTATATATATATATATGTAGTTAGTTATATACGTATATATATGCATATATCCCTTACATGTAGTTACACAGTTATGTATGTATCTGTATGTATAGTTATGTATACACACACACACACACACACACACACACACACACATACACACATATATATCCCTCTTCCTTCTTGTCTTATCACCCCTGCAGTGGCCCTTCCTCTTCCCAACCAGACTCTATGTCATTTTCTTAGCCCAAGGATGCCAGATGGAAATTCAAATGTAAACATAAATATAAGTATATACATCCTAACTACAACCTGCTGAGTGCATATAAAGTTTCTTGTAGGTATGTTTTCAGGGCTAGCCATTTTGGTATTGAGCAACCAATTGGTTTGCTTTCCCTTGGGAAAACTCTCTCTCTGCCTCAGCATTCTTTAGTTGCCAGTAGTTCCTTGCGTAGGGTTGAACCCTTCATGGTCTTTCCCCGCCCTTGTTCTGCTCATGTTCAGCCAGTCATGTTATTGATACTTTATGGATGTAGCTCCTGACATTAGCAGGAGACAGTCTAACTGCAAACCCTCTGATCTTCTGGCTCTTACAGTCTTTCTGCCTCCCTTTCCACCACGTTCTTCAAGCCTTAGTCTAGCAGGCTGTGTTTTACATGTATCCACCGGGGTTGGACTCCACAACTTAGCATTTTGATTGATTCTGGGTTTTCTGAGATGCTTATTTCTTAGCTGTCAGACCACTTGACATCCTTTAGGTCTCAACAATGACGTTTTCCTATCCATCTTGTTTTCGTCAACCATTTTGTACAATTTCTATGGCTTGCCTTCTTTTCTACTTTCTTTGGCTGTGCTCAGTATTCTCACAGAGCCGTGAAAAGAATAATTCATCTGTAGTTCAGTGCATTAAAATTCTTAATACACTTCCATTTGGCTGTTTTAGATATCCCCATCATGCTAATGAAATTCCCCGACCTGATCCCGTGAGTTATGTTTTTCATACTATTTTAACGTAATAGTGATGATTAGTTTCAAGTCTTCATCAGATGCTGTAACATCTAAAACATCTCCTATTGATGAAAGAGAATTGTTGGGGTCTAGGAGTTGCCTCACAAACCACACAAACAGGGATCTCAGTCAGACAGGGACAGTTTATTGAGTATATGCTCCAGGACTGGTCCACCAGGGCCATGGTCCAGATTTGGGAACTGAACTGTGACCCAGAGTTAAGATATTACAGGGCTTTTAAGGCCCAAATCTATAAACATCTATGCCAAGTTATTTCACCAATCAAGACTTAGGAATAGAAGGACTTCCTTAGGAACATGACTTTGTTGTACATTTTTCCTGTTACCATTGGGTGGGATATTCAACTGTGGCAGGGAACTCGCCTTGTCTAATATTCATCTCCTAACTTGTCCATCAGGATGGGACTTGTCTAACATTCATATCTGAACTTGCCAACCACGATGTCAATTACCCACGTACATGTCTCTTTTTGCCAAATAGGAAGTCAATTCCCAGGGAGTTTTTTTGTTGTTGTTATTGTTGTTGTTGTTGTTTTGTTTTGTTTTGTTTTTTCGAGACAGAGTTTCTCTGTGTAGCTTTGGCTGTCCTGGAACTCACTCTGTAGACCAGGCTAGCCTCGAACTCGAAATCTACCTGCCTCTGCCTCCTGAGTGCTGGGATCAAAGGCGTGCGCCACCACGCCTGGCCTCCCAGGGAGGTCTTAGGAACTTAAACATTTCTCAACTATTACTCAAAATGGAAGTCTTATTCCAAATAGTTTCTAATATTAGTGCAGGTGTCTCTCTTATTTTGGGGTCTATCCCAGAGGCAGTTTAGATCATAAAAGATTATATACAAGTTCAGGAAGTTCTGTTGGGTGGTAGGTGCAGGCCTAAGATTATTGTGTAACTATACAGTTCTATTCCCGTCTATCATGATTGGCACAGACTTTAACAGAATATGTAAAAAGTCTTGGCATGAGAAAGTTTCCTACAGAGCTAGAGAGAGTACCCAAGAGCTGTAGGGGTCTGCAACCCTATGGATGGAACAACAATATAAACTAATCAGAACCCCCAGAGCTCATGTCTCTATCTGCATATGTATTAGAAGATGGCCTAGTTGGCCATTATTGGGGAGGAAAGGCCCTTGGTCTAACAATGTTTATATGCCCTAGCACAGGCGAATGCCAGGGCCAAGTAGTGGGAGTGGGTGGGTAGGGGAGCAGGGCGGGGGGAGGGTATAGGGGACATATGGGATAACATTTGAAATGTAAATGAAGAAATTCTCTAATAATAAATAAATAAGTAAAAAAAAAAGAAAAAGAAAAAGAAAGTTTCCTACAGCAAAAACATAGGAAAAAGTTTCTTTATAATGGCAGGCTAGCCAGATAACTGTTAGCTAGGCCTTAACATTTTATGTAGGCCTTAATGTTCCATCTAGGCCTTAACATTTTACCTAGGCTGTAATAATAATATTTTCATATTTTTGTCTTAATTTTTATTAGATAGCTGGCATCCTGATTCGAATACCAGAAAATGAGTTATATATTAGTTTTGTCAGGAAATGGGTGTCTTTTCTCTCATACTCTCGGGAATTGCATGAATTTTATCAGTGTTTCAGCTAGATTTGGATTTGAGTTTTATTGTTATTTACCTCTGGGTCAGTTGGAATTCTCTGAGGAAACAGAAAAATATGATCTAGTTAGCTAGCTTTGATAAATTGGTAAATAGATCTAGTCTGATATTCTACCCAAGTTTATTATCCAGGCTCAAGTACATTTACTTTGTCATATTTCATAATTTACTAAGTACACTTGGCTCACTTCAGTGCACAAGTTTAACTCTGTCTTTGGCCTTCATTTCCTTTATTAAGGTTTTACTGCCACATAAGACTTATGTTAAATATGATCATCTCCTTTTCCAGTTTTTCTGTTTCATGTCATTGTGTGTGTGTGATCTCACCAAGGCAAACTTGCTAAAAAATGTATCTACCTAAATCACATTGTTATAAAATTTCAGACTATTAGATATATACAGAACACTCTAAAAGTTTACATGTAGAAAAGGAGAAAGAGGAAGAGGAGGGAAAGGGGAAGGGGAAGTAGGGCACAAAGCTAAGGAACGCAAGCAGCCACAGAATCTGGGAATGACCTCAAAAAATTTCCTTGTTCAAGGCTCTGGAGAGAGGACCACTTGCCACAAGAAAACAAATGCCTGCGACTTTTAATAAATCGTTAGCACACACATGAGAGAGCAGCACAGCGGGTG
Organism: Mus minutoides; assembly: GCA_902729485.2. Lineage (NCBI taxonomy): Eukaryota > Metazoa > Chordata > Mammalia > Rodentia > Muridae > Mus > Mus minutoides. Next base: position 153,103 of record LR749748.1, on the reverse strand, counting down.
TGCCCAGATCCAGAGTCCACCCAGGCCTTATTGACCCAGTTAAGATGCCAGAAAAGACTTCTCTACAGACAAATTGGCAGGCTCCTTGACACATCTGTCTATCCTAAAAGGAAACTCCAACACTGGTGATGCTTTGGGAGTTAAGCAAGTCTAAGCTGAAGCTTGAAGGAAAGCTGTGATTATAGGGGAAGGCATTACAACAGTAAGGCTCATTTACAACTGCACTTCTCAGGGCTGAAATCCAGCACCCCATTGCTCAGTTGGGAATCAGAAGAGCAACAGACCTGTCCCTAAAGTCATAAATCCACCTCCTCCAAGAAGGCATTAGAAATGCCAAAGGATCCCCCAACCCCCCCCCCTTTGTAGCTTCCTGGGAGTTTCCACTGCATTACCCAGAGGAGGAGTAGATCTGGGGGAGAAGGGAGGTCGGGGAGGGACTGGAAAGAGAGGAGGAAATGAAAACAGGGCCGGGATGTAAATATGAAAGAAGAATAAATTTAAAAAAGAAAGAAAGAAAAAGAACTGCCAACAGTAAATCAAACTGGCAAGGGACCCATTGTACTTAGAGATGAGAGATTAGAATCAAATAATAATGTTCAAAGTTGACAGCACTGGCTCTGGGGAAAGCCGAGAAGGAATGAGAAAGCAAAGGCCATGAGTAAGAAGCCACATAAAGAAGCCACACACACAGGTGTATGTGTGTGTGTGTGTGTGTGTGTGTGTGTGTGTGTGTGTGTGTGAGAGAGAGAGAGAGAGAGAGAGAGAGAGAGAACATTTTTAGTGACTCAACTTTTAGTGACGTGTTTAAAAGAAGCTACTATGCATCAAACAATTGCCCTAGGAATCTCTCTACATAAAGGCGAATGGAGGGCCCAACTCTTCACAACCAAGCTCTATCACACACTAATAGAAAAGGGAATCCAAGATCTGCCCACTCATCTCCACTGCCTTCTCCTCTGCTCCCTCTAGATCTTTCCCTGTCTTCTCAAGTCATACAAACAGCCTCACCCAGTGCTAGTTCAGCAAATAAAAACCATCATAAAGTTTAAATGCATGTATTCACTTTGAAGTCTGTTTCTTCAAGGACTACTAGTGCCATCGACATGTTGATGTCCCTAGTAGATCCAAACAAAGTAGATTAAACTTAAAATTATGGATATATTAGATGGTCAAAACTCACATGATGAAATTACCCAAAACACTTAAGAACATTAAGTTCCTTGAAAATTGGAAGGAAACTAAGTGTAGTGGGATTTCCAGAAAAAGGCCGCAGGAATTTGGGGTGGAGGCCTTCGATGAAACTGGGTAGCCGGTGGTGACTTAGAAAGCAAATCTTATATTCATTCTACCAAAAAGAGTTGTAGCTCAGCTGAGGGGGCAAATCAAGCCTGAAGCAGCTGGGAGATGAAGCTAGTGCTCAGCTGAAAAGATCGTACAGAGGACTGGGAAAGAAGTCCCTCCCCTCTCCAAATACCTTCTGATCCCTCTGGTGCTGCTTATTGGCAGATCTGTTAAGAAAGCCAGATCTCCAGGGAGTTTGCCTAGTTGATTCTGGAGATCTGTAGCGCCAGCAGCATGGGGCATGCTCCAACAGGGTAAACTGGGGGACTTGAGAAGGGAATGAGACACTTAGCATTTGTATTCATTTGCCTTAACTTCAACCCTTCATCCTTCCAAGGGCCATACAGAAGGTCTCTCTAGGGGGGTAAATGCCTCTCCTACCTTTCAGTCCCATTTCTCCAGCACCCACTCTCACTAGGTTTTCCTCATGTCCTCACTTTTGCATAGGCCACAAGCAGCCATGAAAAACTCAGCTTAGGCTAGTCTATCTCCCACTTGCTCTCTGCTTCCTGCCCTTCATTCCCCAAGGAGGAATCCCCTCATTTGCATCCTGTCTGGTCTCCAGAACGCCAAACAAAAGAATCAAAGGGTGTACTAGGTTTGTGTGCTAACTTGACATAAGTTAGAGTCATCAGAGAGGAATAAGCCTCAGATGAGAAAATGCCTCTGTGAGATCCAGCTATAAAGGCATTTTCTCAATTAGTGATCAGTGGGGTGGGGGCAGCCCATGGTGGGTGGTGCCATCCCTGGGCCTGTAGTCCTGGGTTTTATAAGGACCCAGCTGAGAAAGCCATGGGGAGCAGTCCACTCAGCAGCACCACTCTATCAGCTCCTGCTTCCAGGTTCCTGCTGTGTTTGAATTCCTGACTTCCTTTGGAGATGAACAGTAACGCGAAAGTGGAAGCTGAATAAACCCTTTCCCCTACAATTGACTTCTTGGTCCTGGTGTTTTGTAGCAGCAATAGAAACCCTGACTAAGACAAAGGGATAATTTAAAAAGTAACCAATGACTTCAGGAATTCTACAAATAGATCAATCAATGAAGGAAGACAGTTCAGGAAATGAGTGAATTCAGTGAAGAGCTGAAAAGAGATTCTGAAAAGAACCACTAAAAAACTGGTAAAGGAAAAGATCAATAAATCCGATTCTAAAAATTCAGTGAGATAGCTCAGCAGGCAGACACTTGCTTTGAAAACCTAGGAACGTTTGCTCAATAGCCAGCACCCACAGAAAGGCAGAAAGCAAGACTCTCTGACCTGCGCATGTGCACTGGAGCAGCCGAGAGGCTCTCCGGAGCAACCAGAAGGGATGCTATCTGGGCTTGCTGACCAGCTTTGTGAATCATCACATTCAGGCAATCACAAAGAGTAAAAATAAGAAATCACAACCAGAACTTTCCATATTCCACAAGTTAAAATAGCCCTGAGCAGTCTACGGATTCACTGCCAAGCCCATTAAGATTCTTCACATAACTAGAAAACCAATTCTAAGAGCCAGGCGTCAGCACAAAGACCTTGAATAACTAAAGAACGTGCCCGAGGCACAACTGAGCTTGGTTTTAAGGTATACCGTACAACCGTAGTAACCAGAAAACTTGATAGCACAAAACAGACACCTAAAGCTTGTAAATAAAACTAGACAGGCCACCCCCTCCCCCAAAGCCATGCCTGCTCTGTATAGTCTACAGAAGCTGGTAATGTGATTAGGATGTTAATGATTATAAGGAGGGGGAGGGTGGAATACTATAGGTCCAGAGCAATCTTAGTCGCTTAAGTGGCCTTTATCACCTACCTAGGTCTTCAGCATCCTTGTGACTAGTAGTAAATACTTTTGGAATATACAAACAGACCTGTCCTCCATCAGCAGATAACATCTGAAGCTCAGAGCATCACCCCACCCCCTCTAGCCCACCTGACAGACCTCCCTACACCAGTGGATTTCAAAAGTGTTTTGATTTGCACAGTCTTTGTTCTGTTTCCATAACAACTTCACAAAGCTGCTACTATGCTAGAACAAAGAATTCTGGGTCAGCTATCTCCATATTCCTAGGCTAATACTAATACTTGGCCTCAGAATAAACTCTTACTTCCCTTGAGGTAAGATGTGTGTATTTTACATTGACTCAGTTACAGTGAGCTGAATTTTAACAAAAGTGCTGAAAACATACACTGGAATATAAAACCAAACAACCAAACAACAGTAACAGCAACAACAATAGAAACAAGCCTCCAGCAAATGTTTCTGGGAAAACCCTAAGTTCGTATATGGAATCAAATATGTCCCATCCTCCTCCCTATACAACAATCAATTCAAAATGGGTCAAAGGTCTTAACATAAGGCTAAAAACCTTGAAAGTAGTGGAAGAAACCACAGAGAAACATTTAAAAATACAGACCCAGGTAAGGCTCTTCTGTATAATACACCATTCACCTAGGAACTAAACAGCTGAATAAAACAGCCTACTGATAAATTTTGGCTGTGACTGGTGATATAATGTGATGATCAATGGAAACAGTGCTATACTACGAAAAAAAAAAAAAAAAACACCACTTATTCTTACATAACGATTTCCAAAATACATCTGTATTTTGCAATGTGGTGTTTCTGCATTATCAAGACTGTGGGATTTTTTTTTGTCCTTTGCAGTATACTAAATGTATTCTATCACACTTCTGGTTCTGTGGACAAATATTTCCAACATTCTCTTCATGTTCTTTACATCAAAGTCAGGATCCAACTTAGCCATACATTCTAAGCTTGTGAGAGGAAGCTCACATTCACTCCCTCACCGGCTGTGGCTTCAGCTTCAAAGTGAAACATTAAGCAAGTTCTCGATGTCTGGTATCGGGTTTGTCTTGATTAAGAACATTATCCCAGGAAGTGGAATTTTTGCTGCTTGCCCTACCTTAACTAGCAGCAGTTGAAGGCTACTTGATTATTTACACATACAAAAATCTAAATATTAAGCATACCTTTTCTTTTCCAAATACCTTTCAGGTAAATATTAACCACAGTTACTTTGGCAAAAATCTTTGGCCTACAAAGTTCTGAATTTGAAAACGATGGTATCTGAGCTTCAGACCTCCTGTATGTTTTTTTTTAACAAAATATGGAGGCTACCTTTGTGGTCAAGAGCTGAAGAAACTTTTGGCTCCCACCTTTCCCCCAACCCCCTCCCTGCCAACTTTGATGGACAAGCACAAAGAGCATGCATCTCTAACTCAGGCAGCTTTGTGTAACCATCCTAGAACACCTAATTAGTTACCAGCTCTTGGCACCTCAGAAGACAATATGGCCACACTTGAATCATCTCAATCTTTCTGTTTTACCCGAATGTGTCAGAACTAGACTCCAAACCCAAACTGACCCACCTGCGTACCTGCGTGACACAGTCTAGTCAAAAAACAGAAGGATTAGCACCAAAGCTCATTCAGAAAGAAAGCGGGCAGGGTATGAATTATCTCTAAGATCCAGTTGTTCAAAACACATAGTGTACTTGAACTTTGATGTTTTAGTGACCTGCCTACTGGGCTCAGTTCATACAACTCTCCTTAATACCAGTCCACACACAGTTCCACTCTTGAAGTCGACATCTGTGAATGGGAAAGGGCATTTAGGAAATCTCTACACTTCTCTAACCTCATCTGTAAAATGGGTTGAAATAACCTTCCTTGTGATGTTGCTCTTAAGGTCATGTGATAACGCAGGAAGAACTCCCTCTAGAGTTTTGGACACATAATAGACACCCACTAGGTTTGTGCTTCATAAATAAACCACTAGATTATTAAAATTTCGAATGACTTCTGATATCCTATGGTGCACATCCATTACTGTCTGGACACGGTAATCCAGTGAGTCTTTCAAAGGTGTTGGACTTAGTGGACTCCTGGCCGCTATCCAGACCATTGCAAACAAAGATGGGTGTGTGACAGGGACAATCTTTCTCTGGAAGAGGTACCTGATTAGATTATGTGACCTCTAGTTGACTCTCTAAACTTACATCATTAAAACTGAACACAGACAACATTGTTGTTTTTTGACAACCCTTGAGAGGGGTACATTGTATGTTTATGTACATGTGTTGACCACCTATGTTTATATGTACATGTGTTGACCACCTATGTTTATATGTACATGTGTTGACCACCTATGTTTATATGTACATGTGTTGACCACCTATGTTTATGTACATGTGTTGACCACCTATGTTTATATGTACATGTGTTGACCACCTATGTATGTTTAATAAGGAGTGCAAAGTACTATGGCTCACTCTAGCTGGTAGAAAACTTGACATTCAATAAAAGTCAAATTCGAGTTCTTGTTCTCAAGTTCATGACATTAAACAAAGGACAATGGAGAGGTCTTAAGTGACTTTTTTGTCCCATTTGCCCAAACAGTCATTCATTAGACTAATTCAAGTGTATGCTTTCCCCTCACCTCCTCTAGGTCTTCAGTCACCCTTTTTCTCTCAGCACTTACTATGTAGCCAACACATATACCTGTGTGCCTTTGTCCTCCCAGTGTGTTGTAAGCTTATATCTTCAGGGATGGTAGCTGTAGCTATAAATCATTGAGCTGTCTCCCATCCAATTGGCTCCATAATAAGCAGTGTGCTTACCATTTTATTTATTGAAACGGTCTTTGGAATGACAATCGTATTCATCTCATCTTACAGAGAAGGAACTATGGCAAAGAGCATTAGATATGTCCAAATTCTCTCAGCACGAAGGAATTGGGCATATTATAACCACTATCTCTTGGCAGGAGTGGAGTCTATCTCTTACTCATGACTGCCACCCCTGGGCCAGCGCCATACTCTCCACAGGCTCTCAGTCAGTGGTAATGTCAGTCCAGTGCTTGTATGCTGCAGAAAACCAGGGGCCTCGGCACCTTGCTGTGACTGAAGGTGCATTTTCTGCTTTGAAGCATGGAGGCCAAACCTTCTTCCCCCGAAGCTCTGTCCGTCCAGTCTATCAGTCCTTCCTCCTCGTCTCTCTCCTCCATACTACGCACCCTGTGGACTGGAAGTTTCAGGTTTGCTCTGTAGGTAAAAGGAAACAGCGCTCTAACCTGACCGAGTGCAGCTGAGAAAGGGGAAGAGTGGACGGAGATAAATGAGAAAGGAAGCACGAAGCATAATAAAAACAAAATGTGCCCCACAGCACACCTCCAGAGCAAGATTTTCTTGATAGGCCACTGCCCTTTGTTTTAACTTAACTTGCAATGAGAATAAACTGAAGGGTGTGCCAAAAAGATCACGTGTGGGATCAGCTGACACCCCAGCAAACAAAATATGTGTGCAACTTTGGCCCGGTTCACTGGAGGAGGGAAGAAGTCTACAAGGACCCATCAATTTCCTGCCTGCCTGCAGCGAGGACAGACAGCATGAGCACAGCTGGAAAAGTAAGGAAAAGATCTCACTGTTGGAAATGTATTCTCACTGATATGTGAAGAGATGCAGAGTCCTAACTTAGAAATAACAGGCTCTGATCTGCTGTAGTGCAGAAGGTGTCCTGGGTGACAGCACAGCTTGACTGCTACTAAATATCTTTAACAAGAGGGTACAGAACCTGGGTTTGTGAATGTCTTTATTCCCCCACAAACTCTGCAGGACAGGGAACTCATTCCAAGTCAGTGGTGGCTGCTTTGCAAACAGAAAGTTTTTAAAAGGTCTTTTACCGAAAGTCTGTATTTATCTTAAGATACCAATAATGTCTTATTCTTTATGGTCATATTTTATTATGAACATAGAAAAGTTAAATCTAGCAAGAGTTTCATAGGAGGAATTTGATTCGGGGGAATTTAGTACTGTTCCTGTAGCCTTTAGATAAAATTTCTGACAAGAGTTGGACTGATTTGAAAGCATTAGAATCATTCACAGTAAGATTATGTTACCATGCAAATTGTGATTTGAAGGGTCCATTATTGCACAACTCATGGATTTCTACAAAAATCCTATAAACAGTCTCACTCCTGTTTAAAAAAAATCATCCAGATTTTATGGAAAATTAATTTGAATAAAAACAGAATCGATTGTTAGCATTAAGAATACACACATATGGTACTGGGTTTTCCACAAAATCACACTCACTTGTTCAGTGTATATATGATACCTCAATGACGACAAGCAGCCAATCAGTATAATTAATTATCTAATTGCTTAATTATATAAGCCTATGTTTCTGTTGGCACAGAGGCTATTTTAGGAGTAGGTCAAAAGTCCAACAGCTCACAGTGAGAACTGGGTGTCAGACGTTGCAGGGTTTTCGCAAACACTGTGTGACAAACACGCACTGTGTGACAAGATTCCTCATTTTAATTTCAATTCGCTTCCCGCTGGCTATGTTTAGGATGGCATACACACATTACATTTCAAAGAAAAGTAGTTAGGAAAAAAGTTAAACTGAAATTTCTGGCTGAAAAAGTGGAAGGAAAAAAAAGTGAATTCATACAGCAAAAATGTCAATCAACCATATCAATCAAACAACAACTGGGAGAAGGGACAGAGAAAGCAGTCTTAGGTACAGGGGTCAGTAACAGCGCTATGATGATATTCAGTCTATGTTTATACTTCCTAGAGCAGCAAAATAATAATGTAGCCAGGTATGGTAGACTATCTCTGAAATCTTGGGAGTGGGAAGGCCAAGGCAGAAAGGTCCCTAGCTTAAGGCCAGCCTGGGCTGCTTATTAGAATTTTTGTCTCAGAAGTCCCAACCCTGGGGGTTAACTCTGTGACAGAGGGCTTGCCTAGAGTGCACAAATTTCTGGGCACTGCCCTCGGTGCTTGAAAAATAAAAAATTATAATTTAGAATTAAATAAATGCCCAACAATTGCACATAAACAACCTTTTTAGGAACAGTTCTGGTGACATCCAGAAAACAAACCAATAGGCAAGCAGTCAGAACGCAGGGCAGTGCAGCTTGACAACACCCGTGCCACTTTAAAACGGTGTATTACAGTTACTTGCATTTTCAGGACCTTGGCTGTCTGTTTCTATATAACACTTACTGGGTGACATAGCCGGGGACAAATGATACACACACACACACACACACACACACACACATACACACACACATATGAAAGGACACAATTGCTGTGATGTCGTTGGAGCTGAAGCGACCCTTCTCCCTCCAGGTGATCAAATGCAAAGCTGCCGTGCTCTGGGAGCTCCACAAGCCCTTCACCATCGAGGACATAGAAGTCGCACCCCCCAAGGCCCATGAAGTTCGTATTAAGGTGACTGCCCTTTTCAAATTCTGTAAAGTTAGGTTGGAAAAACTTGAAAAATACTCCATAGCTGCACCCAGAAATCGGTTAGTAGCCCCTTTCATGTGCTCAATTAATTTGCTGCTATCAATATCAAATGTCCAAAGTTTGAAGAGACTAGAAAGTATGTTTAACATAATCCCAGAATTTTCTTTAGATGTTTATGTGTTTATGAAGTGCTAAACATCTTGAGTCCAAAACCAACTCACGTTGGGTAATGTCTTGGTGCTAATGTCCGATTTCTATTTGCATAAAGCAGCATGCCTTTTTATATATTCCATAAAACACATTTTCAGAGCCACCTACTCCACAGGATTGATAATTGACTTGAGCGGTTTAATTGGAAAAAGGTAGACAAAAACACTGGAGAATCTTGGAGATAAATGAACTCTTTGGAATTTGGAAGCCGTAGGGATTGTTAGGAAACCCCTCAGAAACACGATTTCAGACGAATGGGCGTGTGATACCTCCTCAGTCACAAACTTGGTTAACTGAACTTTACCTTTAACCCACAGATGGTGGCCACTGGCGTCTGCCGCTCAGACGATCACGTGATTAGTGGAACCCTGGTCACACCTCTTCCTGCAGTTTTAGGCCACGAGGGAGCAGGCATTGTTGAGAGCGTTGGAGAAGGGGTAACTTGTGTGAAACCAGGTACAGAATTTACCCTCAGGGCTTGTGTTTCCGGGTCTGATCTCAAGAGCATCCGTCCCAAGAGCAGAAGTTGAGGAAGTGGGAGAAAAAAGCCAGGCAGTAGAAGGCTTCCTCTGCCCCTTCCTCCGGGCATGCCTCAGTCATGCTACATCCAAGCATGTCTTTTCTCTTTCAACATCCATTTATCTCCTACATGTGAGGCATCAAGTCAGAGGCTCCTACATGAAGATCTGGAAACACGGTGCCCGTAAGGATGTGCAGTTTATAATCTGCTATCTTCTACTTTAGTGTCCCTGAGAGCTGTGGACTTTCAAAACCCTGACAGACCTACAAAAGTACCTGGGTCAGAAAATGCAGGTCCAGGTTCTGAGCGTCTAGATACACGGAAGCTGTTCTGTGCTGAGTGCATAGACATGACGGGCTTGCCCTACTTGCGGGACGCACGCCATGGTTTTAACCACACATTGGGACAATATGATGGCTTCCTCATTTGCTATACGCTCCTTTTTATGAATATAGAGGAAAAATATGAGGAAATATAAGGGAAAAGCATAGCCAAAGGCCTTCAAACTCACAGACCTTCTTATCACTAATTGTGGCTGTAGGTGGTAGGTCACACAGTATTTATTGCTTTATGCATGGTTCTACTTTGTATGCTTTTAAGGTAAAGGGTGAGCAAAAAATAAAATTTCCATGATACCATCCCACATTAATTTTATCTATAAAATATAATGACCAAACCTTTTTTTTTGGTCCAATAACATAGGTAGCACACATGATTTAAAAACAAAAGTAATGTTCATTTTCAAAAAGATCGCTTTAGCCAGTAGAGTCAGACTTCTCTTCTAAATGACTAAACTGTAAGAAAAAAATAAGAAAAGAACTAGTCTTGTTTAAATTAAGCTTTTTATTATTTTTTTTATTCAGGAAAAAAAAAAACCTAGCAGCAAAATGATACCTTTACTCTTCAGGTTGCTTCTTCTATGACATAAAAATCAATAATTCATTGATTTTAACATAATTATCTTAAAAAACCAAAAGTCTCTTGTTATTTCCTAGAGAAAATATTTAACTCATTGTTAAGAACTGAGATTTCCAAAGCAATTTGTGGCTTGTCATGTTTTTATTATGCTTCCTCAAAAAAATAACTAAGATTGTTTTTTAAGCATTTATTTCATAATAGGAGAAGCACAATCACTTTAAAAAGCCAAAACTGGACCATGGAGAAATGATTCCGTGGCTCAGGGCATACCATGCTCTGCTAGAGCACCCAACTGGGTCACTCACAACCACTTGTAACTCCAGCTCCAGGGGACCCAACACCCTCTGCTGGCTTCCAAGGGCACACATACAGAGATGGCATACACACACAGATACTCCCACATGCACATAAAAAGAAAAAAACCACCACCAACAACAACAACAACAAAGTCTTAAACAATAAAAGGGCAAAAGCTAGCTATCAAGATTCCCACTTTAATTTGATTTTATGATCAAGTTTGTTTTATTTTTATTATAAAATATTGCCCATATAGTTTCTTTAATCTTACTTTTATTGTGACTATCATATCAGTTATCGCCAAAATCTAACAGGAAGATAGCAACTCGTTTGCAACGAAAGTGTATATTTCTTCTTAGCAGCGAGCATATTCAAGGTTTGATTAGGATATGTACAAAGCTCCCAAGATAAACTGAGGCACACAACAGTGTTTAACTGCTGATGGTGGAAATGGCTGCTTTCACGTTCATTTTTCTCTCCCGGGAGTCTTCAGGCCTTTAAATGCGAATGACTAGCTAGACTGGCATAACCTTATCTCCTGGAGACTTTTCAAAGACACATGTCGCTAAGTGTAAGCTTCAAGTTGTTGCTTTATTGATTTCTGGACAGACATTTAAGTCATTTTGTTTTTCTTCATCCAGGTGATAAAGTCATTCCACTCTTTTCCCCTCAGTGTGGAAAATGCAGGATTTGTAAGCACCCGGAAAGCAACTTTTGTAACCAAAACGAGTACGTCTCTTATTGTCTTCTTGCTTAGTTGGGTGGGCACACTGGCTTTATTCTGTCTCATGTCCTTTGTATGCCTGCGTTCCACCGACCAGTTTGACGAAGCCTCGGGGGACTTTGCTCGAAGGCACCAGCAGGTTCTCCTGCAAGGGAAAGCCTATCCACAACTTCATCAGCACCAGCACCTTCTCCCAGTACACCGTGGTAGATGATATAGCAGTGGCCAAAATCGATGGGGCTTCACCACTGGACAAAGTCTGCCTCATTGGCTGTGGGTTCTCAACTGGCTATGGCTCTGCCGTCAAAGTCGCCAAGGTAGGATGGACAGTGGGCTATGGAACAAGCTAAGTGCGTATTATTGATACTTAAAGGGAAGACATGGCTCCTGCGTGGGGCATCAGAGTATTTTTGTAAGCCTCTCCAGCCCCAGTGAGAATTCACTCCACACACTTGAGAGAAGCAAGGGAAAGCTCTATAATAGTGTGTGTCTAGTTCTAGCTTTTGCCCAAAGAGAAACCAGCATCTAACAGAAATTATTTGAAGTTTGTATAGATTTTGAGCTGTAACATTCTACATATGCCGTTGTCTGCAAATCTCTGTTATGTCCCAGCTGCAAGACTCATTGAGCAATGAAATACGTTTTAAGGAGAGAGAAACTGGCAAGCTTGACTATTTTGGACAAATGGGAGATTTTATAAAGTGGACATGCCATCACTGTTATTTCTAAAGCAAGCCACAATGGGGATATTTGTACTGCAGAGATAGTGCCACAAGTGTGCGTTAGTTTGTTTTTAAGTAGACCAACATTGTTACCTAGAGCTGTCCTGCCTTTGAGGCAGAATTTTCTAGATAAGAAAACCAAGGCTTTTAATAGCAGAGTAGTACTCCATTGTGTAAATGTACCACATTTTCTGTATCCATTCCTCTGTTGAGGGACATCTGGGTTCTTTCCAGCTTCTGGCTATTATAAATAAGGCTGTTATGAACATAGTGGAGCATGTGTCCTTGTTATATGTTGGAGCATCTTCTGGGTATATGCCCAGGAGTAGTTAGTATAGCTGGGTCCTCATGTCAAATTTCTGAGGAACCACCAGACCGATTTCCAGGGTGGTCGTAATCCCACCAACAATGGAGGAGTGTGCCTTTTCCTATAGTTTCTGACAAGCCTGCCTAGTGTGTTGCTCTTCCTTAACTCATGTGAGCGACAGCACCAGGTTAGCTGAACTCTACTTTGTGTGATGTAATATTTCCTAAGCAGGTTCATTAGTAGATCCTTCAAGACATCAATTTATCACTCTAGGTTTCTCCTATGTCACTTCATAGGTTGATGGTTTTAAATTATTAATAGAAAAATAACCCCAGACGGAACTGGAAAAAAAAGAAAATTCATCTGTTTTTTTAAAGATGAAAATTATGCTGATTCTGAATTAAGAAAAAGTAAATATTTTATATATATTATACATACATATAGAAGATATTATAATCTGTGTATTCTATATGACTATCAAAATTTAAAGCTGGGAACTCATGTAGTAGCTTATTCTCCAGTTGAAAAGAGACGTCACTCATCCATCGTGATGGGTTCCGCTAGGTTCTGAAGTAGCCAAAGCAAACGGTTTGTCTCCTCCCAGCCTTACCTGATTCATCTGTAGCATGGCCACCCACTGAATGGATCCCAGAAGACTCAAGAGAACTTAAGCAAAGTATTGATTATATTTGAGATCTCATCACTACATCTTTTCCCTTGCAACCAAAACACACGAACACACAAACACACATATGCATACAAACACACACAGAAACATACACACAAACACACACAGAAGCATACACACAAACACACTCATAACCAACACACACACACACACACACACACACACACACACACACTAGAAGTGGTACATTTTCAGTGGCAATTTTAAAAATAATTTCCTTCCCAAATGGTTGAAACAAATCCAGTAGTTATCTTTCATTTTAAGAAAACTAAGATCCAGGAAGTTAAAGCTCTAAATGTTCACTGCTAGCTGCTAGGGAAATAAAGACTAGAACATCTCTCAACTTATCTGCTGCATCTGAGACTAGAGTGCACACTGGTCCTGACTTCCATCACAGTAACAGGCCTTGCATTTCTCTGGGCCAGGTGGAGAGTGGCGATGTGTCCCAGAGCATTTAAGACCATTTGATGCTACCACTACCGACCATTTGATGGACGAATGACAAGATAGACACCGCTAGGGGGAAGTGACAGTCGGGGTGTGGGACACAAATGGCTGCGTCTATCAAATAGACCTAAGCCAGTCACAGTAATGAGGAGCCTGCCTTTTCCAATTCTTGTGGCTTTAGACCTAAATGCAGTTTGTGCTTGTGCTGTGTGTTTAACTGTCTCAGCTGGAAGACCGAGTGTGCCTATTTGCAAGTCAAGGGTAGTTATAATGGATTTTAATTAATCGTGATTAAAATACAGATCAGCTTTTGTTGAAGTATTTTTCATTTGCTTCTTCTAAACATTCAGGCATAAAGTCCCACAGAGATTACATTGGTCTCATGTTATATTGTCTTAAAGTTCCATGTCCACTTTCCTGTTGCTTTAAGCCAGGTATGACTTCTGCATGCTTCTCAGCCGACTTCTGTTCCCGGTGCCCTAGTTGTGACTACTGAAAGTTAGTGAACCAAGAAAGGAGTTCACGAGCAAAGGGCAGTTGGGTTACTTTTTAGTCTCCTGGAGTAACCTTGACCACTTGTTTGTTTCATTTATTCAAATTGCTTATGTGCATATGTAAGATGTTATTGTAAAGCTCTCAAAGATGAAAGTCATTTGTATTTAGAATTCAAAGATCATCCAGTACAGCTGGTCTCAACTTGAGTTTTCCCCCATTGAAACAGGAATGAGGTTCCATGTGCAGTGATTCCAATTTAATTGGTAGAAACTGCTATCAGACCTCGAGATTAATGAAAGAAATCCCCAGATATGTCTAATAGATAACAAAATCTTGAGAACCAATGATATAGGCTTTGGGTACCCACAGAAGTGGGTTTGGCAACAGATGGAATGAGGTAGCCGTGATAAAGGACAGAGCAAGGCAATGTGTGCAGTGTGGAGCACCCCTAACAGACACCACTCAATCCACTTTTGCATTTTCTGAAAATACAGGTGACCCCAGGCTCCACCTGTGCCGTGTTCGGCCTCGGGGGTGTCGGTCTGTCTGTCATCATTGGCTGTAAAGCTGCAGGAGCAGCCAGGATCATTGCTGTGGACATCAACAAGGACAAGTTTGCCAAGGCCAAAGAGTTGGGTGCAACTGAGTGCATCAACCCTCAAGACTACAGCAAACCCATCCATGAAGTTCTCCAGGAGATGACTGACGGAGGGGTGGACTTTTCGTTTGAAGTCATTGGCCGCCTTGACACCATGGTATGTATTTTGGCACGCCTTGAGATCTGTCCTCCCATCTAGAATGCTCTAGGTAGACAAATAGAAATCTCATGCAGAAAGCTATTTTTAGAGTGGTAATTTTCCATCTCCTATTTCCTGCTCAGCTTGCTTAATTCACTGTTAAGATAAACCTTTCATTTTGTCAGTTCTGCAAACTTGTCTCAAGTACTAACCCTCCTTTAATACACTGAAGCTTTTAATGGGGACACTGTGAATTAACTTACTGATTTTCTGTTAAAATCGGTTCATCGGGCAGGTTTAAATACAAAGTCTGGTCTTAAACGGGCGAATATGATTTTCTTCCTCATTCTTAATATTTTTTAATATTTAGAATTAAATATTCTGAAAAGCATTTTTAAGTATCATCATATGGCCAAAAGGAATAATGAACAATTTGGGGCCAAGGATCATTTTATTAACACACAACACGTAGAGGGAAGTGACTGATTTATACATCACCATTTAGTTCTCATTGCAAAGACAGTACAGGCCTGGGAGTTCCAAGCTTCCAGACCTACCAGTTGTAGTAAATACCTTCTAAAAAAGGGAATTCTGGCATACCTCCTAAATTTAAGAGGATTTACATTTTATAGGATTGCTTATGATCCCCACAAGACAGTGCATATAAAATACTTACCATAGAGCCCCTGCCATGTGGTAAGCACTCAGTGAAGGTCAGCTGAAGATAATGATAAGAAATACTTCAGTCAAGCTTAGAGCGCTTGTGTTTTGGAATGTAAATGACACTACAGTCAAGTAGTTACAAATGTCATCCTTTGCTAAAGAACTGTTCTCCAGTTACATCTCACCTAACCAAAGACCTCTAGAACTCTACTGAGAAATGTCCCCAGGGACCAAAGAAGACACCATTATCAAGGCTCTCCACAAAGTCTTGGCAGAGTTGATGATGGAGAATAGGTATGACACCCTGAGAGTGATGGGTTGTTGTTGTTTTGTTTTGTTTTGTTTTCCATCCTTGAACTGTGACAAGATGCCATAGATGGTACAAGATTCAGGTGCACGGCACCTTCTCTCTCCAAACCCAGGCTTCCAGCTCTCCCAGGCCCACGGCTCTTCTGTGCCTCACTGGCAGTTTTCCCAATTTGCTCATCTTAAGCTGGGTTTTCAATTGACTTGAAGATCCAAAAGTCTGATAACCAGATATTCTGAGGATATCTGGTTTCTAAACATCATATTGCAAAATCAAAAGGCCAGCCAAGTATCTTTAAGGATTCCAAATGTTTTTTTTTTTTTACTATAGAATGTGTTTTAAACAAACAAACAGACAGACAAAGACAGAAAAACAAACGAAAGAAAACTACCTAATGGAAGGCAAAAACTTCCTGGATGCCTACAGCTATAGAATAATGTAAAACTATCGCATAACCACTTATACCATGCCCATTCTTGATGGAAGCACCAGAGGAGGGACTCATTAAATGAGAATTTGACAAATGGTCAAGAGACAAGTTTTGATGACATCATCATTTATCTTCTTCACCATTAAATTTCTGGCTCAGAGTACTAGTTTAGAAATTGTCCTTATTGGACAATGAAAAGTGAACTAACCAGTTCATAGAGAGTTATGCAATAGGGGAAACAATATTCTCCTTTGAGAACCAGACTTTACATGTTCATGATGATACTTGCACCTTTGAGGAAGAATTAAACATAGATAAGTTAATTCATTCACTCTTTCATTAAAAAAAAATCTTCAGTGTATTTCTCTGTATTGCCTGAAACTGCATAGTGAGGAGAGACCACAAAAGACTCTACTTTAACGACTACTCTTTATTCCAGACTTCTGCCCTGCTAAGCTGCCATGCAGCATGTGGTGTAAGCGTCGTTGTCGGGGTGCCCCCCAATGCCCAGAACCTCTCCATGAACCCCATGTTGCTGCTGCTGGGACGCACCTGGAAGGGAGCAATATTTGGCGGTATGTATTCACAGCTCAAGTTCAAATCCCGCATGTATCCACGTATATCAGGGTGGGCGTGTGTACGTGTGTGTGGAGACCAGAGAACATTCGATGTCATTACCTGGGAGCCATCTGCCACATTCTTTGAGACAGGGTGTCACAGTGACCAGGTTAGCCTTGCTGGCTAGAATCCATTGGTTTCCTTTATCCAGAGTTGCAATTACAAGAACTCCCACAACCAAATCAGCTGGCTGGTTGGTTGGTTGGTTGGTTAGTTGTTTTGTTTTGTTATTCAAACTCAGGTGGAAGAACTTTATTGACTGAGCCATCTCCCCAGCTTTGAGGATCAAATTCTTAACTTATTTCAGAATTTCTTCCCTTTTGTAACAGAGAAGGTCAGATTTTAGAAGGCAAACAATTTAAAAACATGAAAATTACTGTTCTCTCTAAGCAAGAACTAATGCAAGAAATCCTAAGACAAGCTTCCCTGTGTCCCCAGAAACCACCGGGGCTTTTATGGCTCCTTCTACTTATGTCGTTGTGAGACCCCCAAAATGCCTTATAGGACACAGGAAATCCAAGGCTGTAGTAGTCCATTCCTACATTCATGCCCTAAGTCTGAACAGTGGTGAGAATGGCAAAGATCCCTTGCTTTGAGGTGCATGCCTTCCCATGCACCAGTTTCTGACCCCTCCACCCAACCGAATCAAGCACCATATAAACATCTTCAATATGATTTCTCTAGGAAAGAACAAATAAGCCACCTTCATTAGCAAGAGCTCATGGTTTATCAGGGTGGCATACGATAAAAATGTTAATGAAATGCGGAATGTTTTTGAGCCTCCGTGTCTGTGCCTGAGACAGCAGCCTGCAGACCACTGTTCTTTCGTGAACTTTAGTTTCCCTGCAAAGTCCCCTGTCTGGTTGGCTTGCTTCCCCCCCCCCTCCACACACACACACATTTCCCCCCCTCAAACCCCCCAGGCTGGATCTCATGGAGATGCTGCTCTCCTTTCAGGGTTTAAGAGTAAAGATTCTGTCCCTAAACTTGTGGCTGACTTCATGGCTAAGAAGTTTCCGTTGGACCCGTTAATTACCCATGTTTTACCTTTCGAAAAAATAAATGAAGCATTTGACCTGCTTCGTTCTGGAAAGAGGTAAGCTTTGAGATTATTTTCACGGCAGAGGAATTGGCTAACAGAAAATGAAGGAGAAGTGGGATAAGACCATAAGTGGAGGTGGGGGAGGGGCTGGCCTCTGTCACCAGTTTGGCTCTGCACACAGGTATATGACCTAGGACAATTGCAAACCTAAGCTTTAGTTCCCACAGTTCCTAAAGGTGACAATATGTGATAATCCACCTTGTAGTGCTGCTGTTTAGGATGAGGTTTAAATGAGATAATCATGCCTTAAAAGCTTCGGTAAAGCACATGGCAAGTAGCAAGGAGGAAATGGCTGGAGTTGCCCACTGTTACACAGGGATCCAGGCTTTCAGTGTTATTTAAGAATGCTAAACTAGAACCAGAATCAAAATGGCAGTCACATCAGGGCGTTAAGTGTGAGTTTAGAGCTGGAGAGAATGGAAGAGCGATCAGAAAGGTGGATTGCTCATTTACTGACTTGACCTTGGGCACGGAATGGTTGGGAACCTGGATAGATTTTTCTCAGAGACTCCTAACATGTGTTCTACTCACTTTTATGGGGAGTGTGAGTTATGGAATATTAAATCAGTATCTTCTGTTCTGTATTTCAGTATCCGTACTGTCCTGACGTTCTGAGACCATATATGGATGCCTTGCCCTGCACCAGTTTCTGACCCCTCCACCCGACCGAATCAAGCACCAGCCACAGCATAGCCTTAATCTTGCTCTTTAGAGACACTGCCAATAAAGTACTTGTGTAAGCTTTCCACAAGAAACGGAATTTTCTGTGAAACCTCTTTCAACCACACCTCAGCTGAGCAAGTGTAGGGTACCAAACCATCCTTCTCATTTGATTGACTTAGATCATCTTCCCTACAGGGGACAGTGTGTCTTGTTGACATCTTGCACTCTCTTCTCTATGGAATCTCAGTCACCGACACTCAATGGAGCAGATTGATCTTCCTACCCCAGTGCACACAGAAGGCCCTACACGCTCAGTCTTTCAGCCACAGCCTTTCCACTCTCTGAATTTCCTTCTTTATGAAATGCATGAGTGTGCAGTAAGCCCACAGCATGCCAATGGACAGAGCTGGGCTGGAGGCTGGAGAGTCTCCGTCTTAGCGACTAAAAGGGAACGTCACACACGGACACTCTGCTCTTATGCTCTGTTGTGAATAATGAATATGGAGTTGTTCCCTTCAATAAAAGCCAGTCTGAAATAACAGCTCGACACCTCTAGAAATCGTAGAGTGGGGGGATGTGGCAGGGTGGAGAAGAGCAATGGGCTAGGAATTGTACTCGTGGTGTTTAACAGGCGGCTGCAGGACTAGAGAGCCAGGCCACGGTTGTGAGGATATTACTCCAGAGTTGAAGAAAAGAAACATTGGCATTTGATAAATTCTAACTTCCACTGAACAGTCATTGTAACCCCTGTGCTGTTATAACCGTTACAGAGAATTCCCTTTAAATGTTAAAGTAGCAGCATTATCCAGATTTGTTAAATACCATCTGCAAAATATCTAATAATATTCAAGAAGTGTATCATTGCATTAAAAAAGAGAGATACAATGACAAGATAAGTATAATAGTAAAATGGGGGAGGTTTAGCTACGGTTAAATACTCTTCTGAGAAGATGCATGTGTACATGTATGAACAGGTATGTAGACTTGAGGAGATATATGTGTACATGCATGAGTAGGTATGTGGACTTGAATGTATGTGTACCTGTATGAACAGGTATGTGGACTTGAGGAGATGTATGTGTACATGTATGAACAGATATGTGGACTTGGCTTGCTTATTTCATTCACCTGAGATTCAGGTTCAGAAAAGTCTTTGTGGCACTGCTATGGTTATGAAGAGAACCCAGAGGTTTCTTAATATCTCACAAGACTGAGTCAGAGCAAACTTAATTAGAGACTGAGAAAGAACTGGTTTCTGCACCTCAGCCTGCTCTTTCAATTATTATCCAGCATGTCAGTAAGTAATATGGTAACCTCATAACCAGCAAAGCAGGTCAGACAGATCACCAGATAATCGTGTGTGTGTGTGTGTGTGTGTGTGTGTGTGTGTGTGTGTGTGTGAAGTCAGAGGTCAACACTGAATATGCTCATTCACTGATATGAGCCCTATACCTATGTCACTCCCATGATCCCTCACCCCCTGACTCTTCCCATATCCCCTTCTTCTAAAATCATGACTCCTTTTTAATTATCGTTGCTACACATATACATGTTAATGTCTTAGTGAGGGTTTCTATTGTGATCAAACACCATAACCAAAAGCAACTTGGTGAGAACAGGGTTTATTTCACCCTTCAGTTTCACCTCACAGTCCATCACTGACTGTGAAACCAGGGCAGGAACTCAAACAACAGGAGCCTGGAAGCAGACTGAAGCAGAGACCATGAAGGAATGGGACTTACTGGCTTGCTTTCTCAGAAGAATTTCTTATAGAACCCAGGACCACCAGCCTAGAGATAGCATCACCCACAATGAGCTTAGATTTCCCACATCAATTGCTAATTAAGAAAATTCCCCACAGACTTGCCTTTAGGTCATTATTATGGAGGCATTTTCTAAATCAAAAGTCCTTCTTCCTGAATGACTCTAGCTTCCGTCTGGTTGATACAAACTAGCCAACACATACATGTGTATGTGCCTGTACACACACAGAGGGGGGAAGTGGAAGGAGAGGGAGAGGGAGAGAGAAAGTGAGTCCAGGGACCCGTTTCCATCATCCCAGCCCCCATGAAACTTTTACACTGGTGCTGGGGATCAGAACTCAAGTCTTCATGAAATTAACACATTACCAACGGAGCTGTCTCCATAGTCCCTCCCCCAGTTAACTCTCATTTGAGTATGACATTTAAAGATACTCCTTACCCAGATGTCAGTAGTTAACAGGTATCTAGCTGCTTTACAGTAATATAAAAACAGTTCTGAAACAAGAAATTCTTGGTTGTAGTACAAATAACGAACGTTGTGGAGATGGCGCCACATCGCAGAGAAGGTGAGAGGAGGATGTTGGGAAGTAACTTTGAAAATAAAATTCTCTTTTGAAGCTTCTAAAAATTGGAATATTACAAAAACTAGAGAGAAGCAAAGCTGTCATCAACAGAAAGTGTGGTGGGGACAAGCAACCAAGCATAGAGCTAAGTTTGGCAGTGGACCTGATACATTCAAATAACCACGGGGGGGGGGGGGGGGGGGGGGGGCTCAGCGGGTAAGAGCTCCCGACTGCTCTTCCGAAGGTGATGAGTTCAAATCCCAGCAACCACATGGTGACTTACAACCACCCGAGCAAACAGAACAGAGCAGGGTTGACCTGAACGAGGAAAAAGAAAAAACTGGACTTACCGTTATTACCAGGTTGCCTGAGGCAGATTGTTCTAACCTTGGGCATCCTTGTGGAGGATAAATCTCTAGCCTCACTTGAAAATAGTCACTTTGACTACATTTTTGTAACTAGAAATTGTTGGTTGAATCCTGTCTTTAAAAGTCCTTTACATAGGATCAGAGATGAACAGGACACAACATCTGCCCCAACACTGGAAGTAACTGGGACCAGCGGGACCCGGGCACCTAGCAACTCCACCAGACAAGCTGCACAGGATCCTTCCAGTCTGGGCCAGTGCCCTGAGCAGACCTTTGTCGCGAACTCCGAACTCCATAGCCAGTCCCACAACACCCAGAGAAAGTTCCACTCCCAAGCGCTCTAATACACCCAGGATCATATAATCAGTGGTGAGGAGGACACACATCTGCCTCAACACTAGGATAAAAGGCACCCAGGATCTCCACCCAACCAGTGCCACAGGTTCCTTTCAGTCTGAGCCGGTTCCCTGAGCAGACCTTGGGTGCAAACTCCGCAGTCACACCCACAACCCAGAAGAAGCTCCATTTCCAGGCACTCTAACATGCCCAGGATCACAGGATCACAGGAGCTTGATCACACCAGGATCTCAGGAGCTTGGTCACACCAGGATCTCAGGGTCCCAGAGGCAGCTTGACTCCCAGGAGCTCTGACACACCCAGGATCTCAGGATCCCAGAATCACAGGATCACAGAGACAGTTTGACTTGGAGGAGTTCTGACATAACCAAGATTACAGAGAGGACAGGCTCCAGTTCGATATAGTGAGGGCACGTAGCACTAGAGATAACCAGATGGCGGGAGGCAAGCGTAAGAATATCAGCAACAGAAACCAAGGTTACTTGGTATTATCAGATCCCAATTCTCCCACCATAGCAAGACCTGGATACATCATCATCCCAGAAAGGCAAAATTTGGATCTAAAAGCACTTCTCATGATGGTGATAGATGACTTTAAGAAGGACATAAATAACTCCCTTAAAGAAATACAGGAGAACACAGGTAAATAGCTAGAAGCCCTTAAAGAAGAAACACAAAAATCCTTTAAAGAGTTACAGGAAAACACAATCAAATAGGCAAAGGAAATGAACAAAACCATCCAAGATATAAAAACGGAAAAAGAAACAATAAAGAAATCACAAAGGGAGACAACTCTGGAGTTAGAAAACCTAGGAAAGAGTTCAGGAGTCATAGATGCTAGCATCACCAACAGAATACAAGAGATAGAAGAGAGAATCTCAGCTGGGCGTGGTGGCACACACCTTTAATCCCAGCACTCGGGAGGCAGAGGCAGGCGGATTTCTGAGTTCGAGGCCAGCCTGGTCTACAAAGTGAGTTCCAGGACAGCCAGGGATATACAGAGAAACCCTGTCTCGAAAAACAAAAACAAAACAAAAAAAAAACAACAACAAAAAAAAAAGAAGAGAGAATCTCAGGTGCAGAAAATACCATAGAAAACATTGACATAACAGTCAAAGAAAATGCAAAAAGCAAAAAGCTCCTAACCCCAAACACCCAGGAAATCCAGGACACAATGAGAAGACCAAACCTAAGGATAATAAGTATAGAAGAGAGTGAAGATTCCCAACTTAAAGGGCCAGTAAATATATTCAACAAAATTATAGAAGAAAACTCCCTTAACCTAAAGAAAGAGATGCCCATGAATATACAAGAAGTCTACAGAACTCTAAATAGACTGGACCAGAAAAGAAATTCCTCCCTTCATATAATAATCAAAACACCAAATGTACTAAACAAAGATTTTTAAAAGCAGTAAGGGGAAAGGTCAAAGTAACATATAAAGGTAAACCTATCATAATTACACCAGTCTTCTTACCAGAGACTATGAAAGCTAGAAGATCCTGAGCAAATGTCATACAGACCCTAAGAGAACACAAGTGCCAGCCCAGGCTACTATACCCAGCAAAACTCTCAATTACCTCAAAGGGAGAAAACAAGATATTCCATGACAAAACCAAATTTACACAATATCTTTCCACAAATCCAGCCCTAAAAAGGATAATAGATGGAAAACAACAACACAAGGAGGGAAACTATACCCTAGAAAAAGCAAGAAAGTAATCTTTTAACAAATCCAAAAGAAGATAGCCACACAAACATAATTCCACCACTAACAACAAAAATAACAGAAAGTACCAATCACTTTTCCTTAATATCTCAACATCAGTGGGCTCAATTCCCCCAAAAAAGGCATAAGTTAACAGACCAGATACATAAACAGGACCTAGCATTTTGCTTCATACAGGAAACACACCTCAGTGACAAAGACAGATACTACCTCAGAGTAAAAGGTTGGAAAACAATTTTCCAATCAAATGGTCCCAAGGAACAAGCTGGAGTAGCCATTCTAATATTGAATAAAATCAACTTTCAACCAAAAGTTATCAAAACAGATAAGGAAGGACACTTCATACTGGTCAAAGGAAAAATCTACCAAGATGAACTCTCAATTCTGAACATCCATGCTCTAAATGCAAGGGCACCCACATTCATAAAAGAAACTTTACCAAAGCTCAAAGCACACATCACACCCCACACAATAATAGTGGAAGGCTTCAACACCCCACTCTCATCAGTGGACAGATCCGGGAAACAGAAACTAAACAGACACAGTGAAACTATCAGAAGTTATGAACCAAATGGATCTAACAGATACTTATAGAACATTTCATCCTAAAGCAAAAGAATATACCATTTTCCCAGCACCTCACGGTACCTTCTCCAAAACTGACTATATAATTGATCACAAAACAGGTCTCAACAGATACAAGAAGATTGAAATAATCCCATGCACCCTATCAGATCATCATGGACTAAGGCTGGTCTTAAAAACCAATAAAAACAAAGGAAAGCACACATACACATGGAAGCTGAACAACACTCTACTCCATGATTACTTAATCAAGGAAGAAATAAAAGAAGAAATTAAAGGCTTTTTAGAATCTAATGAAAATGAAGACACATCATAGCAAAACTTGTGGGACCCAATGAAAGCAGTGCTAAGAGGAAAACGTGTAACTGTGGGTGCCTCCAAAGAGAGACTGAAGAGAGCTTACAATAGCAGCTTGACAGCATACCTAAAAGCTTTAGAACAAAAAGAAGCAAATACATCCAAGAGGAGTAGACGGCAGGAAGTAATCAAACTCAGGGCTGAAATCAACCAAGTAGAAACAAAAAGAACTATACAGAGAATCAACAAAACCAGGAGCTGTTTCTTTGAGAAAATCAACAAGATAGATAAACCCTTAGCCAGACTAACCAGAGGGCACAGAGACAGTATCCAAATTAATAAAATCAGAAATGAAAAGGGAGACATAACAACAAAATATATCTTAAAATAATTATTCTGTTTGTTGACTATTAACAGTTGAAAATATTAAAATCATGTTCCACAAAAAGAAAGGAAGGAAGGAAGGAAGGAAGGAAGGAAGGAAGGAAGGAAGGAAGGAAGGAAAAAAATGTTGTACAGAGCTAAACAGAGAATTCTCAACAGAGGATTCTCAAATGGCTGCAAAGTACTTAAAGAATTGCTCAACATTCTTAGTCATCTGGGAAACACAAATCAAAATGACTCTGAGATTTCATCTTAAAATCATTAGAATAGCTAAGATCAAAAGCTCTAGTGACAGCACATGCTGCTGAGGATATGAAGCAAGAGGAACACTCTTCCATTACTGGTAGGAGTACAAAATTGTTCAACCATTCTGGAAATCAATTGTGTGCCAGCACACCTTTAATCCCAAATGACTTTGAACTCAGAGATCTCCCTGTCTTAATCTTCTGGAATTCACAGCCACTATGCCTTAAGATCTCCATGCCAAGATCCAGGTCAGAAACTTGTATCTCCCAGCCTCCAGATTAGGATCACTGGTGAGCCTTCCATTTCTGGATTGTAGTTCATTCCAAATATAGTCAAGTTGACAACCAGGAATAGGCACTACAGTAAGTTTCCCAAAAAATCAGAAATAGTTCTACCCTGTACTCAGCTATACCACTCTTGGCAAATACCTATAAGATGCCCTACTACACCACAGGGACATTTGGTCACTATGTTAATAGTTCCTACATTTGTAATAGCCCAGTACTGGAAAAACCTAAATGTCCCTTGACTGAAGAGTGGATAAAGAAAATGTGGTACATCTACATAATGAACTATTCTTCAGATATTAAATACAAAGATATCATGCAATTTGCAGTCAAATAGATGGGAGTAGAGAATATCAACCTGAATGTGATAACTCAGACCCCAAAAATACACATATGGATTGTACTCGCATATAAATGGACATTAGCCATAAAGTATAGCATAACCATGCAAAATTCTAGAATACATAGATCTGAAGAAACTGGGTAATAAGGAAGGTTCAAAAGAGGATGTTTGAATCTCACTCAGAAGAGGAAACAAAATAATCTTAGGATGTAGATGAAGAGAGGGAATAGGGTGGGAGAGGGTATGAGGAGGGGGGGAAGGAATGGAGATCAGGTGTGGAGCACAGGATGGGGGTGTACTAGGAGTAAGAATGAAAATTGGTGGGAAGCATCTCTGGGAGTAGCTCAAGACCTGTGAATGGGGAGGCTACTAGGTGTCTATGGGTGACCCTAGCTGAGATTCCTACCAATGGGAGATAAAGAGCCTGAAATGGTCACCTCCTGTAACCAGGCAGGACTTCCAATGGAAGGAGGGGGACATCAACCCACTAACAAACCCTGAAGTGGATATTTCTGGTTTCCTGGAGACTCAGTTGTGTTCTGTGATGTTTCTCTGGAAACTGTCCTGTGAGAGGGTGTTTCACTGAAGTAGATAAATTGTGTCTTTCTGAAAGCAATCTGGAAGGGGGCATGTGATATTTCGCTAGAGGGGATGTCTGAGAAACCACATGACATTTAGAAAGGATGTAAGTACAACCCAACAGACAACAGCCGATGCTTTGTGGTATTGGTGTGCCTTACCATTCTTTGCTGGTCATCGTTGGGCTTTGCTGATGCTGGTCTTGGCTAATGACACTGCATAGTATGTGTTCACCTTGCCATTCTCTGAAGGTCATCATCTATCATGACTTCATAGAGAGAAATGCCATCAAAGAACTTCTGGTGGTATTCTGGCAGCTTCTTGCCACTTCCACAGACTCAGGCTGATTGGTAGAGCCCCTCAGTTTCTTCTGGATAGATCTGTTGTTGCTGTTTCACGAATGATGTTTAGAAATGGATCCAGCTGCAGGTGTTGATTCCTGCTGATTCGTGTGAACTGAACTGCTGATATCCTGACAGTGCAGATTTGATTTGCTCCAAAGAACTATTTCTAAAGAGGTCCACATCCTCTTTTGCTCTATTAACCTTTCCTTTCCACTACTTCTGGGCTGTTGACTAGAAGGGACATTAAAGCATTTAAAAACCCTTATTAAAAGTAGGTTTCTTAAAAATCTAAGCCTAGAAAAAATATTTCTCCCAAAATCTGTTCTACCAGCAAGATGCACAGGGATAAAGATGGAACAGAGATTGAGACAACAGCCAACCAATGACTGCTCTAACTTGAGACCCATGCCGTGTAAGAGAGCCAATCATGGATATGATTAATGATACTCTACTATGCTTGCAGACAGAAACCTAGCTCAACTGTCTCTTGAGAGCCTTCATTCAACAGTGTATGGAAGTAAAAGCAAGAGATCCACAGCCAAACATCAGATGGAGCTTTGAGAATCTTGTATAACTGAACAAGTTGCAGGGGTCAAGGACACTACAAGAAGACCTATAAAGTCAACTAACCAGTGCCCATCCCCATGGAGACCAACTGAAGAGTACTCAGTGGCTGGGCCTAGCCCCACTACACATTTGTAGCAGATGCGCATCTTGGTCTTCATGTGGGACCCCTAACAATTGGAGCAGGGGCTGTCTTGGACTCTGTTTCCTGCCTTTGGATACTCCTCTCCTACCTGGACTGCATGATGGGGCATCAGTAGGAGAAGGTGTGCCTAGTCCTGATGTTGTTCCAGGCTGGGACTGTATGCAAAGTTAGGTTCCCCTACTCTGAGGAGAAAGGGAGAAGACAATGAAAGAAGAATTTGTAGGGGTGGGACTGGGACAAGAGGAGGACAGCCTGTGATCCCAATATAAACTATATAAAAAATAAAGTATTGAAGAAAAACCAAAGAGATATGTACTGAAATAAATAAATAATTCTGTCTTAAAAAATAAAGTAATAAAGTTATATCCTTCAGTTATGGAAAAACCTCCTTTACATGAATATTCAAAATAGAAATAAATAATTTTACATTTATGTGGAATATAGGACTCTCTGAATATTAGACGTATATAATCTTTTCTGTTTTGAGTTAGCAAGTAGGAGTGTGCAGTCAGATTCTTCCGTGCCTTCCCACAAGTCAAGAGACTAATCCCACGTGACGTCTGCACCTCTACATCCCTGTCTCCTTTGTGTCACTGAAAAACTTCACTCTCTCTCCTCCCTGAAGATTTTTCTTACAAATTAAAAGCGATGCTTTCTAAACATCCATGCTTACACAGACAAGTGAAGTTCGTAAAGATTGAAAACTAAAGACAGCTCTAAGAGGTTAATCATAGAAAATAGTTTCTTCAAGTGCACACTAGTTTTATGTCTCCAAGTGAAAAGTGCACCATCCAGTTAAAGGTTACAGAGCACACCCACTCATTGCCTTTTTTAGGTCAAGAATCTGGGCATGGTAGAACTGGTTTCTTTATGGTCTCGAGGTGTACCCTGAGTGGCCTGGCTTGCCCTCTAGAGCTCCTGCAGGCACTGACACTTGCCAACTCAATTTAAATAACATGTGGGTGTAGACTTAGCAAAAGCAGAATTTGTTCTCTATGTCTATGTAGCTCAGAAGCTCCCTTGCTCTCGCTGGCTGTCAACCATGGAACAAACCTCAACCTGCTTGCTCCATTGCATAACTCCTACAAGGCCATCTCCTAGTTCCAGTGTCCATCCTGCCTTCAGGGACACAGTCTTATATCATGTAATATGGTCATGGTTGTGGAAATCCCAAAACATAGCCAAAGGTCCCACTCCCATTTAAGTGTGAGAGATGCCACAGGGACACCCGTACGGGGGATTGGAATTCTGAAAGTCATCTTAGAATTCTGACTTCCACTATGTTTTAGCCTGGGTTGCTCTAACAAAAGCAGCACATGCTGTGTGTATTAAAAGAAGACATTTCTCACCATTCTAGACACAGGTTCAAGGTGCCCCCGGAGCCAGTGTTCACTAAGGGCTAGCTTCCTGGCCTGCACATAAATGTTGACAGCCAAGAGAGTAACCAGTTCTACTCAGTTCTATTTGGAGTTCCTCCCAAGATCTTAATCTCAAATTAGGAATCAACATAAGAATTTGAGCAAGACACAACCATTTATTACTCCAGGAACAAGGAACTGAGGTGCATATTTTACATACCAAAGCAGACCTGGCCTCCAGGTTCTCCCAGCATCCCTCAGCCCCTAGCTGGCATACCCTGCCCACAACCTTCCCTATATAATCCAGGCATTTTGTGCTCTCTCTCTCTTCCTCACTCACTCCCTCCTTCCCTCTTTTCCTCTTCCTCCTCTCCCTCCTCTCCCTCTTCCTCCTCCTCCTTCTTCTTTTTCTTCTCTTCTCTCTGTGCATACACCCTTTCTTTCTCCCTCCCCTCACCCCTTTTCCCCACAACAACTTCCCTGGCTTTGGTTCTGGGGGCCAGTGAACTTGCCAGCCCAAGAGCAGCTTCCCAATAATCCTGCCTTCAATGTAATCTAATCTGGCTTGAATTGGCTCATTTCACCAGCAGAGGAAAAACTTATCAATTACCATAGCACACTCATGACAAGAGGATGTGTGAGGTATGTTTTACCATCAAATTCTCACAGACGATTACAGACAATGGTCAACAGCAGCTTGAGTGCCTTACATTGAGTGCCTTTCATGGGAAGACGATGTAATACTCTTCTTCCTATGGGGAGAATGGTTGAAATAGGTAAACTACTGTATTTATATATACATGTATTCAACCTAGATACTACTGGTTAGTTCTCGGTTGACTGTTTTCACAGAAGTGGGGGTTGTGTGGTTGGAATACCAGTGGCTTCATGAGTGGCAAAACACAGTTATAGGAGTAACAAACATAGGAGTGCAGACAAGAAACTGTCTGTGGTTTGAGAATATATTGCTTTGATTCTTTGACAATTTGTGACTTAACTCAAAGTGGGAGATTGATTCCAATAATCTTACAAACTTGCCCTTGTATAACACCACTAGTAAAAGTCTGAAAGAAATGCAAATAAAACCAACCAGATAATACAGCATAAACCTGCAATTCCAGGACTCGGAAGGGACAGACAAGAGGATCTGAATTTGGGGCAAAGCTGGGCTATACAGCAAGGTCCTATCTTAAAAAGAGAAGAAGCAGAAAAGGAGATGGGGTGGGGTGGGTGGGGTGGGTGGGGTGGGGAGACAGGGAAGAACGGAGGGGAGAGGAAAAAAGCAATGTGCAAGGGAAAATATTTGTAACATCTGATTGGCAAAGAATCTCTATCTCTAATACCTACATGCCTTTTCATCTAGGGAAAAAAAAACCTAAATAGAACTGAAGCTTCTTGCGAGAGAGAAGTCCATGTCTAAGGAGCATAGAAAATGAGCAGACTTCAGAGTAAAAGCAGAGGGCCACATCACTACTCGCTTGCTGGCCCTTGTTCCCATAGACATGTGGCTCATCACAGGTTCTGGCAACCACTTAGCAATAGTTACTAAACTGTAAAAATATGCATGCCCACTCCCCCAGCAAGGTTACACTTGGGGAATAACTCTATAGAAATAAAAGTATCTATGGAAACACATAAAAGCACAAGGCTATTCACCTCAGCTGGGGTTTGTTTGTTTGTTTTGTTTTGTTTTGTTTTTTATAAAGTAAGAGTGATCCTTGAACATTGTAACCGGAAGAACAAGGAATTCTAACTTCCTGTCCGGAAATGCCGGGGAATCTTCAGACAGAACAACCTATGGCTTGATCTCTGGTAGGATGGCTATGATGCTTCCCCAACCACACATGGCTAGGTTCAGAATGATTCATCAGATGATCCAATTTTTGTGAAAGTCAGAACAGCAAATAAAAATTCCCATTTATCTCCATGTAGCTTCGTGCCCAATGGAGAAAGGTACAGAGAGATGAACAGAGCGGCCACACCCCATGGGGACCTGGTTTGAAAAGTGAAGAGAATGAAGGGAACGTCCTACATGCAGCAGTTTTGTGTCACCTCTACATTGGCATGTATGAAGTCATCAATTAACACCGCATAAAGAAAGTGTAGAGGAACAAAATAAAAGTTCTACATGCCAACATTGTGAAATCGCTTTGAGACACTGTAATTGCTGCTTGAGGATGGGTGGGGAGTGTTTTCTTTTGTTGTTGTTGTTTTAATCTTCTGGCCAAATAATTGTCAAAATAATATTAACTCTCCCCCCCCCCATGTCTAAAACCTCAGGGGGAAATTGTCAAAAATATTTTGTCTGTGTATCACATTCCTCTGAATCATAAAACTGCTCTTCTCACTGGATCATTTAGGAACCCAAGATTATCAAAAGCAGATATGTGCACGTCTTATGTTACATATGTAGGTGTATATTGAACAGACCTTATGAGAAAACATGATATTGTATTAGTCAAATAGATTTTTGGATTTTAGTTTTATAAGATTAATACAAATGAACTTTTTGGAATCACTTCAATAGTCCTAGATTCTGTCATTTTCTCAGGTTGTTTTATATTTGGATTTTCAATTGCTCCCTTGAGCCCCCAAATGCCAGCAGCTGGGAAGGTATTTTGTCACACAAGCATACACACACACACAACAACAACAACAACAACAACAACTTTAAAAGTGTCTGTACTAACTCTGGGCAGCCCAAGAAAACAAACCAAAATGTACCACTGCTTGGATTTTTCCAAAAGTAGAACCCACCCAAAAATGCACAAATCTTGCAGTCCACAAACACCACCCATGTATTTGGTGCTTTCCAATGGAAGACCACCCGAGGTGAGGCTGGCTTTCTAATGGGAAGGATAAAGCTCAAAGCAAATAAGAAAGAAGCTGAAACCGCTGCCCACTGTGGGGAAGCTAGACTCCAGAGCAGCACAAGGCTTCATAAAATTGTCAGTAGCCATTTCAACTGTTGCCTAAATATCTACTGTATCCTAAACAGCCAAACGACAACCGAAGTTCTCTTATTGTGAGGGAAATGTGCTACAAAGCTGGCAAAGACATTGATAAAAATTTAATTGCTGAGAAATGGAAACAACAGTAGAACCCACCTGCAGTTTCATGAAATAACAAATACAGCCGGGCGTGGTGGCGCACGCCTTTAATCCCAGCACTCAGGAGGCAGAGGCAGGCGGATTTCTGAGTTCGAGGCCAGCCTGGTCTACAAAGTGAGTTCCAGGACAGCCAGGGCTATACAGAGAAACCCTGTCTCGAAAAACCAAAAAAAAAAAAAAAAAAAAAAAAAAAAAAAAAAAAAAAAAAAAAAAAAA
>LR749748.1:108102-121315 GCA_902729485.2 Mus minutoides | reverse complement strand
TTCTCCTACCCAGATTGCTAAACCTGCCTCCTTGTTTATCCGTAGGTACCAATCCTGCATCCTTCTTCAACTGTATGTAACACACATCCCGAGCTCCTGGGTAGCTATCACTTCCCTATAACAGAGCCCACTGCACCCCTTCCCGGCTTCTCTGACTATGTGTATGTGTGCCATCTCCTCCTTCCCTCTCTCCCCTATCAGGTCAATCCCCGGAAGTTGTGTCGAGAACACAGCAATTGATCTCATTATTGCATCGGACTTCTGTTGCTATGATGAATACTAAGACAGTCAGCTGATAAATGATTAGAGAGGCTTCAGCCCATGACAGGTTGGCCCCATGACTATGGGTGAGGCAGAAACACACTATGGCAGAGAGACTTTGGAGAAAGGAAGAATGACTTAAGAATTGGATCCTCTTACAACCCTAAGAAGAGGTTCCTGTCTTGGACATCAGAACTAGGGTGGATTTAAATAAGCCAGGGAATAGAAAGGAGGAGAAAGCATAAAATAAACAAGGGACTGAGCAAGAAATGGACTTGTGATCCATTTAGGAGTGGCAAGCATTTAACAAACACAGGCGCAGCATTGAAGACTGGGGAAGAGGAAAGCCAATGGGACGGTTAAACTCAGATCATGATGAGCCCTCAGTGCCAGACTTTAAACCTTCAAACCTTCCAAAGATGAAGAAAGTGCACCTGCAAAAACGCTGCCAACCTGCAGGGTGAGAGGTTCTCCACCCAGGTGTGAAGCTGCGTGACTACACAGCCGAGAAACATTGTTGCAATTCTGAATTAATCATCAAATTGCCTTTTTGCTAACTCTAGACAAATGTGCCCATTGTGTTAGGCTACCAAAATTAAGTTGCTGACTTGAGAGAGTGTTCTCTGAAGCTACTAGGTATGAATAAAGAACAACCAAACTCCTTCCTCTCAAAGCTTCACATAGAGCTACACTGAACAAAAGATAATGGAGAAGACACAGAGGATCTTATTTTTAAGCGCATTTGAGTTCAACCTCC
The DNA here is from genome assembly GCA_902729485.2 of Mus minutoides. Taxonomy (NCBI): domain Eukaryota; kingdom Metazoa; phylum Chordata; class Mammalia; order Rodentia; family Muridae; genus Mus; species Mus minutoides. The sequence continues at coordinate 120,297 of LR749748.1, read as the reverse complement.
CCTGGGTCCTTCATTCAGAACAGCCCTTCCCTCCCTGTTCCCAAAGCACTCAAACCTGACAGGGCACTTTCCAGACATGCCAGCATTCAAAGATGTGTGTATCAAAAGCACCTTTTCTCCAAAGCCACCAGCTTCACCTGGGGCAAGCATGTGTGTGCGCATGCTTGTGTGGGTGTGTGAGTGTCTAGGCCAGAGGACAACCTCAAATGTCATTCTGTTCTAGAATTAATGTGCCTTCACAGTAAGAAATCACCCTGCACCCTTAGAGATTAATAAAGGAGACAGCTCTTTCATATAGCATACATCCATCTCTGGCTAATGCTCAAAGAGGAGCCAGCCATGAGGAGAAGATATTACTAATTTATATACCTTAGGCATATGCATTTCACAAACACTGTCATCCTTAAATCTCTTTTATGCCCTGGCCCCAGGTTACACTTTGAACCATTTACACAGAGACAGGAGACTGCAAGTCTGGCTACTTGGGCAGATGGGACATTGACACAGCAGAGAAACTGCCATGCTTGTTTCTTAAGGACAGCAGCTGTGTTCTTTTCAATAAGTTGTTACTGGGCACATCCTGCCCACCTGGCAGAATTATACTTTTCCTGATAGGAGCATAGGACTCTTAGTGGCAGAACAGGACTTAATGGTTGCTATAACCCTGCACTGACCCCTTGAGCTGCCCTTGGAAGTACACTCTGTTCTGTAGGGACAGGCTTAATAGCAGGTTGGAATGCAGGGCTGTCTCCTTTTGTTCTGGGAATGGAGCCTAACTGGAGGTAAATATTGATGAGCAGACACTGGCTTCCTGCCGTCCTGAGTTTTGCTTCTCTCTAACAGGCCTGGCTAGCACACTACCTATTTCTGGGGCATTTTGGAGCCAGGGCTCTCTCAGCTAATTTAACGTTGTGTGAATTAATGGCTTAAGCAAAAGTATTAATAAATCCTGTCTAGCAACAATTCTACCTCGTTCAGTGTCTCCTACATCAGTCCTTCTGGAGTAGTCCACCTTGGTTTTTGAGGTAGGATCTCTCACTGGCTTGGAACTCATCAATAAGCTTGGCTGACTAGCCACTGTCTCTCTCACGCTGGGATTACAAGGACAAGCTACCATGCCTAGCTTTTAAAACCTTGGGTTTGGGGGACCAAACTCAGGTCCCAGTCCGTGCACCACAACAAGCATCTGACCAGTAAAGCCATCTCTCTGTCCCCCAGCTTCATTTTAAAGATACTGCCTGCAGCTAAAACTTTTTTTGGGGGGTGGGAGAGGGTGTCCCTCTGGGATGGTGCCATACTCTGTAGATCACATTTATTCACTGAGTTAATGTCCCCCACCACCACTGTAACAAATCCCCTAGACAACTGATATAGAGCAAAGGTTGCTTTCAGCCCCTGGCTTTGGATGGTTTTACGCCAAAATTGACAGGCTCCATTGCTTGGGCACACGGTGGGAGAACATAGCAAGGCTCAAGACATTCATCACTCAGAATGAAAGAATAAGCTGAACCTGGGATCCCCCAGTACCCCAGGAGGGCACACACAGCCCCAGCAGCTAGACCCTGCCTGATAATGGTTTTACCACCTTCCAGTAGTTATCAAAGCAGAGACTAAGCAAGCACCATGTGGTCCACCACAGACCATTCCAGATGGCGAGAGAAAATTCCTGGAAAGAGGATGCATGTGCCAGGGCTGACTCAGCCAGGGTAGAGGGGTTAGAATGTTGCCAGTTCAAGGCCTAATTTCAAGTATATTACAGGGATCTTTAGCCAGCCAGATAGCCATTCCTTGTCACTGTGTGTCAGACCTAACATCAACAGAGAAAAAGCTTTGGAATGTGCTGGTGAAGCCCTATTCCCCATCAGTGGGAGGTTAAGAATGCTGTCAAAGGACACCTGAGACCTGTCTACCTGGCTGTGACCGGCATCTCTGCAGTGCCCACCAATGAGCTTTCAAGTTGCCTTGATAGATCTGTGACTTGATTTATCCTGCTACTATAAAACCTCATGGAACTATTTCCATGCAGGAACCTGCGACCTGGGCTAACCTAGCTTTCTGATACTGGGTCTGGCTCTCTCATATCTGGCTCTCGAATAAACATCTGTCTTCCCTTTGAAGTGAAAGCTTTGTTTCTATAACAATGAGATTCAAACCCTTGCAGGACAGACAGTTCCTTGAATTGGTTCATTTATCCACCCCACCACCCCCACCCCACCCCCCTGTCTTACAGGTAAAGAAACTAAAGCAAAGAGAAGTTAAATAAGAAATCTCTGTTCGCACAGCTAGTGAGGAACCCAGTCCATGATCCACCCAGCTGCCTTTGACACATATGGTATGGATTGAAAGTTGGCGTGTAATGCAAACAGAAGAAAACAGCTCTGAACCGACTGGCCTGAGGGGAGAAGGAGAAGTCCATGAGGAAGGAGATGGGGATTTTTATGCTGGGGAATAGTTAACCTAATGTAAGCAATATGTGACCTGAAGCTGGCTGCCTTAAGTAAAGCCAAGGTCTCGGCTACTAAGTAAGCACGCTTTGCAAGGAGACGTGACTCTGATAAACACCGCTGCGCTTTAAGGGCTCCAGAGCGCATGCGGCAGACTGGGTTGTCTTTTCTTTGTGCAACCTCCAGGAATGCCGAGAGGGCAGAAATCCCGTGCCAGCTCCAGCAGAAGTTGATTATCCAGAGATAGTTAAGCAGATCGTACAGAGAAATGCAGAGTTGCAGAACGGCTCACTGTGTTTAAGTTAGGGATGATAAAGATGTGCTGACTGGCAAAAGGAATTATATTTAATGTAAATGTAAATAGTGAATTAATTCAGCAGATGTATTTCTTTACCTTTGCTAGTCCCCAGTAACCACACAGAGAAACCAAGATTTATTTCATACTGTACCTTAATTTCTGGGCAATATTGATTTATATTAACCTCTAAGCTAATTACCTCCCAGTCGTGATAGTATGATTCTTGCATATGATTATTGATCTGGCTCTTTGAACTTCTGATTTTTTTTCCGTGATGTCTTCTCAGATCCTCTCCTCCTCATTGCCGATCTGAATCTCCCTCCCTCTCTCCTTCCCCCTGGCTGTCAGAAGTCAGAGGAAGAAGGATAGGGAGAATTCTGCCCTATTCTCTCTTCTGCCCAGCCATTGGGTGATCAGCACTTACTGACAAGACAGAGAATAAATGTTAAGAATTGTTTATATGTATTTCATACAGAAGATTCTAGACATAAGCATTGTAATCCAATGTCCATATTAAAACAAGATATCAGAGCAGAGAAATTAGCATTTAATCAACACAAAGATAATCTTTTTTTATTTAAGATTTTTAATTTTTATTATTATTATTTTTTGCCTGGACAAAACCTCTTTATTATTAGATAATTTCTTCATTTACATTTCAAGTGTTATTCCATAAGTCCCCTATACCCTCCCCTCGCCCCGCGTCCTGCTCCCCAACCCACCCACTCCCACTACTTGGCCCTGGCATTCCCCTGTACTAGGGCATATACACATTGTTAGACCAAGGGCCTTTCTTCCCAAATAATGGCCAACTAGGCCATCTTCTAATACATATGCAGCTAGAGACATGAGCTCTGGGGGTTCTGATTAGTTCATATTGTTGTTCTATCTATAGGGTTGCAGACCCCTACAGCTCTTGGGTACTCTCTCTAGCTCCTACATTGGGGACTCTGTGTTCTGCCCTATAGATGATTGTGAGCATCCACTTCTGTATTTGTCAGGGACTGTCAAAGCCTCACAGGAGACAGCTATATCAGGGTCCTTTCAGCAATATCCTGCTGGCGTATGCAGTAATGTCTGCATTTGGTGGCTGATTATGTGATGGACCACCTGGGTGGGGCACTCTCTGGATGATCCCTCCTTTCATTTTAGCTCCAAACTTTGTCTCTGCACCTCCTTCCATGTATATTTTAATCCCTATTCTAGGGAGGAATGAAGTATCCACGCATTGGTCTTTCTTGATTTTCTTGTGTCACAAAGATAATCTTTACATAATGCACAAAAACATTATGCCTATGCTGACTTGTGGCAGAGACGGTTAAAAAAATATGCAGCATGTAAATCTGTAAAAATAATTTTGCTGAGGTTTTACTCCAAACCAAATGTGATTGGATTAACATATGTTTTGTTTTAAGAGTAACTAATTGTGAAGTTGTCTTTATATGAAGAAATTAAAATCTATAAGGACTTTTCTTTGAAGTCTTGAAAGTGCACATTGACAAATGGTTTTCTGTGAGTGTTTAGTCTCTAATGACATTGAATAGATTCTCTGAAATTTCTTACAGAGACATCAATGCACATCAGGTCAAATATTAGAAATGCCATAACTGCACAAGTTAAATACCATAAGATATGTGTGAAATTCTGTGTATGTATAATATGTGAGATTACCCACATTACAGTACCATGCAGGGTTTTCCCAGAGCTTCCATATTTCCCATTCTGAGGGGATGCTTGTATGTGGTAACTCATGAGATTTGCACTAAAAACATACACCACACTTTGACTTTATGTAAAGACGTGCTTATGAGCAAACTATTCGCATGTATATGCTCAAAGCACACAAATGGGTTTTGCTGCACTCCGAAGGCCCCATGGGTTCTCCAGCTCATTTACTTGTTTTGTTAGAAATTGATTTCATAACAAGGACAATTCAAGTCAGAGTGCCTGGGGCCCTGACAAGATCCAAAGGCATAACAGGGTGGGCAAGAGCAGATAAACTGCGAGTTGTCCTCAGTTGTCTTGTCCAACTCTCCTTACGTAAACACTAACAGAGAATTCTGGATAAGGTAGAAAAATGAATGGCATAAAGAAATATCAAAGGCCTCAAGTCTTGTCTGAGAAGAGAGAAGGAAAGGGAATAAGGCAGTAGGCAGAGTGTGTGTGTGTGTGTGTGTGTGTGTGTGTGTGTGTGTGTACCTGTAAGGCCTAGGATTGTTGTTTTTTTTATCAGTTTCAAAACATGACAGAAAGAGCTCTTTGGAGGTTGCACTATGAATAAATTGGCAAAAGCCAATCAGTTCCTACGGATACTTCTTGGCACAACTGAGTGTACGTCAGCCCCGTCATGGGAATGCTTCAATTGCATTGTGTCAGTGAAGCAGGAAGTGACATGACTTGACGTATTTCACTGATGCTCAACGCATCTAAGTCAAATTAACTGCTAAATGTGGCCACCATGAAAGTTCCCACAAGAAAGATTCAAGCCTAATACAGAGAGGAAGAGCAAGAAAAAGAGGGAGAGGAAGAGGAAGTGGAAGAGGAAAAGGAAGAGGAAGAACATGGTGCTCTTTGCTTTTGACTTTTGGGTTTCTTGACTCAAATTTAACCCAGAGGACAGTGTTTCCATGAGAGACCACGTGTGTGCACAGGATTTGGTGAGCTGTAGACACAGAACAAAACCTGCCCCTGAACACTGGGGGAATGAACAGAGGGGGCAGACTGGGGGAGAGAGAGAAAGAGAGAGAGAGAGAGAGAGAGAGAGAGAGAGAGAGAGAGAGAGAGAGAGAGAGGAGTCCTCCAGTTGGGCAGAGAAGAGAAACAGAGAAACTATAAAATATGGGAACTGAGCACATAATGATTTGGTTGAAGCAAAAAACGGGACCCAGCAGGGCAGTGGTTTGAATACAGCCAGTCCTCCAAAGATGAGCCGGTTCAGTCCCTAATGTTTCATGGTACTGGCAGCCTGGGTGGAAACAGAACTTGACTACAACAGTTAGAAGTGAGATCTCAGATCATCAGGGTGGAGTTCCCATGCTTGAATCCTGGTAACATCATAAGGAATGAGACACTCGGACATCAAATACATATATCTGCCCCCTCTCAGATGTGATACGTATGGCTCAGCAGATAGGAGGGTAAGGAGAAGAGCCTGTGACATAGGCCTTTCCCATGCAGATCACAGCAAATATAGACCTCTTTTCTCTCTAAACAAACTTGTCACATGGCTTTTATTATAGTAATGGAAAGTTAGGTAAAGAAAGGACAAATTTAGATTGTTTAAGCACATGCTGTAGGTTTTATCGACATCTAGGAAGCTAGAGTTGCATTGACATAAACTGTACGTAGGTAACAACTCCTAGGACTGCATTAGAAAACACCAGGAATATACATCTTTGAATAAAAATTATAAAAGCTTGAAATTCAACTTAATCTTAGTAGTTTATTGTTTTAACTATGAACCTTTTTTGTTTTGTTTTGTTTTTGTTTTGTTTTGTTTTGGTTTGGTTTGGTTTGGTTTTTGTTTTATGAGACAGGGTTTCTCTGTGTAGCCCTGGCTGTCCTGGAACTCACTCTGTAGACCAGGCTGGCCTTAAACTCAGAGATTCACCTGCCTTTGCCACCCGAGTGCTGGGATTAAAGGCGTGCGCCGCCACCACCTAACTATGAGCCTTTTTATTGCTTCTTTCTTACTAAAATGCTCCATTGATTCTATAAGCCAGTGGTTATTTTGCCTCATATCAAGTAAACATTGTATTACTTTCCAATAGTTATTCACACGGTGGTCTCTACACCTTGGCACACTACCTTCTTGAAAGGACACTGTGTATATTGACATGAGGTGGAGAGTAATCTGACTTGGCCTCTTCTACTTGCATCTACAGGAAAGGCAGGCTTTCAAAGCAAGGCTTGGGCTTTGGTTGTCTTCAGTGAGCGAGAATTGGCAGTGGGGCTGTCTGCCCCGAGTGTCCCCCCCCCACCCCCGCCCATTCTCACCTTCTCAGAGGCATCCATGTAGCTGCCGTGATGCTTGCCAAGTTCTTTTTTTTTTTTTTTTTTTTTTTTTTTTTTTTTTTTTTTTTTTTTTTTTTTTTTTTGGTTTTTCGAGACAGGGTTTCTCTGTCTAGCCCTGGCTGTCCTGGAACTCACTTGGTAGACCAGGCTGGCCTCGAACTCAGAAATCCGCCTGCCTCTGCCTCCCGAGTGCTGGGATTAAAGGCGTGCGCCACCACGCCCGGCAGCCAACCTCACAGGTTTTACTAGACTTCACTGGGGCAAGAGAACACCTGACCCTTGTGAAGAGAGGACGACGGCCTTCCCTGCATTTTGTTCACTTAGGAGGAGAGAGATAAGAACTCTCTGCTTGAAGTTGTTAAATTTAAGAATCAGGTGTTTTCTCCATGGCCGGATTCGCCACCACAGAGCAAAAAGCAAGTCAGTGCTGAGGAAGAATGAAATGGATGCTCTGAGAGACATGGTAGTGATGCTGATGATGGTGATGATGGTAATGATGGCAAACACTTACAAAGAGGCCTACTACTTACAAGGCAGGATACTGAGTATCTGTGTATGATAACTGAGTTGGTGCTTGGGAGGAAACTGAGGAGGTGCGGTTACTTGGTTATATTAGTTAATATAACGTCATCCCTTCATTGAGAGGAAACCTGGTGTTGTAGTTCTTATGTCTTAATAAGCTGGAGAAGGTAAGAAGTGGACCTAGGTCTGTTAGCACTGGCATGGCACTCCTACCTACCTTACCCTCACACCAGAGATCGGAAGTCCTATCGAAGCCAAACAGGTTCAACTCCCAGCTGCACTAGTGACCTTGCTTTTCAGCGTGCATCCCTTCCAAGGTTTCTGCGAGCCAAACAGTTAGTCTTTCCCTTAAGTTTATTGCTGCTGCTGGGAACAACTTGACTAACACAGAAACCGAGTCCCAGAAATCACTGGCTCGTTGGCACTTATCAAAGGAGCACACTGACCGGGCCGGGAGCACACTGACCGGGCCGGGAGCACACTGACCGGGCCGGGAGCACACTGACCGGGCCGGGAGCACACTGGCTGGGCGGGGTCGGGAGGAGCTGTCAGGAGTCTACCTTGAGTACCACGACTCCTGGCGCCATCTCTTGGGATTCTGAACCTTGTGCCCAGTCGAGCTCTAAAGTTAGAAAAATTGGTAGAAAAATAACAAAGACTAAAAATTCTCCAGGTGGGGCCAGAGAGCCGGCTCCATGGTTAAGAGCCCTGGTTGTTTTTCCAGAGGACCCACGTTCTACTCCAGCCCCCATATGATGGCTCACAACACTCACAACGGCAGTTCGTGAGGATCTGGTGTCCTCTTCTGGCTTCCAAGTGTACCAAGCACTCATGTGATAGAAAGACTTGTAGGCAGGCAAAACACCAATACAAATACAGATTTTTTTTATATTAATCTTAAAGTTCCAGGTGGTGTCACAAAACCCAGCAAGGTCTCTATAGGGTGGAAAGCTCACATCTGGACATTGCCTCAAGGTGTGGCCTTTTATAGTAGGCTGTTGCCAATGACATGGAATTTTACTGAACAAGGTCAATATGACAACATGTAGGACCAAAGAGGAGGAACAAGGATGCAGAAGCTATAAGAATGGAAACATTTGCAAAAGGCCCTTTACTGAGTAGGTTTCAGTCCCTCACTCCTGAAAAGTCTTTCTTGGACCATTTCTAGGTACATAAAGATGATGCTTCCCCACTTAAACCACAGTCATCACGATGCCTGCCTAAAAGCATCCTTTAGATCACATTTTACAGTAAGTAAACCAGGTCTCTCTGCCCTAATCCCAGTTCTGGTCCAGGAGGAAAAGGCAGGTCCTGAGATCATCTGACTAGAATGTTCAGATTGATCTGTTGCTAGAACATCTCCACATCTAGAAACCCGTGACTGCAGACCTCTGTCCCCAGTGACTTTCTCACCCCTGCTTCCAGCAAGTGACCCTCACTGTAGAGCAGTGGTGCACCTCGAGGATGACAGGCTCTAGGTGTTAGCAGAGAGATGACAATGGGGCCCTCATCACAGAAGTTCCCGGAGCATGCTGGGCATATAGGATTACCAGATGTGAACTGGAGGCAAACATAGCAGCAGCCAGACCTTGGCCACAGCCGGGATTATGACTGCCTGCTCTCATGTTTTCTGTTCACCAACTTTGAACATGTCTCCCTGCCCCCACCATCCATCAGCATGACCTCCTTATTTCACTTCACCTTGATTGACTTGTCCCCCTGTTTTGGATCCACACCCATTTCCTGCTTTTATGTAAGCTCTCCCCCAACAGCCACAGTTGGACCTGTGTAAGACCCTTTCATAACCCCTGACTTCATTTTTAGCATTCCTGATTGGCACAATGCATTTCTCAGGTTGTTATCATTCATAGGGATGCTCGAACATTTTCATTCCTCTGACTACAGGCAACCCAGGCTTAACTAGTCTTTATTGTTCATTTGGCAATAGCATCTATCTAATTGCCCTTCCAGAAACCCTGTTGGCTAATTAGCAGGCGCTGTCTGGCTTGTTCTTTCTATGCATGTTTTCCTGCAGTGTCTCTTAGCCCCATTGCCTCTGCCTCCTCTTCAGGCTTACTCTGTCCCACCTTGGCTGTCAATCTCTTCCTTCATTGTCCTTTCCTGGTCTTCTGTCCCCTCATACCATGGCTGTCAGCAAATTTCCTCCTTCATTGTCCTTTCCTGCTCTTCCAGCCCTCCACTTGCCCTTCTGGTAGTCTCCATCTTGATAGGGTAATTAGTTTTATTGGCTTTCGGTTTCATGAACCCTATAAATACTTGCCCCAAGTTTCTAAGCTTCAGAATCAAAGCTTATTCAGAGATACCCAAAGGACACACACGAAACCAGAAAAGTCACCATGGACACCCTGGGAAAGGTGAGTGAGCTGCTCTGTGATGACCCCACGTCACCTTCAGATTCTGGGCTCTCCAAACAGATTATTGTCAAGTTTTAATGACAGCAATACTCAGAGTTTTCCAAGACGTGGAAAAGCTCCCTCCACTGCTTGGAGAATGAATTTCTGACAAGTTTACATGGGATCATTTGCTAATATTGTTGCAAAAATCTTTAAAATTTTGCCTACCATTTTGTCTGGAAGTTTAAAGGGCTGACATACTATCTGCTATGGAGGTGCTATGGAGGGACCTTGATCTGGAAACAGAGACCAGTAAAAGTGTCCCTCCTGTATGTTCTTAGGAACAGGTTGACAGCATCATGGTGAAGAAAGCCTGGGTGGAAGCATCATCTGTGGAATATTAGGGAGCTTCGGTTACAGTGTATTAAATATTAGGGTGCTGTGGTTACAATGTATTAAATATTAGGGAGCTGTGGTTACAATGTATTAAATATTAGGGTGATGTGGTTACAATGTATTAGTCAGTGAACCTTAAGTGGTCAGTAAGATCACCTGAACATTACTCATCATGTTACACAGAACATCAGCCTGTGTCCAGCGTGCTCAGTGTGGTCATATAAACCCACAGTGCACACAGAGAATTCCGATCAAAGAACTTACCCTCTATTGCTAGCAGCAGGGAGAGCTGGATGCCAAGTTTCCCCTGTTTGCTCCCCTCACACTTGTCTGAGTTTTGAGTTATGTGTATATTGCTTTTGAAATAAGGAATTCTTCCCCTAAAAGTTACCCTTTATGAAACTTTTAAGTGAAAGCACAATTATTCTAATTATATTGTTCTCAGACAGAAGTACTATTTTCTCTACCTTTAGTTGGACACTCTTGTGACGCCTTTTTCTTTCCTTTATATGATAAACTCCTGTATTTTCTCTTCCACTGGAGTCTTACTTTCTTGAAGAAACAACAGATTTGCTCCACTTTCAATTACAAATGCAGAAATTCTACCTACACATGTAACACATTTCAAATTATACAAACTAGTATTGCTGGGGACTAAATCTAAAAGTGATGCTAGTCTACTCATTGAAGAAGGAACTGCTATAAGAATACACATCCAGGCCAATAGAAACAGCCTCGGAAGAGAAACCTGGAAAAATAAGAATTTGTTCTGCAGCAACAATTCTAATGAAGGAGAAATGGGAGGAAAGAATGGTTATCTATGCTACCCTGGGACAACTCATTCCATTCTAGCTTCACATTATACAACACAATAATCTTCAGTTAAACATGAGTTAAGTGTTTAAAAATCAAACTGGAAAAAAACTTCAAAGCGAGGATAAGAAACATTTGTTACAACACAGAGAAATTTCAGACTGTATAAACAGAATAAATTACCAAAGGAAGAGACTGCTATAAACAAACATCACAAAACATATGCATAATTTCATACAACATTGATATGAGCCAAACAGCAGAGGAAAAGAAAGTGGGTAAGGTCAGTAGACAGGCAGCAAGTTACTTCTTTGATGTTTGTAGAAACATTTGCATTAACAAAAGAAACAAGATGCCAATAGGCCTGTAAACACAGGACGAGGGCTTTTACAGCTCTTCTAACCATACTGAATACCCACACCCACACACTGAAAAATACTAATGAACATACCAGGTTTTTCTGCCTGTCCAATATTTTGTTTTAGGATATAGTCAATGCTAAGTAAAATGAAATACATGATAGCATAGACTACTTATTATTCTGGGGAGTGCATCAAGGGATTTAATCTTTCTGGAAAGAGATTTGGAAAGCAGCACAGCATTAACAATGACTCCATCCTTCCAAAGAAAGTTTCACCTGAGGAAACAAACTAACCCAGAAAAACCAAAACAAACAAAATATAAAACAAACAAAACAAAAACATGAACAAACATGTTCACTGCATGCAATACCCTTTGTAAGATAAAAGCAATAGAAACACTCCCATATCTAGGTAATTATTAAGAAAATTAGGATATACCCAAATAAAATGGTCGTTGTAATCTATGACTACGACGAAGTTCTTCAAAGTTGAGAGAAATTCTTATAAACATGTCAGTGGTGGGTAGAGAGGTTCAGTAAATACTGACTGTTTTAGAAAGAAGAGAAGGATGAAGGGAGAGGAGGAGAAGAAGGTGGCAAGTGTCCTTGTAAGAAATGACATCAGAACAATTCTAAATTATTAAAAATTTTAAGTAAAAGTATTTTGAAATATCTAGAGGAAATTTGTTAAGTTTGCAGGAGTTTACTTTTGAAATGTAGAACTTATTTGTATTTATTTACTTTGGCTTTCTCCCCGTGACTTTCATACTTTGACAAACAAGAGCAACTGTGATCAGAAAGGAACAAAATGAACTTTATTGGTAACTGCTGTCTTATTTTGCATCTGTTAGACAATCACATGTCGGGCAGCCATTGCCTGGGCAAAAAATTCTCCTCTTTCAATTGAGGAAGTGCAAGTCGAGCCACCGAAGTCTGGAGAAGTTCGTATTAAGGTAAGCTTAAGTCAACCAGCCTTCACTTTTCTTTTCTTTT
>LR749748.1:96392-108002 GCA_902729485.2 Mus minutoides | reverse complement strand
ACGCCCGGCCAGCCTTCACTTTTCAAGATAAAAGAAAATAATACTACACCTTAAAAATAGATGTAGGGGCTGAAGAGATGGCTCATTAGCTAGGAGCACTGGCTGCTCTTCCAGAGGACCTAGGTTCTGTTCCCAGCACCTACAAATGGCAGCTATTTGTAACTCCAGCTTCAAGAGAACCAATGCCCATTCTGGCTCCCACAGACACTCTATGCATATGGTGCAACAGACAACAGTACAGGCAAAACACATACACACATAAAATAAATCAATTTATTTAAAAACATGGGTAGACATAGACATATACAAATGACAAGCATTTTTGCATATCACTCTCCCTACCTTTCTTAATAAAAGAAAAAGATTTTAAAGTAAATAAAGGATATTGTTGAATAATTAGAACTAGTTGCTTGTTTGAGACAGAATCTCAATACAACTCAGGTTGTCCTCAAACTCACAATCCTCCTGTCTCAGCCTCCTGAGTTCTCACTCTGTAAACACATGCCACCACATCCCAGGACATATTCCTTTTTAAAAATATGTTTTTATTCTTTAGTTTATTACTTACTTGTTAGTCTAAAAAATATGCTTATATATGCATGTCTATATGTGGGTGTATGCACATATTCTTAATAACTGTAAGCATTGGCAAACACGTTACCTATGATCATTGTTACAGTAACTCTAACTTAAACCGTGTATTGTTAGAGGCCTTTGTAGTTTTGAGTGTTATCCAAAGGCTTTTTTTTTCAGTCTCATAGTTTCTGGTTTGTTTGGTTTGTTTGTTTGTTTGTTTGTTTGTTTGTTTGTTTAGAGACTGGCATGCATGTACCCACACTCTATGATGCAAAAGATTAGAGCCCTGCACATGCAGTAACTAAGAGACTCATTATCCTGCTCTCATGATTTAAGCCTACACACTATTAGCCTCTACTACTCATCTGGAAAGAGACACTGGGAGACAACTTCATCTTCAAGAAATAACACTGGGGACTGCAAGATGCATGGTATCCAAAACTCAGCGGATACTGCACAGAGCTTAGACAACGTCTAAAACAGCAGGCTCACCAAAACGCCTTCACCACTTTCCAGTCAAATGTTTAACCTGTCATCTCAAATTTCACAAGGCCATTTAGTATATGAAACCATGTGATACTGGATAAGACATTCTAAGTCTCTGGGTCTCCCTTCTCTCATACCTAAATTGGGGTAAGACCTTCTCTGAGCTTTGTGTCAACCATAATAAAAGAAGCAATAATAAACCAGTAGGGGGCAGTCCAAAGATGCAGCTTGTTAGGAGAAAGGGCTTCAGGGCCATGTTCTGGCTTCAAGGTTGCAGGGGAGAGATGTTACATAGAAACAATGCTGTATAAGGACATGAAAAGAGGGAGCCTTTAACAGAAACAATCTGTTAAATGGAAACATGATGGAGACATAAAGGAGAAAGATTTCTCTTTAAAGCCTGAAGGGACACTTCATCAAAAGTAAAAATGAGAGAGATTGGAAGAGAAACAAAGAGCAATCATGACAGGAATGGTGGGGAGGCCAGAGCTGCCTCACAGGGAGTAGACTTTAGGGTACTCCCCAAGCAAAGACCCCTGAGAAATCTCTGGGCCAATCCCCAGAACAAAGGGAAAATCTAGCTTCTATAAATCTGGGGGTAAGTGGGATGTTGGGAAGTTTTATATCACATGATTTGGTTCAACATGGTGGACAAGACAGAGAACACAGAAGGACTGTGGTCTCTACACTCAGTCACAGCATGGGCTGCCTCTTACCTCTGTCACAGAGAGAGCTGCACTAAGGCACAGCAGGGTCTCTGCAGGCAGTGGGCTCTGCCATTTTGAAAGGGATCTCTCCTTTACTGGTAGGTTTTGTTCTAACACCTGAGTGCTGTTTTAGAGAGCAAGTGAGGTCATTTGTATCAAACAAAACAAAACCGAACATTCAGCCACAAAGGCAGTAGGAAAAAAATCTTAAAGCAGTTGCCTTTTGGTCATTGAATTTCTATACAGATGATCTCTTCAGGGATCTGTGGTTCTGATGACCATGTGCTGAAAGGAGAACTCATGGTGAACTTTCCTTTAATTCCTGGTCATGAAGGAGCGGGAATTGTGGAGAGTGTTGGAGATGGAGTTTGCTCCATGAAACCAGGTAGGAAATGGGAAACTTGCGATCCACGGAGGAGGTGCTATGCCTGCACTACTGGTATAGTCATCAGAAAAACAAGTTGGGTTTGCCTCTAGATTCTTCTAGTTGATGAGGTATCATGTCATCAAATGAGGCCAGTAATCCAAAGATGTCACCTCTTTTCTGACAAATATATGGTGTAGAAAACAGTTCCCGGGTCTCTACCCAAAGCCAACTAAAGCGTGATGTAAGAGCAGAGAACCTCTAAAGAGGTTGAAAGATCCTTAGGCTTAAGACCTTCTTATGTTTTGATTTCCCCAGAATGTTTTAGATTAGTGTTCATTCCAAAGTTGGAGCTTTTGACAATTGAGTGCATGTTTTAATCAACTAGAATGGACTGCTTGAAAGTCACAGGACAGGATGACGGCTCCATGTCATTGAGTCTTTCCCTGCTGTATCCTCAAGGATCTTGACATTATTATTCTTAGCATGCCCAAAACAATTGCAGTTAATGAGCAATTGCTTATAGATTATGGCGATTTAGAAACACTGTAGCTTGCCGCAGATAGAGAACTTAAGAAAGTGTATAGCGAGGCCATGAATGGCCATCAAGTGTATTCACAAAAGTGGATAGCAATTATAAGATGCCTACTGTGGATCAAGGAAAAAGCACGAGAGTAAAGGGCTGAATATGCATCTCCCGGGAGATGTATAAATGGGAGAGTTTATAGTCTACCTCCTCTTCAGCCAGAAAGATGCAGTGACAGGGGTGGGGGTGGGGAGTTGTGGGAGCCAATCATGAACACCAAAGGAAAAGGATAGTTAGAATTTCTTCCGGATATGAGATCTAGTATCTAGAAACTTGTAGAGTCAATAAAGGTAAGATGTGCTTTATCTAATCTTAAAGAGATTTTTAATGCCATCTTAAGTAACTTTCCTATAGAATAAGCATGGGTAAGAGCCAGTGCAGAGACAACACAGTCCACCCTGACCGAGTCTTCTGGAGTCTGTGATGATTGAGTAGGTTAAGCTTCTTACCACCCCCACTCAGTGTGACACTATATACCTCGGGATGTGAGCTGATCCAAGACTCAAACTTTATCAAGATCCTCTCCAGAGCTCCGTGGCTTTAAAACTACTGTTTATAGTCATTGTTCCAGAAAGAGTGAGAGACAGAAGCATTTCCACCCTGAAGTCGATACACTCAGAATTCATCATGAGAAAACCAGTGCCAGAGGCCTGCTGAATGTCAGCGTGGACGTGGGGGTCAGTTGGAAGACTCAGGAGGAAGCTCTGAGAAGGCTGGGTCACTGTGAACAGGCTACAACCAGCAAGGGGATGGATTTGTCTTTATAATGGAAAGCAAAAGAATTAAACCAGATGACTCTGAGGCTCCTTCCCAGTTTTATTGTTCTATTTTCTAAGTAGGGAAACGCAGTTCTACAGCTATCCATCCAGCAGGCAGTCTCCTCATCTTTAACAATTGATAAGGATCTGAAACCAGGTAACCTATGCTTTAAAATAATGCCAGACGTTACCCTGGCTGCCGTCATCTGTCCATAGCATATTTTCAAGAGAATGGGTAAGATTTTATTGTATTTTTATTCCATCAATAATTCGAAGTGTATTGGTTTCTCTTTCCCCTTACCCACAGGAGATAGAGTCCTCATCCTCATTATTCCACAGTGTAAAGAATGTGATGCCTGCTTGCACCCCAAAGGAAATTTCTGTGACAAGCAAGAGTTAGTAGATTTGTCTCTAGTCCTTTTATCAAATGGCTCACATGGAATGTGCCTAATGGTGACCACTTCTTTCTTTTCAACTCCCCATGACTGTAACTGTACGTGGGTGTCCGTCTGTGTCTCCGTGGAGCAGTGTTCTGCCTTGTTCTGGGGTGATGCTGGACGGTACCTCCCGGTTTTCCTGCCAAGGACAGAAGATTTATCACTCTTTCCGAACAAGCTCATTCACAGAGTACACTGTGGTGCCCGAGATCGCAGCGGTAAAAATTGATGACGCAGCTCCTATGGATAAAGTTTGTCTCATAAGCTGTGGCTTCCCTACAGGCTATGGGGCTGCTGTTAACTCTGCCAAGGTGAGCACGGTATTTGTTGTTAGTTCACAAAGCGGGCCGGACCGGCACTGCTGCTAACAATGTCCTAAGAAGGAGGCCTGGATTCTTACTGGGTAAACAAGATTCTTATCTGGTAAACAGAAACGTAAACCTGGCATCCCTCAGAAACCTCATAATGCAGGTTTCTGTTCATCAGGAAAGCAACTACATCCCTTCCCCGTCTCCAATAGCAAAGCGTATCTAGTTCCTGATTGACCCAAACAGCCTGTATCATTTTAACAGCCAGTATCATACTAACTCCTGGCTGTTCTAGCCCCCATCTACCACCCCTGGAAACCTGCCCCAATAAAACTTACAAGGCTTTTGCCACTTCGGCAGCCCCCTCCCCACCCCCAATAAACCTCGTTCTACCCATGGAGTGCTCTAGTTCAGCGGTTTGACAGCATCTCACTTAAATTTGTGTTATCCATATATTACAGTTATTTGCACATGGGGCAGTGGGGGGAGGTGGAGGTGGGGTGGGGAGTAGGGACTAGGCTGAACCTGTCCAAACGATCAAAGTCGCATACCCAAGTTTCAAAAAGCTCACTAGTTTTTTTTACTCGCTGTTTTTTTTTAACTGCCTACGCCCAGCTTTGAAAACTAATACAAACACATTTTATGAATCTGTAGGTCACCCCTGGCTCTACCTGCGTGGTGTTTGGACTCGGAGGGGTTGGCTCAGCTATTGTCATGGGCTGCAAAGCCTCTGGTGCATCTAGAATCATCGGGGTTGACATCAATGAGGAGAAGTTTCCTCGGGCAAGAGCCCTGGGGGTCACCGACTGTCTCAACCCTAACAAACTGGAGAAGCCTGTGCAGGAGGTGGTAAAGGAAATGACGGGTGTTGGTGTTGACTTTGCCTTTGAGGCCATCGGACTGGTTGATACCATGGTGTGTTTACTGGGCACAGTAAGGATAGGGGGAGGGGGCATGCACAATTATAAACTCTCTGGGCCTGTGTGCTCCAGATGAAAAAATGGAATATAAATTCACTCCACAGCCTTATTTTATTATACAAAATCACTATGCATGAAGAGATATAAAGTTATTGTATACCAACTTTTTAAACATTCAAAGAGCCATGAGATCAGTTATTCCTCTTTCTCAATTCTAGGTACTTACACCTGAATAAGAACATTATTGGATTCACATATATTTATCTCTGTGTTCTAACAAAATTTGAGAAACTGTCAAATTCCTAATACTTCCATGTGTCAAGTTCTATGGCTACAGAAATTGATGAACTAGGTGCCATTCCCCTGGGTCAGGCGGTTTAAAGAAGAGAACGTATACACTCATTACACTGTAATGTGTGGCTAATTCCTAGGTCTAAGGCTGAAGAACGTTAGTGTAGGGATGTAGGTGACTGAAAAGAGGCTAATACAGTAAAATTTGAGGGAGAGAGAAAGAAAACTGAGATAAGAAGAGAATAAATTTTAAAAATGTGTGCCTATGGATCACTGAAAATTCATTTCTTAAAAGAGTGAAGCTTCCCCAAATTTCATCTGTACTTACTATGCTCTGTTCTGTTTTGTTTTAGCACAAATTAACTGAGCAGTAAAGCATAGCAAAGAGTCAGACGAACAGAATGCATGGCCTTCCCGCAGTTTGATTGAACATGCCATTTATTCTTGTACACTGGTGTTGCTCTGGAGGTCTTAGGGACGATAAATCATTCAATACATAGAGCAACCCTGCAAGGAAACAGTGAGCAAGAAGCTAAAGAGATTGCTTGAGTCCCACAAGAGATTGCCTGAGTCCCACAAGCGGCAGAGTCTGCATCTCTTATTTCTATGCTGCACTGATTCTCTGAGGAGATGCCACGACCCCAGTGGCAAATGGAGTTGAATCTGAAGTAGCATCTATCCAAGAGAAATTCAAAGTCCAGTATATCCAGGACTCTTTCCCTTTGTGGGCAGCTGGTATGAGCACGTAGGGTGTGCTAGCAGTTATCGTTGTTTTCTCAGGTTGCAGCTTGGAACTCCTGCAACAACAGCTATGGCGTCTGTCTGATCGTTGGGCTCGCTCCATCAGATGCACAGTTATCCCTTGAGGCAGCCAATATTTTGTCTGGGAAAACCCTGAAGGGCGTGTGTCTGGGAGGTAGGTGGGCGAATAGAAAGGCGTGCTCACTTAGCTTCTCCCCTCAGGGGACCAGACATCTAGGGTAAATGTGTCCAGAGACTCCTCCTGAAATGAGTGTAACATTCTTCAAATTACACTTTAAAAAAAAAAATTGAGGGGAGGCTGTAATATGATATAGGCATGTGTATAGTAGATTCATGTGTGTGTGTGTGTGTGTGTGTGTGTGTGTGTGTGTGTGCAGGTTCATGTATGATCATACATGTGTAAGGCTGTGCAAGTGTGACTATATGAGTGTACATGTGAAGACCAGAGTTTGATATCAGATGTCTTCTTCGGTCTTGCTTATTTTTTTTGACACAGTATCCCTCACTATGCCTGGAGTTCAGCAACTGACCAAGACTAACTGGACAGTGGGTCCCAGGAATCTTCCTGTCTCTGCTTTCCTATGCTAAGATTACATGTGCATAACTACCATGCCTGCCTGCTAACTCTGAGTGCTGGGGACATAAATTCATGGAAAGTACTTTACCAACAAGCCATTTTCCCAAAGCATCAAATTAATTTTAACTAGCTAAATAAAATAGTGGAGGTGTTGATGATTATCATTTTTCTCCTAGAGAAATATTTTTGTGACAATTAGAATAACTTAATCAATATTGGTTCTGCATTGGTGGCTTCAAAGCTTATTGTGCTATTTTACTAGTAATGTCTCTTAGTGTCTTAAGTGCTGTTATATGCACTTAAACTGGTACTTTTGAACAGGTGCTTCTATAATTCCAAAAAATCCCTTATTTCTGATCAATATTGATCAGCTGATTTGAAAAACTAACACTTGCTTTTCTACCCATGTATCTAGTGGTGTGTGTCAATGTCACTGCCATACGTGTGGGCAGAGAGGGCTCTCATGCAACCCCCATGTATGTAGACAAAGTCTACATGTCATTTCTAGCATGTGGATATAGTAGATTCTCCATGCATCTCTATGCACATGAACAAAGAGGGTTCCTGAGCCAGTTCTATGCGTGTAGATAAAGAACATCCCCATGCCATCCCTATGCATGTGAGAGGAGATGGTTTCATAATGGTAATCCCAGGGTGGGTTGATAAGGTTTAAAAGATTGCTTTTCAATTCGGGAATATGAACATTGACCCAGATTTTATTTAAAAGATGACTCAGCAACATAACTGTCCTCAGTGGTCACATTTAGACAACATCTGTCACTCAGTGTCACTCCACGGCTTCTCGGGAACAAATGCTTTCTCCTTCATGTTCAAGGGTAAGAATGGGTATCTTACCCATCTATCATGATTCACTGATTTTTTTTTTTACTCTTTTGGTTGGTTGATACTTCTTATTTTTATTACGTTATTTTATTATTACTTCTCTCTCTCTCTTTCTCTCTTTCTCTCTCTCTCTCTCTCTCTCTCTCTCTCTCTCTCTGTGTGTGTGTGTGTGTGTGTGTGTGTGTGTGTGTGTATGCCAGGACACACACAAGGAAATCAGAGGATGACTTGCTGGAGTTGGTTCTCTCCTTCCAGCACGTAGATTCTGAAGATCTAGTTCAGATTGTCATGTTTCTACACAAGTGCCATTACCTACTGAACCATCTCAACTGCCTGATTGTATGAAAATAATAAACTTTTTGTTTTGCAGATTATAAAACCAGAGACTGCATTCCCCAACTAGTGACTGATTATCTCCAAAATAAGATTAATATAGATCCTTTAGTGACTTATCAGCTGCCTTTTAACCAGCTCCACAAAGCCTTGGAGCTGTATCATTCAGGAAAAGTGTGAGTTTTGTTCAATGGTGTCCTTACTGTTTCTATGACCCTGCGGCAGGGCTACAGAATCAGGCAAGTGACAGGGCTACAGAATCAGGCAAGCAAGCCTCAGCTTTTCCCCGACCCTGTGTAGCTTGTCTGCCTCTTAACTTTCGTGCTTCTTTTTTCTCCCTCTCAGAGCAAATGTTTCAATTTGGAGACAACTGACCATCAATTGTCTTCCAGGAGTGCTACAAGTGTTGCAGAGTCAGAGTAGAGCAAGTTACAAACAGTAAAGAACCAATCAACACTGCCCTGAAAGTGCCTTTTTCTTGTTTCACTTTGAAGCAGGTCTCCAGTTCATCAGTTCCCCCCAACTCTGCCTGCATACTTCATTTGCTTAATTTTTTTTTAACAAAAACCTTCAGATTTTTGCCCTATTTTTCTTTGTCAAATTTTCATTGAGTATGTCGACCCATTTAAATCAAGAACAAAGCTCCAGTAAAACTTATCTGAAGTGTTGAAATTATTATTATGCATGGGGAAAGGTATCGAGCAGGCCTATTGCAGGATGAAAGGAACCAAAGAAAGCCTTCTTTTTCTTTCTGGTCCAGACATTAGGCATGATGGTACAGCAGCAGGATGAGAGAAGCTTCAGTGAACTCCCGGGCTCTTCTGTGGTTGTGTGGCCACAAGGAAAGGTGCTAGAACAGGGTGCCTCCTTTTCTCTATGTGCTGGATTCCAATCCAGACCCTGTTCAGATGCTAATGTTTTACTTGGGTGAACTAGGGCAATAGTTGGATCAAGGTGGGAACTGGTGGGCATTGAGAGTCCTTAAGGTGCCGCATGCAACCGCTTTGCTGACGTCCCAGGCCATCTCATGATCACACTTTTCTATTTCAGCATCCGTTGTGTTCTGCTCTTCTGAGATTTCAGTGAAAGAAGAGCTCAGAAGCAACCGAAAGAGCTTTTCTTCCTTCCTGTTTCACCTCCCTGGTTGTTCCTGAGCAGCCGGAAGAGACAGAGTGCAGCTGTTCTCCTGAAATGAAGACTTCTAGACCATACTGATAATAAAATAAGTTGGAAGAATGGGTGTTGTGTAACTCACACTGTGACCTTAAAAAAAAGAAATGTTGGCATCTTATTCATGACAGTATTGATCGTGTCCACAACCCAACTGATGTCCACCATAAGTACATGAAAGCAGTCTTTGTGTCCCATCTTCTAGGTGCCTGCATACGTGCAAACTTCCCAGCACCCTTCACCCCACTCTTGAGTTGATATGCTGATGTTGTAGATTTTCCAATGTGCTGTGGAGCCATCATTAGTGAGAGGCATGCTCGGATGCAGTGAGTCATCTTCTGCCCTTCAGCGTCAACCACTGCCTTTACTCACCGACGAGTGAAGTGTGGCTCCCAGCTGCCTGTTTGGGAAATTTTAAAACTTGCAGTTAAGGGAGAAGGTATAGGATGTTCTCAGAGGAATAGAGCCACATCTCTAGCTTCCCCCCACCCCACCCCCCATTTCTATCAAGCCTTTTTCCCTCACCAAATCCAGTGTAGTCATCTCATTTGGAATTGGGAGACTCAAAAGAAAGAGAATGAGGCTTTGCTCTTCTCTTTTTATAAACTTTTTATTGATTCTCTGTGAGTTTCATATCATGCACCCCAGTCCCACTCATCTCCCTGTCCCTTCAATTCCACCCTCTGCCCTTGCAATCTGCCCTGCAAAAGAAAATAACACACACACATACCATTAAAAAACATCGCGTTGTGGAAGTTGTAGTGTGTCATAATGTATCCCACAGTATATCCCTCTGTCCATACATCTTTACTTGCAAATGTCCATTGCAATGAGTCATTGGTCTGGTATGAGTTCTCTGGCTTCTATGACACCATCAATATTGGATCCTCACCAGAGCTGTGGCATGGAGGTCCTGCAAGTTTAGATCAGCAGGCCTGGCCCTTTTATGAGTCACAGATGATATAGATTTGGGGGTGAGCCAACTCAGAGCCCTAGATCTGGACCTGGGTGGTAGCCGAGCTGCTCAAGGCAACAGCTCTCCTTACTTGTACCACCAGGGCAAGCTCCCCAACACTTCTCTGGCTAAGCCACCCAGTGCCACCATTGGGAAGAAGGCAGGGTCAGCTCTCCTGCTCTTGAGCCCTGGGGGCCTGCTTACCTGCACCCACACTTCCAGAGCCAGCTCCACAGTGCTGCCCAGTCAAGGTGTAGGGCTTCACTTCCAGGAGCTGCGACTGCTGAGGGGCTGGGGCAGCTCTGCAGCTCCCACACCCCCAGGACTGGCTCACCCACGCCTTTGCCATCAGGACTGGCTCCACGGTGTTGCTCCAGGGAGTTGCAGGGCCAGCTCTCCCAAGTGCTATAACCAGTGAGGGGCAGGGCCAGCTCTCCTGCTCTCAGGACCTTGGGGCCAGGCCCATGGACCACCATAGCTGGTGAGGGGCAGGGCCCACTCTCCCAAGTGCTATAACCAGTGAGGGGCAGGGCCCACTCTCCCAAGTGCTATAACCAGTGAGGGGCAGGGTCAGCTCTCCCGCTCTCAGGACCTTGGGGCCAGGCCCATGGACCACCACAGGTGGTGAGGGGCAGGTGAGGAGTGCATTATCACTGCACCAATTCCACCTCACAGCAGACAGGTGGTGGGATTAGCTCTCCCATTCACATCCTCTCAGCAGCTCACCCATGCCCTCTCCACCACGGTCAGCTCCGGTAGGTGCTTAGCTCTTCATATTCATGACTTTTCCCTCATACTGTCTATCTTTACCTTCATTCATTAAAACTCACCCAATCCTTTGGATTGTGAAACACAAGTCCACAAGGAAAAGTCCTCTTACATTTTTCCTTCTCTCTGCTGTAACTCTGCTAGTTTTAAATTGGAATCCACCATTTTGTAGATAAAGGGAACTATGTGTAGTGTTGCACTTCTAACTTTTCAAAACAGTGTTTTAAATTGTATTTTTATGTTTTTAAATTCAGTTTCGTTTCCAGGATACAGTGCTTCTTCAGGGGAAAGAGATACGGGATGAATAGACCACCTCCTTCTGACATCCTCAGACTCTGGCCAAGGCAGAACCAGAGACATGTGTACTGAAACATCTCTGCTTTCTTCAAAGACCCAGGATGCTGACTTCCAGGAACATTTCGAATTAGCCAAGAAAGAAAACTGTCCACTTTCCAAGAATTCTATTACCCTAAAACTGCCTGGCCAGCTTCTATCTTCTTTTATCAATAGTCCCCATCCTGAAGAGATAATCCTACCGCTATTAGGAAATTGGGGAAAAATCAAATTGGTTTCTATAAGTCAGGTGGGGTTGTTGGGTGTGTCTGCTGGCATACTCCTCTGCGGGGGCCTATCTGAAAGTCCCCCCAAATGCTTCCATGGCTTTATTTGTATAACTGTCAGGAAAAGAAAGTGGAAAAGTCTTTGGCGCCGGGATAGATATCGGGAGAAACAATTAAGCAATAGGAGTGTGAAGATGCTGAGTGAGCGT
>LR749748.1:0-95757 GCA_902729485.2 Mus minutoides | reverse complement strand
GTTTTGTTTTCTCTTCCAAATATTTACACTGAAAGTATTGCTGTCTTTCATAAAGTCTGTTCCTCTACCTTCAGCTCCCAATCAAAAACCCACAGAAGACACTTCGGTGAATAGTAAATTCACCTATCATATTTGCCTTTCAAGTGCCAGTGATGATCATGAATTCAGCTCTCAGTGGGGTGGTAATAATCAATTGAATAAAAAAATTAAAGAATCTATACAAGTGACTAGACAACCCATGTTCTTCTTCTTCTGAACTGGAGGGAATAATTAAGACAAGAGAATGGGGGCAGAGAGTGAGGTCCAGAAAGCCTTATATACAAAGGCTGTGAAATTAGGCCAGGAGAAATGCTTCTTTGCAGAGAGGAAGGCTGGAAATCACAAGCTAGGGTTGACTAGACTTGGCTGGAGCCACTGGGGCAGGTGCAAAGGTGCTCATTGTATTGGCCTGGAGCTTGTTACATTAAAATCCACATCTGGGAGGAGATCTGAAATGCTAATGAGGAACAAGTTGCAAGATATCACATATAGACCTAACTAGACACGACAGCTTCAGCACTTAGAACGCGCTGATGAAGACTCAGTTATGCAAATAAGCTGTAAAGTCTGTGCTGTGCCGCAGAGGGAAACGCCCCTGCGTTTGTGCTGCCACTGCCGCTTTTGACTCTGGCCTCCTGCTCCACTGGAAATGGATGTTCTCCTAATACGCTTCCATTTCTGCTCTATCCACAGGTTTCTGTTCAATTCCTCATTCTGGGACTCAAGACCGGGAAACTCTTTCAGAGGTGCCCATAGAGCCCCAATAGCCGCCCATGTCAGTTGGTGAACTAGACCAGAGGTTAGGTTTTAGTTTTCTGATCTCTTAACCTTTCATCTAATTCTAAGGGTGCCTGAGAGTAGCCACTCCAAATTGTGAACAAGGTCAGGCTACACACTGTTAGCGGAACGGCGGCCCTTGAAGAGTCCGGTGACTAATCTGGGCGTGAGACAAGATCAGGTGGTGCTTCAGATGCAAGAAAACACTTCTGCATCCAAAAGCACGCTGTAAAATCACACCTGCCCACATGCCACAGCAGGTCCTCAAAGACTACCAACCTCAAAGAAGCAAGGAACGCTTCCTTCTGTGCGCTCTGTCCCAATGCGCATGCCCGTGCTCTCTGTCCCAATGCGCATGCCTTCCTCTGGCCGCCCCTCCCTCCTTCCCCCCCCCCCTCTTCCTCTTATACCCCCCTCAAGAATATGACAGACTTGGGCACAAAGAAGGAAGGGAGCTATTGGGGTTCTCAATGCTGCTCAGAGGCCGAGAGCTCAGGCCTCAGGCTCTGGGTAGCAGAGCGCCAGAAGAAATCGGGTGTCTCAAGAGGTGATCACGATGACTGGGTCTCAGCAGTGGTCCCAGATCTGGGGCCGTGGCCGGTGCTGGCTCCGCCATACACTGCCTTCACCCGGGGCTCCCCTCATTGTGGAGACTCACTCACGGCTCCACGTTCTCAGCCCTCCTCTTTGACTTTGCTGGGGACATCCCCAATATTTTTATGTCCCCTCACTTTATTTTCAGTTGCTGAATCATTACTGCTTGTTTAGCAGACAGTCTACTCCTGGGGATATAAATAGAGTCGAGCAGTTAGGAACACATTCCTTCTAACACAGGGTTCAAGAAAAACAAACTAACCCAATTATGTGTTCTTTTAATTTGTCTCTGGGGCAGCTGGGAAAAGAACAGAGCCCATTCATTCAGGGTGCTTTTTAGAGCCTCATGGACTAAGCCTTCCGAGATGACTAGGAAGTAGTCTCAGAAGATGCCCATAGCAGGGATTCGTTTCCCAGTCTCAAAACATTACCATAGGACATAGTGCCTAGAGAAACGACACCAGTATGTCTCAAGATGCACTCAGTTCTCCAGAGGCATTTGTAGCATGATGGATTTTGTGGTTGCCCCAACACACCAGGTCTTCTGGGGGCCTCTGTACATAGATGAGAGGGTCTTCTGCACTCCAGAGGCCCCAGGGTTCATGTCAATCCCAAGGAAATTCAATCCCTGGCTCTCTGCTGCAGTATAACCTCAAAAACTAGACTGTGTTTGATCCGGAGAAAAGGGTAGAAATACTGTAACTCCATCCTGCCACTATACAGGCTGGGAGGTAAGAATTTGGTCAAAGGATGGAAGAACCAATATTTGGTCTTGCCTATTCATTACCCTAAGGAAAATTGGGATATGGAAAGAAACTAGGAGACATGCATCTGGATAGTTTATTCAGAACCCCATAATTTGCTGAGAGCACAGACCCTTTTAGAATAGGAGCTTGGGATTACAACACCCCAATAAGAACCAATGATACTGTGTGATGATCGAGCGCCACCTCCAGAGATAAGATCAAAGAGGTTACACAAGAAAGGGAGAGAAACCCTGCCCTATTTCTCAACAGGCTAGTTAAAAACATTACAATTTTAAGGTTATCTCAGCTGGCACCACTTGGGCATTTAGCTCTTTAACAGGGAAAGAAGAGAATCTGAACATCTTGATAAACACACAGAAAGCATATATATTGCTTTCACCAGGGACTTTCTAACATCCCCAAGATACACCTTTATTTTTCTTTTTTGCTGAACGCAATTTAAAATTTTTAAAATCGTATTTCATATATTGCACTATACATTTCATATTTAACACTATATAAAATGAATTCGCGTACTTTTAAACAGGGGGCAAAAAAGGTGGAATTTCTTACCTAATGTAATTGTGTCAAGTGTGAGAAACAAGTGACTCCTAATTAGCCCCTCCGTTAGGAGGGACCACCTCATCAGAATCCCTTGACAGTCTGTGGAAAGGCAGAGTCCTCACGGTGCCTGGCATCGGATGCTGTTTCTGCAGCCTCTCATTACTGTACTGTGAGGTGAGAAACCACCTCCGACTTCCTTCAAGATCAAACTTTGAACTTTGCAAGGAGAAGGCTCTCTTGACCAACTTCCCATAATATTGTTAGGCAATTGTTTTACTGGCATCCTTGGCTCCTACAAATTGCAATTAAAATTGTGGTGAAATGCATTACCACTGTGTGAGACATGAGAGGGCTTTAGCCTTGCCTTAGTGGATTCTCCTTTGTGGTGCTTGGCTGTCATTTCTTGGAGGACTGCTCTTTTCAGAAGGGAAGCGAAGGGGAGACGGAAGATCAGGGTGAAGGGGAGCTGGCAGGAGTGGACGGAGAGGAAACTGTGGTCTGTGCTTATCCTGTGAGAGAAGAGTCCATTTTCAATAAAAAGAGGAAAAGAAACATGTTTGCAGGTGCTCGCAACTTGCCAAGCACTGCACTGTGTGGAGAAATTTATACAGAGTCCATTTCTCCCAACAGGAGAGAAAGAGTCCTAAGAGTGGGAAAAAGAGTCAGAGACACACCCACTCCCACAGTTAGGAGTCTCACAAAAACACCAAGCTAACAGCCACAACATATGTGCAGATGACCTGGTGCAGCCCCACACAGGCCACTTCCATCCCCAGGAGCCCACATGTGCCCTGTTTAGTTGACTTCGTGGCCATGTTCTCCTGGTGTCCTCCATCCCCCCTGACTCCTACAGTCTTTCCTCTCCCTCTTCTGAGGGGTTCCCGATCTCCGAGGCAAAGGACCAGACAGAGATCTCTAATTTAGACTCTCTCTCTCTCTCCAAATAATGTCTGTCTGTCTGTGACTCTCTGCATTTGGCTCCAATCTGCTGCCAGAGGAATCTTCCTTGATGATGACCGGACAAGGACTGATCTATGAGTTAGTAGAATATCGTTAGGAATCATTTCATTGGTTTCTCGTTTTACAGAAATACCAGTTGTGTTTGGTTCTATGCTAGGTCTCTGGGCTATCCAGTCTCCAGTTCCTGGATATCCAGGCAGTGTCAGTCAGCATGGCCTCCCTCTCGTGGTGTGGACCTCACATTTGAGATTCCTTGACTGGGAATTCTCTGTTCAGATCTGTACTCCTTTTAAATTTGATCGCTGGGGTTTTTTAAATATCTAGTTTCTTGGTATTAAATTCTTGATAACAAATTCCTTGATAACCAAATTTCTTGATAATAAATTCTTATTATTTTAGATATTAGCCCTCTACTGGATGAGGAACTGATAAAAATATTTTCCCATTCTGTAGGCTGTGGCTTTGTCCTAATGATAGTGTCCTTTGCCTTACGTAAGCTTTTCAGGTTTCATGAGGTGCCATTTATTAATTTTTTATCTTAAGTGCTTATACTGCAGAAAGTTTTTCCCTGTACCAATGAGTTCAAGGCACTTTCTCTTCTATTAAGTAAAATGTATCTGGTTTTATGTTGATGTCTTTGATTCACTTGGACTTGAATTTTGTGAAGGGTATTAAGTATGGTTCTATTTACATTCTTGTACATGCAGATATCCAGTTTGACCAGCACTATTTGTGAAACATGCTATCTTTTTTCCAGGGTGTATTTCTGACTTCTTTATTAAAAAAAAAAAAAACAGGTGTCTATAGTGTTTGGATTTATGTCTGGGTCTTCAATTCAATTCTACTAATCAAGGTGTCTGTTTTTTATGCCAATACTATGTTAGTTTTGTTACTATAACTCCGTGGTACAACTTGAAATCAGGGATGGTAATATCTCCAGCAGTTCTTTTCTTGTTTAGGATTGTTTTAGCTATCCTGGGCTTTTTTGTTTCTCCATATCAAGTTGAGAATTATCCTTTCAAGTGAACATGCTTTTTATATCAGAAAAAAAATGGGATAGCTACAGAATATATGGGGAAATGAGGTATGAAATCTGTACAAGAAAAGCTGAGTTAAGAACCCTTTAGCCTAATGTTGCTTCTTTTTACTAGTGGTTGTTCATTGTACACAATTATGGGTTTCACTATGACATTCTTAGACATGTGTATGACATGTTCTGATATGATTCACTCTCATTACCCTCCCCTGATCCCCTTCCCACTCCTACTGTCTTCTTCTTCCCAAAGAGTCCTCCACCTGCTTTCAGCACTCTTTTGGCTGAGATTCTGTAATGAGGAAACCACACAACATTTGTCTTTTGGGGTCTTAATTATTTCATTTAATGTGATGATCTCCAATTCTATATATTTTCCTACAAATGATATAATTGCATTCTTCCTAATGCCATAATAGTAGATAGATAAATAGATAGATGATAGATAGATGACAGATAGAGAGATGACAGATAGTAGATTAGATGATATAATAGATAAACAGATAATGATAGATAGCATGGCAGATAAGAGATAATTGGTAAATAGATGAGTATGATAGATAAATAGAAGATAAATAGATGTTAGATATTAGATAAATAGGTGATGATAGATAGCTAAAAAGATGACAAAAAAAGGCCAACAAACAGACAGACAAAAGCATAAGTAGATGTAAATTTCATACTTTCTTTATCCATCCATCTGTGGTGGGCGTCTGTGCTGACTCCATATCTTTAGTACTGTGCACAGAGCCTGGGAAAGATGGGTGTGCTGTAGTCACAGTCCCTTGAGTATATCTGGGAGCAGGAGAGCCAGATCACCTGACAACTCTTTTTCTACTTTTTATGAAGCCCCTTCATAGTGATTTCCATAGTGAATACACAGATTTACATTCCCAAAAATAGTGAGTTCTGGCTCTACACCCAAGTGTACTTGCTGCAGTTAGCTTGTGATTTTTCTTCTCAGTGAGAGCCAATCTGACTGAAGTAAGATGAAATCTTGATGGAATTTTGATTCGAATTCCTTGATAACTGAAGATAGTGAACATTTATTTAGTGGTAATTTAAATAATTTTTCTTTTGATAATTGTATAATTCATCTGCTCACATATGTATTGATTATTTGAGTATTTAATTTTAAGTTCTCTATATTTTGTAGATAGTAATCCCCTGTAAGCATAGGTTTTTTTCTCACATTTAACATGTCAGGTTTCTATACTGGACAATTCTCCAACTCCCTATAGACTCCACCTTGGTCTCGTACAATCTAATTCAGTTCTGATACAAACTACCTAAAGCTAAACACAAAGCCCACAGCTCAGTTCCATGAAACTGCCTCCCATGTCAGATGCTAATCAAGGCCAGTGGATGGCCAAGGTTACTCCTGTCATTGACATTGTAAAATCTGGTTCAGTGACCTTTCTTCAGTTCTAATATTTTGCTGTACTAGATCACAGAACTCAGAGGAAAAACTTCATGTTAATTAGAGAAGATATTAAAAATATATAAAAATAAATTAAAGGGTGTAGGGCAAGATCCAAACAGTTCCTGGAAACGTGGGACTCTGATCTGTTAGCACACGGGTGTGTTCACCAACCTACAAGGTATCCCAACCCACGGGAATCATCGTGGCATAGACATGATGGGAACATTATCTGATTTCTCAACCCTCTCTTCTCCCTAGAAGATAGTAGGTGAAACTGAGCATGACGAGTCCCTAATCATGGCATGGTTTCTGGTGACCAGCGGTCCTGCTGAGACTAACAGGAGTCCTGCTGAGCTGCCTCAGTAGAACAAGTTCTCCTAGACCCCATTCTCCTATACCCTAGCATATTCACAGACTGAGGAGTTCTATGCGTGTCATATTCGTCATTTAAAAAAAATTCCTGAAAGTCAGGAGTGCTGTGTTAGGAGCCAGAAACAGAGACCAAATGTGTGTGTTTTACTGTGTCAGAAATCACAGTCAGGAAATGAAGGAGAAACAATACATCTAACTATCCCTTCACTGAGGAGTTTTTGTACAATATATAATTAAAGGAATTGTTTTGATTTTAATTGTGCTATGCTTATCGTTTTAACTAGACTGAAGAATTGTAGGCATTCAACTTTTAACTTATTGTTATGGGAGATATTTTAGAGCTGTAGCCCTAGGGAACTTATGCAAGGCATCTATTTTGATGGCTAAAGCAAGGAACACCAAGTTCTTCCCTATTTCATATTCGGTAACTTCTACTACAGACTAAAGGCTTGAATGACTAAGAGCAGTGTTACAGAACACCATGACCAACAGCAGTGTTACAGAACACATGACCAACAGCAGTGTTACAGAACACCATGACCAACAGCAGTGTTACAGAACACATGACCAACAGCAGTGTTACAGAACTCCATGACCAAGTACAGTTTAAGGAAGAAAGCATTTATTTTAGCACATGATTCCAGAGGGATAGTTCATCATGGTGAGGAAGGCATGTTATGGTGGCAGATGCATTCATGAAGCTGACAGAGGGAGAGGAAGACAGAGACAGAGACGGAGACAGAGACAGAAACACAGAGAGACAGAAACACACAGAAAGAGGCATGGAGAGAATAGAAAGCAGAGTGGGACCATAAACCTTCACATACACACACAAAAAGGATCCAGGTGATGTACTTCAGCAAGAATCAACCTTCTAAAGGTTCCATAACAATGTCCCCCAAATATCCCCACCAGCTGGGGATCAAAGGTTCGAATTCAGGAGCCTGGAAGGCATTTCTTATTTTAACTACCACATGAATGTATTCATACTGAGTTGAGTTTCTTGCTTCTACAATCAGTAAATGAGGCTTCCTAAGAGTCAGCAAATGCAACCATAAGCAGCCTAGCTCCAAATGCAGGCTAGCCTTCAGGTGGCGATCCAGCTCAAAGACCTTAGCCAGAAGGCAGCAGTTCAAAACAGAAGTTTGGGAGCAGTCGGCAGCGTAACACAAGACTTCAGGTGTGTAGATCACTGCTGAAACCCGTGCTTGCGGGAATCATTGGCCACCTGCTACTCTTAGGGGCTAGCTTTTATTTTTACATAAAATTGATTCAAATGTGGATGGGTCATGTCACACATGCGCCAGGAAGGAAGGAAGGAAAAAGATTACTGACAAAATGGTACTTGCTGGGGAGAGTAAGACAGACTCTCAAGAAGGGACATAAGTGGTTTGAAAGCTCACGATGAAGCCTGGCCAGCAACATTAATGGAGCCTGCCTGAGATTCATCGTACGGTTAGTCAGAGAGAGAGGGCATGAAAAGGAGCGGGAATGGCGAGGATGCGACAGCTGCCGCAAATATCCAACGTAAAGTCCGGCTTCATTACAGCCACTTTCTGTGACCGGAAACACTGCAGGAGGGAGAGGAATGGCTGGCTAACGTCAGGATGAAAGAATCTGGGAAACATGAAGCCTACAAGGTTCTCCATGACCTTTCCCAAAGCTTGAAAGCAACTGCTTAAGAGAGACTGACCAGCAAGGTGCAGAGAGGTCTCTGAGACTGTGGAACTCCTAGGCAAGCCATGCAGAGAGTTCCAGAGATGCAGACTGGTGATGCTGATGCGGCTGCTTTGAAGCCATCCTTGTTCCTGCAAACAATGCTTCACTCCTGTTAGGAACCCCAATAAAAACTCAGTGGTTCAACAAGTTGGACTCAGGTCCAGTCGTTACTTCAGTCTGCCCTGCATTCGCTCTCTGAGGTGAGTAGATGTATGCTTCTTACTTCCCTAGGAAATAGTTGTCAAATAATAATAATAATAATTGCTTTTCATTGATTGTGCCAGTTTAAAACATAATGTATGTGTTTTCAATGGTTCTTGTTTTCTCACTTGTATCAATGCCTGATGTGTTTCTCTTTAAATCTGCAGAGCTTGGTAGGACACTCCCGTATACCTGGCACTCGGCAGGTAGAGGCAGGTAGATCTACTACAACCTGTTTAATTTCACTCTCTCGAACACCCGCCCCTACCTGAACACCCTCCATCAGTCTGAACTTTTCTTTCAAATATTTTCTCATTCCTTGCAGTTTAGTACATCCCTCTTCATGATCCCCCCAGCTCATCCACCATCTCAGAGCTTCTGAAACAGGAATCCTTGTTTGAACCTTGGGACAAGCTAAACCTATAAATCTTTAGGAAGTTTGGTGTGCTCGTCCAGAAAGGGATGATTGAAAACCTGTAGCCTAAAAGTGGTGTGCGGGATCAGAAGACAGGTGTGCAAATGGTTCGGTGCAGAATATGTTATCTTTCCTTCATTTCTTTTCTTCTAAAACACCCACTTCCTTTCCTCTTTTGGTTCTGCTCCACTATCCTTCCCTCTCAGCTTTCCTCGCCAGCTTTTTCCTTCTCTCTTTGGATTTCTTTTCATTTCTCTCTTCCCCTTCTCCTCCCTCCCTGGTTAGTGCATAGCATAGCGGCTAAGTCACTGTGGAACATAAGAAAACATTTGTGCTCGGTCCAGCAGGTAACAGCTAGAGACAGAAGAGCTCTCCAGTCTAAACCTTTCAGAAGCAAAGATGGAACAAGCCAGCCTCGACACGAAAACATCCGGTAATGTAAGTAAGGGTTTGCTCTCAGAATGTAATCTCTAGCCGGGCGATGGTGGCGCATGCTTTTAATCCTAGCACTTGGGAGGCAGAGGCAGGCGGATTTCTGAGTTCGAGGCCAGCCTGGTCTACAGAGTGAGTTCCAGGACAGCCCAGGCTATACAGAGAAACCTTGTCTCGAAAAACCAAAGGAAAAAAAATGTAATATATATATATATATATATATATATATATATATATATATATATATATATGTGTGTGTGTGTGTGTGTGTGTGTGTGTGTGTGTGTGTGTGTGTGTTTAAGGCTCTGTTGAGAACACACTTTACACAAATGAAGAAGTCCTATAATTTGCAAGTCAGTTTTAGAATATTACTATCAAAATTATGATAAAATAAGAACTGTTATTGATTAAAGGGAAAAAAGGTAGAAACTTGCCAAAAAGGGGAGTTACTGTGACCACCCACCGAGGTGTTTTTCCTGGAGTGCGGCTCCTCCACTGCAGTCCACAT
This sequence comes from Mus minutoides, assembly GCA_902729485.2. Lineage (NCBI taxonomy): Eukaryota > Metazoa > Chordata > Mammalia > Rodentia > Muridae > Mus > Mus minutoides. The sequence continues at coordinate 85,974 of LR749748.1, read as the reverse complement.
ATACTGACCCTTACTGTTTTCCTAAGTTCAGAAAACTGCATAATTTGTAGTAGTAGGGGGATGTATTCCCCCTTATTTTGTGTTGAAAAACTAAAGAAACAAACAACTTAGTCAATCCTGAGGAATTAAAAAATGAAATATAATGTTTAAATTTGTATCTTCAAAATATCTACTATAAAGGAAAATCAATACAGAAAACTGGGCTGTGTGGAGATTTACAGGCTAAACTGAATACATGCTAAAGGGTAGATGAAGTAAGTTATAATGGCAAATTAAATGATCTAGGTGATATTTCACTAGGACACACTTCGGTTAGAAAAATAAAATGGATAATGACTCTTGTTTTACTTCCAAGGTAATGTTCATGTTCTCTAACAACATTCTTTGCATAACACATTATAATCTTCTCTAAGTAAGTAATTAATATTAGAAACTATAATTCAGAAATTTAATTCAGAAAACAGAATTGTATTTCATGAACCAACATTAATATGCTGTGACATTTTAAATACAGAGAAATCAACTAAGAATTCTAATCTGCTCTCTGGAGCTAAAAGAATGTGTATTACCCCTGTATATGTGCACATTTAAATATACATACACATGTATGTATAGATGTGAACTCATCTCCCATTATAACATTTTATTTCAATTTTTATCTAAACCAGATAGACCAGGTAAAATATGGATGTGATTGTCTCCCATGAGTAAGTTGATTATTTCACCTCAAACAGACATAAGCAGGATGGTTGGTTGGACAGTGGGTGTGAATTGAACGCCACATCTCACCTGTTTGTAGCTCATTAGCAGTAAGGCTACCTTATGACTTCATTTCTGTATGCATATAGGTCATCAGATGCCGGGCAGCTGTTGCCTGGACCACTAATGCCCCGCTTTCCATTGAGGAGGTTGAAGTTGATCCACCAAAGGCTGGCGAGGTTCGAGTTAAGGTAAATATGAATGATGGTCTGTTGAGTAGGTGTGGATTGTGTATATGTGTATTTGCAATGATTTTATAATTTAGGAAATAAACAGTAGACTATACTAAAGTTAAGACTTCCTATGATTCCTAACAGATTGATATTAGCATATAGTAATAGTCAAGTGGGTTGCTGCATTCTGCTAAAATGTCACAAACTTAAGATATATAAATACCAAGTGGTTAGTAATATTTTTAAAAATACTATTGCTTTCTAGACTTAAAAGTAAAACTGAGGAGATGGTTCTGTGGGTACAGTACTTGTTATGCAAGCAGGAGGCATACATTTGTAGCCAGGAGTTGGTGACAGGAGAATCCCCAGAACTATCTGGCCATCCAGGGTAACCAAAGGGATGAGCTTCTGTTTCAATGGGAGACCTTGTCTCAAAAAATAGAGAGAAACAAATGAGGAAATATATTTGGACTTCTACTTCTGGCTTGTGCATGTGTGCACACACACAAGCACATGCACACATACATGCACTATAAACACATATACACACAGGAAATTCTCTTCTCGCTCTCTCGCTCTCTCTCTCTCTCTCACACACACACAGGAAAGCTCATGCATACATGTACACACATACACATAAATTAAGATCTGTGCAAGTCAATACAATTATTGGTTCTAAAACCTCCTTCTCCCACAGTTACTGAGCTATGCTAATATATAGCCATTTGGTAGTTATGGAGCTATGCTGATATATAGCCATTTGGTAGCTTTAGAGCTAGGCTAATATATAGCCATTTGATAGCTATAGGTGTCCTCCAAAACTTGTGCCGAAGTGTGGTCTGACAACAATGCCTCTGAAAGGTGAGGATGTAGATCACAGGGCTGTTGCCCTCATGAATGAATTAAAGCTGTGACTGTAGGAAGAGATTACTTACAGGCCCCTAATAAAAGCCTGATTCTGTCCCCACCCAACTCTGTATCATACACATTCCCTGCAGTTTACCCTCTTGTCACAGCAGAGAGGCCCTTGTTGCACGAGAGACACCATGCTCTCAGATTCACCAGATCTCAGTTGTGATCCCAAGAAACTGATAGTGTGAGACTGACACCATCTGTGGTACTCCATGACATCACTAGAAAATAGCCTTCCCCAGTGGGAGTGACTAAGGGGCCTGGACTCTCTCTCCCACAATGGTCCACCCAGGGACTCTCCACTCCAGGTATGACAGATAGACGATAGCAGGGATGAATCAGCCCACTTCCCTCTCCCTTTCTCATTAGTTGGAAGTTCGTAGTAGTCAGGGCCAGGTGAGGACTGAGTCTGCTCCAATAGCCATCACAGAACACTATCATCCATGTGCTTTAAACGAGCTTGTTTTCTCACAGTTCCAGAGTCTGGAAGTCTCCCAGATGAGGGTACCAGCATGACTGAGTTCTGGTGAAAGCTCTCATCTTGGCTTAGATAGATGCTCATCTTCTTGCTGTGCCTGTGCGTGTGTGTGTGTGTGTGTGTGTGTGTGTGTGTGTGTGTGTGTGTGTGAGAGAGAGAGAGAGAGAGAGAGAGAGATCTGGGTCTCTCTTCATAAAGATAGCAACCTCACCATGAAGCTCTGAATTCAGGACTTCATCTGAGGTTGGCTACCTCCAAGGCTTCTACCTCCAAATGCTATTATATTAGGGGCTGACTGGGGTCACCATATGTAAAAGGTACACAATCCAGTTTATAGAAAGAGCCCTGTTCCACTGCCCATAGGGTAGAGATGTCACTTTAGGAGGATATGTGCCATTACCATGACTCTACTACACTACATAGATGCTCTAGCCATGGGAAGAGGCAACTTAGAGGTCTGAGCATTCCACAGCTCTGCTAATGGGGCTACCTTTGTTTGGGAAAGAGTGTGGCAGGACTCATATCTTGAGAAGTAATGAAAACAACTGCTTGGGTCTGATTTCTGTTACTATAATATGGCTGTGTATTTGAAGGTTGTTTAACTGACAGCTTCGAGCTCAAGAGTGTGTTGCTCCTTTATAACTAACTGGCTTCCAGTAAGGAGCACATGCTCTCACCAGGAGGCGGGGAAGAGGAGGACTTAACTCTCTTGGTAACTAACCCAGTCTTGCTAGTCCTAATTTTTCCCATGAGACTTAATCCAGTCTCCTTTTTAAAGATGTGTTTCATTTTTAAAGTGTGTGTGTGCGTGCACAAATGCGTATGTGTGTGTCCATGTCTGTGTATCTATGTACACTCATGTGCCCCTAGAAGGCACAAATGACATCTGATACACTGAAGCTAGAACTATAGACAGTTGTCATGAGCTTCCTAACTTGGGTGCTAAGAAGCAAATGCAGGTCCTCTGCAGGAACAGAAAGCATTTTTTTCTGTTTGTTTGTTTGTTTGTTTGTTTGTTTGTTTGTTTTTTGAGACATGGTTTCTCTGTATAGCCCTAGCTGTCCTGGAACTCAGTCTGTAGACCAGGCTGGCCTCAAACTCAGAAATCTACCTGCCTCTGCCTCCCAAGTGCTGGGATTAAAGGCATGCGCCACCACTGCTTGGCCAGAAAGCATTATTAACTGATGAACCATCTTAACAAGCCTCTCCATCTAACTAACGTCATGAGAGAGACATTAAGCCAATCCTGAGGGTATTGCACTAGACTCCACCCATCAAAAGCATTGCTAGCTGTCAATACTTGTTATGTTGGGGACCAAGAGTCGAGAATGTGAACCTCTTGAGGGGCAAACCACACCAAACCCACATCAGAGATCTTGGGGCTAAGCAATTAAGAGAGACCTGGGAACTCCATAAGCAACGCAGCAGCAAGTGCAACTCAGAGAACCAAGCAAAGAAACAAAAGTCTGTGAATCTCAGGGACTCTAAAGCTATGAACAAGACTAGGCTTATTTCCCCTGAAGACCAGCCAGAATGGACATTTGGGAGCAGCAAACAAATAAAAGTATCCAGGGAGATGGAGGTGTGGGTCAGCTACTTGGACCAAAGGCCTGAATAAACAGACCAAGGAAACAGATAAATATCTTCCAACCCCCAAAGAGCCCAGAAGAAGGAAGGAAATGAACGCCAATGTGAGCAATCACATTGCCAAAAGAGAATAGCAGTTTTACAAAGAATTTGGAAAGCTCTGAGGATCAATTGCTGCTAGCCAGAAAAAAAATAAAAATAAAAATAAAGAGAATGTCTAGATAAAACTTGGTACTGTCAACATGTTCCAAGTGAAATATACAATCTGAAACTGATCGGACTTGTCTCCAAACACATCCAGCTGTGGAACCTCTCTACCCTGAAGGAAAACTAACTGACCTTTGGAAATTGGAACAGCTAGAGAAAAGAAACAATGGAAAAGGCAAGAAAGTTGTATGCTGTAGAAGAGTCTTTGAAGACTCCTTCAAAGGCCTTTCCATTTCCCTCCCGCACTTTACTTTGTATCAGCAGGCAGGATGAGGAGCTTGTACAAACTGCCTTCGGGTTGAGCCTGTTTGCTTGCTATGGGAGGCAGGGAGAGCATTGCAATTTCACCCAGGCTCTTCCCTCAGCTATGTGAGGTCAAGGGTCAAAACAGACACAAAAGTTCCCAGCTGTCTGCTTTACCACAGCCCATAGAATGTTTAACCGTTTGCAGCAAAGCACCAGACAGAATTCAGTAATTTTTGCCATATTAAGGCAGTCTGGGCAAAAGCATGAAGACAGAGGAAGTAAGTAATCGTCGCTGTATTCTTTGGGCACAATAAAATCACGAATGTGAAACTGTGTAGCATTAGAGAGTGTACTCTGCCTCTAGACTTGAAGATGTGCCATGTTTTTATCTGAAAGACTCAATAATTTTATAACCACCCATTTTACTCTTACCTTAACTCCTCATGGACTCACCGCCCACCCACCTCCCCATCCTCTCCCTGCGTCATGCCCTTTTCTTTCTTAACACCCCATGGGGTCAGGTTTATGCTGCTCATATGTGCATGGTGTGGAGCCATCCCCTGGGGCACAGTTGGCCTGCCAAGGATCCTACCCCTAAAGGAAACTGACTCAATGGCTCCTTAGCTAGGCGTGAGGACTTGTGAACCCTGCTCCCTGGGATGTTAAATGGCTTGACTTTGTGCACGTAGCCACAGCTATTGTGAGTACAGTCGCCCTGATGTCCAGAGGACACTGTTTCTCCCTGGTCTTCTTCAACCTCTGGGTTCTCACAATCTTTCTAATCCCTCTTCCACAATATTGCCCCAGCCTTGGGGAGCTGTGTGACACTGATGTCTCATTTACGGAAGGATGTGCAACACACACAATCTTCACCTTGACCAATTGTGGGTTTCTTCATTAACTGTCATCCACAGCAGAAAGAGGGGTGAGATTCACTAATCTATGAGTCAATATATATGTCTTTTGAGGACAGTTTGGTATGATGTCTAGTTAGCAATAAAACAGTAGTAACCGGTTTACCTCTGGAGCCTAGGCGCTCCCAGTCATGGGGTTTGGGCCAGAGTTATGGTACCAGGCACATTTTTCCTCCTGTGGAGTGGGCCTTAAATGCAATCAGAAAGTGGTCAATCACCCCCATAGCATGTCTCTACGACACCCATGGGCACATCCCACCAGTCTGGTCATTGCTGCAGCTTGCAGAGTTCAGAGGTAAAACTATTGGTGACTTTTTTCTTCCAGTACCACACATAGAACCTTCCAGTGCTGCAAAAGTAAGCCAGCAGGCAGAGAGAAGGTATCCCAGTCAGCAATTTCCCACGTCTCTGGTGTTTTCAGGAATTGGAATCTGACCAGCAAGTTCCTGCTGAACAGCTAGGAGCCATCTCAACAGCTTACATTGCTTGAGGGGTCCCCAAGACACCCACGACCAACAACTCAAGGGGGGGCATCCCAGACCTGGCTCTGGACTTTTTGATTGGCAACCTATGTCTTCTGGGAGGACACACACACACACACACACACACACACACTTACACTTTTAGAAAGCTTATAAAACAGTATGTTTCTATATGGCTTTTTACATGGCTTTTTAGAATAACCTTTAGTTAGTTAGTTAGTTAGTTAGTTAGTTAGTTAGTAGTTAGCCCCACTCACTACTCTGCCCTACCTTCTCTTCTCCCTCTACACTTAAACACCCCTCTCATTATCCCCCTTTCACTTCTGCCTGTGATCTAGTATTCCTTCTCCCGTTAAAGCATTTCTTCCCTCTCCCCCTAGTGGCTTCTTTTAATTTTCCTGGTGTATTAGTTAGGATTTCTATTGCTATGATAAAACACCAGACTCAAAAGCAATTTGGGAAGGAATGGCTTTGTCATCTTACCACTCTCAGATGACACTGCCTCACTGAGTGAAATTGGGGCAGGAATTAACGGCAGGAACTGAAGCAGAGGCCACAGAGGAGAGCTACTTATTCACTTGCACACTAACGGCTTGCTCATCCTGCCTTCTTATACAACTCAGGACCAGCCCAGGATTGCACTGCCCACAGTATACAGGACCCTCCCACCTCAGTTACTAAGACAACACACCCACAGACTTTAATACAAGCCCATCTGTTGAAAAACATCCTTTTAATTAAGATGTTCTCTTCCCTGTTATGTCTAGGTTACATCCAGTTGATAAAAAACAACCCATACACCTGACTCTACAACTTTCCATGTTAAACATGCAAAACTAAGAATTTGATGCCAAGATCCACATATTAGTGAGAACACAGTGAGATTGTTTTTCTGGCACTAGGCATTTTATATCCAATTTTTTTTTCATCTTTCAGATTATATCCTCTGGGATCTGTGGCACTGATAAACATACCTTAGAAGGGAAAATGAAAACGCCATTTCCTGCCATCCTGGGCCATGAGGGAGCTGGAGTTGTGGAGAGTATTGGACCAGGTGTAACCACTGTAAAGCCAGGTGGGTAACGAGGCATGATACTGATGCCATCTAGGGGTGCAGGAATGGGTTCCGCTTCTCTGACAATTAAAACATCAACAGGCATAAGAACGGTGCTCCCAGAAATCTGGGGGAGTCTCAGCAGAACCGTCATGTGATAACTGAAAGGTCAGGGTACCTCTTGATGTGTTTAGTTTTATTAACAGAAAGAATTCAAGAGCAATCACAAGCAAGCTTGGGGACAAAGATTGGACTCAAATGGAAGTGTGAAGACAGTTTATTGGAGCCTGAAAGGGAAACTGCAGGTCAGGCAAGCTGGGATGGAGAGGAGGAGTGGAGAAGAGAAGGAACAAAAGTCGGGTTGCTCGTGCTGAGACCGTCTGGAGGTCAGCCTCCTGGTCACAAGTCAAGGAGGAGCGCTTTAGAATAAAGAGCAGGGAACCCTAAGGCATTAAAGTACAGAGTGCAAGAGCATATATAGGCTATGGGTGGCCAGCATCTGAGAGTGAAAGAAGAAATAGTCAGGTCTTCCTAGGCTGGCCTCAGACAGATGCACAGACCCCAAGTCTCAGGATGGGTTAGCTGGTAGGAATAACATTGTTTCAGGCATTCTGGAAAGGAAAAGCATATTACCTTTGGGTGAACCTTTAGGTGCCTGTGTATTAGCTCTTATAGGATCAGACAAGGGCCTATCTCTATATAGAGGCAGATTAGATTCTTTACAATGTAGCGCCAATTCCTTTCCTAATTCCTACTCTGATTCTTCCCCCAAGGTAAAATAAAGATCTCAGAACTCAAGCCAGGTGTGGTGGAGCACACCTTTTATCCCAGCTCTTGGGAGGCAGAAGCAGGCAGATCTCTAAGTGTTAGAGGCCAGCCTGGCTTACATAGTGAGTACCAGGACAGCCAGGGCTAAAATCCAAAACCAAAAACAAAAAAATTTTTAAAGCTCAACACATATTCACAAAACCATCAAACTTCATCCAGACACCAGATATAGAACAAGATATAGGCAGCCTGGGATTCGGAATCCCGGACTGAAGGTGGAGTTCAGTGGTGTGACACTTGCCTACCATGCACAAGACTGTGTTCCTCACACCAGCCTGCTGGAAATTAAACTAAGAATTGCAATATATACAATGTATCAGAATATTGGTAAACAGAATTTGTGTGGTTACAGAGCCCTGTTTTTGCGCGCGCGCGCACACACACACACACACACACACACACACACACACACACACACACACACATACCATGTGCCCTAATCTTGTGCAGAGTTGCATCATGTGTAAGAGTTTCTCCTAGAACTTATATTTACCTTCCCCATGCTACAGACCTTCAGGTTTCAAACCCTTGACAATATCATTATGATTATCATTGTCATAAATATTTTTGTTTTCCTTTATGTGTACTGTGAGCATGCTATGTCAGTGATATGGGTGAACATATTTGTTTCTTTCCACAATGTCAGAATATACAGAATAGCAATATGTTCACATGATACAGCAGTTTTCTTGGCAGCAATTTGCTAGACATTGTTGCCTGCCTTGCTATCAAGCACTGGCTGAGGCAAACGGGAGTTGTTGATTCCTGTCCTCATTTCTAATCTGAACTCTCTGATGACATGTTACACATCACACAGTAAATGCATTTGTTTGTGTGTTGAAGAGTATGGACTTCAGAATGAGTATATACATAGGTAGCAGCGGCAAGAAATTTCTAGGGACCTAAGAGGCAAAGCTGGAAAACTGGAGGAAATGCAAATAAATGAAGGCTTTGGGAGGGGTGAGGTCTACCAGATGGTGCTCTTCCTGTGTTCTCTTGGGAGCAGAGTTATCACCCTCCATTCTCAAAAAGAAGTCAAAAGCTACTTGTGAAGTCAAGTCTTTGGGGTCCATCAATCTGAGAGCCCAGTTTTATGGAGGACCTCAAGGCAGGGCACAGACCGATCTCAATCATGTATAAAGAAATAAATACTCTGAAAAAGATCAATTACCTTGTTTAACTAATTTAGCTAAACAGGGTTAAGGGCACAAGCTGTCTTTTCTCAACATTACAACGCCTCCTAATGAGTACTGATTTTAATTTAGCTCGTGTATAATTCATTCTTCCAGTAAATATCGAATTCTACTAAGGTCTAATTCTACTTTTCTCCTGGAACATTGAGCCAAATAGTCAAGTCTTTTATATATCACCAATATTAAGGTCACTCTTACATGTAACTATCTCTTACCTTTGAACCTCAATGTCGTGAGGTGTAAATACCCAAGTTCTTTTATATCTTTTATCTTTACATTAAAATTGATTATTTTAATCTCATGGTGAAATGATAATTAACTTCAAGTCCAATGCTACAGGCAACTCTTCTTATGACAAATTGATGACAACTGCCAAAAATAGTTCCCAGTAGTATTAACTGTACATCAGGCCTGTCATGACTTTCCCCATAATTTTCTTTATTCTTTTTCTTCAGGAGATAAAGTCTTAATGTTCCCTCTTCCAGAATGTCGAGAATGCTTCTACTGCCTCTACCCGAAGGGCAACTTCTGTGAGAAAGAAAAGTCAGTTTCAATTTCTTTGACTTCTCACCTCATTCGCTTTCCTCAGACAGGGTTTGGCACAACCCTGATAATGTCTTTTTTTTTCCTTTTCCTGTTGTTGTTGCTCAGCATTCTCTCTCCAACTGGATTAATGTTGGATGGAACCAGTAGATTTACCTGCAGAGGGAAGAAAATCTATCATCTTCTGGGGACCAGCACGTTCACGGAATATACTGTGGTGGATGAGATTGCAGTGGCGAAGATAGATGCCACTGCCCCTATGGATACAGTCTGTATCATGAGCTGCGGGGTGCCGACAGGCTTTGGAGCTGTGTTCAACACAGCTCAGGTGAGTCGTCGTCGTTCTTCCTATGTTCTTTCCAGTGACTGCCTACATAGTAAAGGAGGAGCCACATAGCTGGAAGGCTCCTTCATCATGGATAAAACTAAAGGGCTTTCTCTCTCTCTTTATTCCCTCCCTACTAATACAACATCACTGTTGAAAGTCTAACAAAGGTTTGTTTGTCCTTTAAAAATCCAGGTCACCCCTGGCTCTACCTGTGTGGTTTTTGGACTCGGAGGGATTGGCTCTGCCATTGTCATGGCCTGCAAGGCCTCTGGAGCATGTAGAATCATCGGGGTTGACATCGATGAGCAGAAGTTTCCTCGGGCAAGAGCCTTGGGGGTCACCGACTGTCTCAACCCTAACAAGCTGAAGAAGCCTGTGCAGGAGGTGGTGAAGGAAATGACGGGTGTTGGTGTTGACTTTGCCTTTGAGGCCATCGGACTCATTGAAACCATGGTGTGTGTCTTGGGCACAATGCGGGCACAACACATTAACACATTAACTTCAGAAAGAAGGGATTTTCCTGTAACTTGTTTTATTTGGGAGGAATGTTGCAAATTGAGCCCATAGCCTCTAGCACAGTAAACACAATTCTACACCTCTGTAGTCCTAATGTAGGGCTATAAATTTTTCCCTAGCACTTTTGAGCACATTGATATGCCTTGAATTGTTCTGAGCTATTAGCCTATTCTATCCTATTTTTAGATTACCCTTCTAGATAATTAATAACACTATCTTCATTTTAAAGATTGAAGATATTAGTCATAGTGAATTTAAACAGATCACTCAAGGTTATCATAGCAAACATACTCCATGCTATTTGATCATAAAACATCTCCCTGATTCCCCCTGAAAGTACACATTGTCACTGTTATCAACTTGTAGGACACAAACTGTGTACCCAGTCACACCTGGCCACCTATTCTCAATAAACCAATTAAAAAGGCCAAATTAAAAGTAGAAAACAGAAAAGGTAGATTTATTCAATGCGGTCACACTGGGAAGAAGGACAAAAGAATCCCGAATCCATCTTCTAGGTTCTGAAGTGAGAGCAAGGTTCAAACAGATACACACATCTAAGCAGTCCTGGTCATGGCGTGATCTCACCTACCCTTAGCCAATCCTTGTCTGGGGTTCAGTCTCATCCTGTAAGGAAGTCTAACAAGCTGTTAGATCTGCGTGAAGTCTTTCTCCAGGAGACAAGTTCCCCCTCTGGTTGGTGCCATTCTCTTCTCCTAGCATGAGATTCATGAGAAAACACCCATTTCCTTGAGGTTAGTTGTTTCAAAAGTCTGCTCGTCTGATGGTGCACAGGCCATTTTAAAACATCTTCACTTCTATTGGGCCAGTTACAATTTACACATATGCGTAAATGCTACTGAGATATTAACCAATTTGTTTCTGTGTTTAGGTTGCGGCTTTGAAGTCATGCAATAGGAGCTATGGAGTGTGTGTGATTATGGGAGTAGCTCCGACCGGTTCCCAGCTCTCTTTTGACCCAGTGGTGCTTCTCCCCGGGAGAACCCTAAAATCTTCTGTTTTGGGAGGTAGGCCTTTCAGTTTCCTCTCTCTTTCCAGAACCCTAAGTCCCCCTGCATGCTCTTTAGAAGGAAACAAGGAAGGAAGACAGGAAGAAGTAGAAGGCAAGGCGGTGTATCATAAATGATAGGTGAGGCAGGCATGGAGTCTCATGCCTGCAAGCCAGCACTCAGAACGCAGATGCAGGAAGTCTGCCACATAGTCAAGGCCATCCCAGACCTCACAGTGGGGTCCAGGCAGCCAGGTATACACAGAAAGACCCTATTCCAACTTCCAAAAAGGACAAGTCTATCTTCCCAAAAGTAGTGTGCCCCTGTAGAAGCAAACAGAGTACCAGTCTAACACTGATAATATATAGAAGGTGTCCATTGGGACTCTGACTTTCTGTACTGAGTAGCAAGCCATGGATGGTCTATGGACCACTCCTCTGGAGAGAGGAATATATCACTGATTTGGTCCCTGTGTTCTCACCTTAATACTCAGACTACTTTTTTATTTTAAAACAAAACAGATCGTTACAAGGTGGGTCACAAGTCATTCTCTCTTCTCTAAGTACCTCCAGACTCAATCCCATCACTGGTCATACCCCATATGCTTCCAAGCCTAACATGTCTGGGGAAACCTGTGCAGTTCTGAGGCCATGTTGTCTAATGCAGTGACTTCTGGTCGCATGAGGCTATTGGCCACTCAGAATATGGCTCATGGGACCAGAGGATGATGAGTCACTTGTGTTTAATTTTACTTTATTTAAATTGGAAGAACTACAGTGGATGTCACAGCGCATGCCTTACTGCAAGTGCTAGGAACACAGAGGGAAGTCGATTTCTGTGAGTTCAAGGCTACCCTGATCTGCATAGTGACTAAATTTCAGGGTAGCTAGGGTGACTGAGACCTTGCCTAAAAAGTAAGGAAATAAATGCAATCAAGTATGACTAGCATTGCCCTATTATTAGATAGCACAGTTCATATTATCTTATACCCTGGCCTTAACCAGAGTGCTCAAGCAAGCCTGATGATTGATGACTGGTCATTGGTGATTAATAATTGATTGATTGATTGATGATTGTTAATTTAAGGTCTGGAATTGAAAAACTTGACTTTTGGCTGTCAGAGTTCTCAATGGGCATTACCCATAAGCAAGTCATTCAAACTCTTAATCCCAGTCCAGGGTGAGCAGTAGCTTTTCTTATAGAGTGAGAACTAAATGAAAAATATATGCATTAAAGCATTTACCAATAAAAATAAGCCATCAGTTGAGGTATTGGTTATGGTAGCCCACAACCCAAGAAAGCATGAGGCCCAAGACTGCCAAAGATAACCAAAGTGGCTTGGATTTGCTTTGCTGGCAATGTGTGTTTGTTTGTTGGCCTGAATCTCTGGGACTCCCTCCATTATTCCTTGACGTGTTTTTGTGTAAGTGGAGTATGAAGTTGGATTACTGCCCAACTGATCACATAACAGAGAGAATGTTTCCATTGACCAGTCTTCCACTATAAAAATTTCATCTTTCAGACACTCAAAACTTCTCTAACTCTGTAAAACTCCCCCAACTAACCATGTAAAGACTAACTGAGTGCTGAGAATGGCTAGGTTTGTCTTTACAGCTAACCATCTATCTTTGTCCATTTTCTGTTGAGGTTAAAAAAAAATACCTGTGGGTAGTTAATGTCTAAGAAAAAGATGTTTGTTTTGCTTTTGTTAAGACTTTTAAAATTCATTTTTCCTTTTATGTGTGAGTGTTTTGCTGTGTGTCTGTATAGACATCATTTGTGTGCTTGGTGCCCTCGAAGCTTAGATGGAAGAGGGTCTCAGAGCCTCTAAATTTGAAGTTACAGGTGGTCACGAGTGACTGTGTGAGGGCTGGGGACTGGTCCCAGGTCCTCTGGAAGAGACACTAGTGCTCTTTAGCACTGAGTCATCTCTCCAGCCAAAGTCAGGATATTTTTATCAGAGCAACAGGAAAAAGAATCTGAAATCGTCATCAAATAGGAAGATAAGGGATTTGTATAGCCAGGATGAAATCGTCATCAAATAGGAAGATAAGGGATTTGTATAGCCAGAATGACCTCAAGAGTGTGGCACAAGATTCAGACCCATGTCTGTAGCTGCCAGATACAGCCTTCTGGTTCAGACCAAGGTCTACTCTACTGCAGCAGGAGCAGTACCCACTCAGCAAGAGAGAAGCTGGGAAGTAAACATCAGGGGAAGGATTGCCTGCTGGACTATCACTGGGCCAATGGCCTCAAGCTCTTCCTGTCCCCAGACAAGATTCTCTGCTGCCTTCCTCTCATGAGACTGACATCCTCCAAGTTTTGTAGTTTCTTTCCTGTCAAGCACTATGCTACCTTAGAGGCTCTTCCTTGCTTTTAGGAGGACCCTAGAAACCCAAACAACTGCTGCAAAAGAGAGTGTGTTTCTCTCCTGGTGTCTGGGTTTACCAGTTTTGTGCCTGGCTGCCCTATTCCCAGGCTTCAGTTTTGTGCCTTTATTTTCACTGGCGACTGTAACTCCAATGTTGAAATCTACAAACAGTTTTTTTTCCCCAAACCTTCTTGCTGTGCTGTGTGTGTCCTGGTGCTATTTACGACACCGAGTGTGTCTATGTACATGTGAGAGCATGTGAGCATGCTGTAGAGGTACACCAGATGCCATTGGCTCTCAGTTACCAACGAATAAAACTGATAAACTTAGTCCCTTTAAAAGAATTATTAAATTCCCAAATAATAAAAATGTTATGAAAAAGGAATTATTTCATTATAGATGAAAGAAGCTCTAACAGACATAGCCTTCTTTTTCTTGTTTTATGCTAACAGGTTTCTAGGCTAGTGAAAAACCTGCATACCAACTGGTTATGCAATAGTCAGATATTGTACTGTGTCTGTGGTATGGATACTTAATGTCCCTCAGGTAGGTAAGTTCAAGGTCGCCCAGGATGGTGCTACTGATAGGTTCTGTGGCCCTTTAGGAGGTGGGTCTTCCGGGAGGGCCTTAGGTCATTGGATGTACAATTTCACATGAGTCTGTGCTGGTATTTTTTTTTCCTCTGTAAAAGAAAAGAACAGAAATAATAGACTCAATGCAATCATGCTCACAGCCCATTGGCCCATGGCTCTCCGTAATGCAATCATGCTCTCAGCCCATTGGCCCATGGCTCTCCGTTGTTTTCAGGACACTAACTACCTCCTATAGCATTCACCCTCCATCTGATTTGATCTGAGTTAATCTTAGACTCTTGAATGAAGTGAGACTGGCAGCCCAGATCAATCAGCTAGCAGGGATTGCAGGAAATGGTTAGGGCCCTGAAGACAAAGAAGAGCTTTAGGTACATGGGTTATGGCCATGAGAGTGCAGGTAGGAGGGCTCTCCTATGGCCCTGGTAATCATAATTCTGTCCATGACTGGATTCTTCAATAGAACACACTGCTTTGACACTTGGGTAAAGAATCAATGGGGTAATGAATGACTTACTTCATCCATGAACACATTGATAATTTTATAAAGTATTAAATTTATTATAAATTATTAATTATAATAATTATCACTGGAGTCTTCAGTCAGATTTGATATGTTTCAGATCCTATTAATTTTGTCCTTTCCTTCTATAGGGTATAAATCCAGAGATGACATCCCTAAACTAGTAACTGACTACGTACAAAAAAAAATCAACATAGATCCTCTTATAACCCATAGGCTGCCTTTCTCAAAAATCAATGAAGGATTCAGATTGTTGCGAGAGGGAAAATGGTAAGTATTCATGTTAATAGGGTGAGTGAGTGTGAGTGTGTGTGTGTGTGTGTGTGTGTGTGTGTGTGTGTGTGTGTACACGAGTCGTTCCTGGGTGTGGTGACATACATGTGACTTCCAGTCAAAATCTATGAAAAGTCTCCTATGCTTCCATATAACTTCCCATTACCCTCATAACAACTTGTGACAGTAAATGGTAATTAGCCTGCCTGATGAGTTTTTGAATATCACATTTTGATCTCTAACACCAGCCTCAACTGCAATATGTCAAGTGCAGGCATTGGTCAGAAATAAGCTTTGGCTTAAAAGAACAAATAAATAGGAAGGTAAATTGATGAGCAAATTTTCCACCCATGAGTGATGTGTTCAGAATGCTTTATCTAGCAGGGGACTTGCTAACCAGGAACATGGTGTCCAGTACTCTTCCCGATGACTATAGTTTGGCAGTGATTGAGAGCATAGCCCCACAGGTGCTGAGAGAAAGAACAAAATGGCTGGCATTTCTATTCAAACTGTTACCCAGTGATTGTATTCCCATGGCCGTTTACAGATAGAAAATAGAAAAATGTTATAGAATTACTACGCTAGCTCCCACCAGACTAGGGAGGAGTCACCTGAGGAGTGGTGAGGGCTCATGGAGTAAACTGTACCCATAACTGAGGGACTGATTGCTCGGGGCTGTCCGTTGCTATCCTGCATGATTCTCATTGCTCTGTTCAGATCTCATGACTGACAGTTCTCTGCTGGCTTTGATTACAGGTATTTTCAGTGTTCATAGAGGGGCAGTGTAAAAGTGAGGAAATGGAGAAGGGCAGGCAGCCTCTCTCCTCAGCTATGTGAGCTCTAGTGGCTTTGGGCTACTTCCATTAGTCACGTCAGCATTTACTCTTGTTTCAGCATCCGCTGTGTCCTCTCTATGAGACCCTGACGGCGACTGGCACACTGGCATCTCAGCAGTGCTCTTCTGTGCTTCTTTACCTCCTTGAAGATTAAACTGCAAACTATGGAGATCAGAACTGGAAAGACACACACACACAATTTTAAGGAATTAAACTGTCAAAGAAAATTAACTCTCTCAAAACTCTTGTCTGTATGTCAGGCAAACTATCAATGGGGAGGAAAGCAGGAATTGGTTACTTACAAGACGTGAATCCACACTTACAGGCCCACTTTAGCTGTGTTCTGTTTTGTATGTATTTAAAGCCTATTTGGAGTACACTCTCCACCATCCAACTGTTTATGCCAGCAACTTGGACGAGCACATTTGTGTCTTTCCCCAGTCTCAGCATTTATTGAGTGACAGTGAGCTCACAAGGGACCACAGTCCCAATGGCAGCAGTTTGTCAGATACATCAGCTTTCCTTGATGGTCCTGGCAGAGGTCAGCATAGGCTTACTGCAATTTTAGTTACTAATATTAATTCTTAGATCACATATTACACATCACACAGCAAGTGTTTCTACATATGATATATGTAGGTTATAGAATGCCTCTCATGAGTTGAGGGGCCACAGCACACATCAAGAGGTTTTAGAGGTCCTGAGAAGCAGGGAAACTAGTGGGAATAGATCTGTACTGGTGAGAAACCAATCTAAGCAGTGGTCCTCAGCCTTCCTGATGTTGTAATCCTTTAATACAGTTCCTAAGCAATGGTCCTCAGCCTTCCTGGTGCTGTAATCCTTTAATACAGTTCCTAAGCAGCGGTCCTCAGCCTTCCTGGTGCTGTAATCCTTTAATATAGTTCCCCATGTCGTGGAGACTTCGAACCACAAAATTATTTTCACTGCTACTTCATAAATGTAATTCTGTTATGAATCCTAGTGTAAATATCTATGTTTCCTGGTGGTCTTAGGTGACTCCTGTGGAAAAGTCATTTGACACTCAAAGGTTGAACACCACCGTGCTAGAGAGTTTGCTGAGACCATTATAGTGTCAGGCTTCGGAGTCAGAATTGAGACCAGAACAGAGACAACAGGGCAGGACCAGGGTGGATAGATGGATGGCAGCTTGCCTCAGTTAAGGTTTCTATCACTGCAACAAAACACCATGACTACAAAACAAGTTGAGAAGGAAGGGGTTTACCCAGCTTACACTTCCACATGGCTATTCATCACCAAAGAAAGTCAGGACAGGAATCCAATCAGGTCAGGATCCTGGAGATGGGAGCTGATGCAAAGGCTATGGAGGGGTGCTGCTTACTGGCTTGTTTCCCAGGGCTTGATCAGCCTACTTTCTTATAGAACCCAGGACAACCAGTCCAGGGATGGCTCCACCCACAGTGGGCTGGGCCCTCCCCCACTGATCACTAATTGAGCTTCTTCCTCTCTGATGACTCTGGCTTGTGTCAAGTTGTCGTAAAACCATGTGGGACACAGATCTAGACAGGTGAGTGGGTAGGTGAGCAGATGGCACACATGATCACACATGTCAACAAGAGAGACTGAGCCAAAGGCCCTGAGACGGTTGTGAGGCATCTGCCTGCCAGTCTCTTGATGCACATCCCGAGTGGTCACTGAGGGTTATCTTGATGCACATCCCGAGTGGTCACTGAGGGCTATCTTGATGCGCATCCCGAGTGGTCAGTGAGGGCTATTTTGATGCGCATCCTGAGTGGTCACTGAGGGCTATGTTTATCTTAGAGCCAGATGTTACTCGTTATAGGACTCGGATGAAGGTGTTCATCCTTGCCTTGGTCTGCTGTGGCTGATAAGTTCTTAGGCCTGCTTTTCCTGGATGATTTTAGTATTCTCAGTGTACTTCATGCATTCCATGTCTCATAACATCTTAGATCCTTTCAGTGGTGTGTGTTTTAGTGTTGTAATGAGCCATAGGTCACCTGCATACACTCTGGAGCACCTTCTAGTGGCTGTGGTTAGATGATCTCTAGGCCAATAAGTAAGGGGGGGTATGCTCCAGCTTTCTTCTTTGCTAACTTCCCCACCCCCCCTAAAACCATTTTTTTGGCAAGGATTTGCCTGAGTTCTTCTCATCCTTGACCATATTCTTCTACTTCACTGGAGTCCATAACTGAGTAAAATGTAAAACAAAGGAGAAAACATGCTGTACACTGTGATCTCTCACTGCTTCCTGATTATAGACGCAATGTGACCTCACATTCCCATTGGCATGACCCCCGTGAATGACTATTATACCCTCAGACCCAGAGCCACAATAAGATCTTCCTTTTAAAAATAATTCATCACAACAATGAAAAAAGTAATACACACATTCAATTTCATAAAAGAAACACTAATGGATGCTGCATGTAGCATTTTGATACCCGGCCTTAGCTCTGGAAAAGGGCTGCAATACCAACCAGCTTCCCTCGAATCCACAAATAAAAGACACGTGAGCATGTGTGTGCATACACAGTTGTTGGTTTTTCAACTTGACTTCTTGGCACAATTGCTGGGTGCTACTATCTCCCACCTGGAAAAGTGTGCCCTTATACCCTTAGTCCTGCTCCTCCCACCTGTCCTAAATTTTAGTTTCTAAACTCCCCCTGAGGACCTGCCTATAGAAGCGGCCTGTGTGACCATTCCCTTTTGAAATCTCACATGGCTGGTCAATTTTTCTCCATCAGGAGCCTGTCCTGAACTCTCCTCTTCTTCCTTGCATCGCTCTCTCTCTCTTGCCTCCAAGGACCTGGAAGTTCCGCCTATTCCTTCTGTCCAGCAATTAGCCCATATCTTTCTTTACTGACAGATCAAGAACCAATTGGGGAACAAGACCTTAGCATCAGCACTGCCCCTACAAATGGACACAAATGGATTCAACACGATAATAGTGGGTAATTTCAATAGCCTTTGCAAATAAACAAATAGATCATCCAGACCTAAGAAATAAGCAATGAAACTTCACCATAGACAAGTCAAACTGCACCATAGAGAAGTTGGGCTTAACAGATATCTGCAGACTATTCCTTCTAGCAGCTGAAGAAAACACAATTTTCAACAACCCAAGGGACTTTATTTAAAATATTTACATTTTTAGCCACAAAACAAGTCTTAGCAAATACAAAAACATGGAATAATTTATTGTGTCTTATATAAAATTGTGAGCTAAAACAAGACAGATGAAGCAGCCTTTATTATCTTGAAAACAGATGCACCTTCTTTCAAGGACTTCAGTTCTCTGTGGAAACTGAGGCCAGTTACCTGTAGTTAAGTATTTCCATTTTCCCCCAAATATATGAAAGTCAAGGATATTTATCTTGCAATGGAAACACCAGCTGGAATACCAGATGGCAGTTTCTCCCCCAAACATTTTCTCTTTTCTTCCATTTCTGTTTCCCATTTTGGTGGTAAGTCCCTTCTCTTGATAACTGCAATCTTATATGTTAACTGATGATGTTTGGGCTTGGGAGTCAATGTTTGCACTTTCTATTGGAGTAGTTTCCTTGGCTTCACCCTGAAAGTGTCTCAAGACTGTGTCTCAAGATTAGCCTGCTTTTACCAAAGACTTAAGATGCATGGTGATCATCTTTCATATGTATCATTAGAGATGATCAGATAAATTTCCTTTGTCCATGAGCCTTCACACATTCTGGGGCTTCCCCTAACAACATCCTCAAGAAAACTGGCCACTTAATTGTACCATGTTAGAGTGAAACTTTCTTAGACCCACCAGCAGTATAAATAATGAGATTGGAAGCTTCTAATATAGTTTAAAACTTAGGCCTTTTGCTTGGCCAGTCTCCCCAGCCAGCTCATCTAAATGTTTTAAGAAAAGCCAGCTCCCATATATTTTAATTGTGGCAAGGAAAGTCAGTAAAAAGGGATTTTAAACAAGGGATTCCTAAAAGCAATGTTATTTTCTAGAAGTAATCCAAAAAGGGGGCCCCAGACTTCTGAAATATGCAGAAGGTGTGGCAAAAGCCAGCACTAGACTAACGAGAAGAACAGGGAACAAACAAGGTCACACCTTGTTGAGAATGCCACAAGAGGCCCCAGTAAAATAAAACAAAACTGCTCTGGATCTAAACATTAATAACCCAGATATCAAACCTGTGCAGCTCCAATAGATAAAACAGAAAAGCCAAGAAAGATTGAAAACAAAAAGTATTTTTGGCAAACTGCTATAAATGATAAGAGACCAAAATTAAACTCATAGTTAGATGAAATTAAAATTGAAGGATTAATGAATACAGAAGCAAATCCAAGAATTCATAAGATTACTGGAATGTCAATTTCATAAGATTCCTGGAATCTAACTTGGCTACTTCAAAA
Organism: Mus minutoides; assembly: GCA_902729485.2. Lineage (NCBI taxonomy): Eukaryota > Metazoa > Chordata > Mammalia > Rodentia > Muridae > Mus > Mus minutoides. The sequence continues at coordinate 65,762 of LR749748.1, read as the reverse complement.
GGAATCAACACAGCTCCTAGAAAATAGGACATTCATTGTCTCAGGTAAAACAAAGTCTAAAATGGATTAAATGCAAAGGTCAAATATAAAAATTAAAACCTGAATACAGACAGTCATACAAAGAAAAAAATACAAGAAAAGGTTAAATTAAACAGGTTAACATTCTCCCAGACCTGGGATTAAAGTTGACAGCTGTCTTAGGGTGGGACTTCCTTCCGTATTCTCTACATATAAAAACTCTCTTAGCATCCCCCAAGGCCAGTCCACAGAACAGAATTGCCCTTTCTATTAAAAGATGTCCTTAGCATGGATTCTGCATTGTGTGTGAGGTTTGTTTGCATTTTCCTTGAGACTGAGACAACAGGAACAAAGGTCCCCAGCTAGGAACTCAACTGAGTCCCTGTCAGAATTGGTACTTCAAAGTCTGTTTTCTGGGAATCAGATCTGGCAATGAAGAATCAATAACTTAATGGTTTTTTGTGAAAACTCTTTGATCTCTCTTGCCGAGAATCCAAACTCCGACCAGCAGAGAGAGGAATAACAACACAGACACCAAGGTAGGTTCAGAGCAGCTTCTGCTTTTTATGTAGGGGCTTCCTCAATTTATTCCCTAGCCCAGCATGATGCCAACTCTCACCACACTCTCAAAACCAATCATCATACAGCACACAGCTTGCACGAGCTCATCACGCAGACAGAACGCTTCGGGATAGGCCGAACCAAGGAATCATGCTATGTGACACAATACGTCAGGCTGGCCACGTGTGCTCATCTGCAGTGCGCATGTACAGGTTACTGATCAGCAAGTGCAAGTCACGGGGCTTGGCAATGAGCCTGGGCGCCATCTTGGCTCATGCAGCCGCACCGGCTTCCTACATCTCTCTGTTGGTGAGATAATGTATTCTCTAAACCTTAACTATGATATGTAGGCCAATAGCATCAATAATTAACCTGTGCTCTTACTCTCTGGTTCTGCCTCCTTCATCACCTTTGGCATTTTTTTTTTGCCATGTGTTGAAAGGAGAGAACTGTCTCTTGCTGATTGTCCTATGACTTCCACTCATTCTTCATGGTACATGCACATACATGCCTGAGCAATGCACACAATAAGTAAATTTATTTTCCAAAAAAAAAAGTAGAACATGTTGCAGCTTATGTGTGTCAGTCTCTGGGCCACCCCTCAGGAACACGAATTTTCCTGAAGACATGCATAAGGAGACAGGCCCATTACCGAGATGAGGAGTTGTTTATGCCTCTGGACCCTTCTCCTGGGAGACAGATGTATACAGAATGTTCAAGCAAACCAGCCCAATGCTCTGAGTTATAATTCAAAACATATTTCTTTTTTTCTTTCTCTTATGCCACCCCAAATCCTAAGCAGTACACTTTGGGCTGTCTCACTGTTTCCCTGAAAATAAGGCTTCTTCCTCCTCCATTTTTTTTTCTTTCTCACCTTTCCAGGGAATCAGAAATACTTTATATACTTTATTCCAAGTTCAACATATGTGACAGTGGCCCCAGAACACTAATTCAGGTTCCCAGAGAAACACTATCCATGTGGAAGTGGCTACAGTACAAAACGAGTCCTAGATGGAGAAACTTTCAAGTAGAGCAGTGGAGACCTCAGGCACATGGGTCACAGCAAAGCAGAGCTCTGCTATAGGATCACACCCTCTGATGCCACGCTTAGCCGAGGAACGGAGAGAATGGTGCCCTCCTGATTTAATTACACCAAAGATACTAAGTGACAGTCACAAGAATGTGGTGGTGAGCTGAGGGGACTGTATACCTGGATAACCAACATTCCAGCTCTGGACGATCATGGGTTCTAACTAGACACTGGCCTTGCAGACCCTTCCATATAAACATAGTGTTGTTCAAAGAAGCTGAGGGAACTATAGCATAAAAAAGACCACAAACATATGGGGAAAATGTCAATACCAGAACTGTCAGTGCTCACGGTGCCTTCAAAGAAGATCTCCTACTGGACCACCATTTATAATACCAGAACTGTCAGTGCTCATGGTGCCTTCAAAGAAGATCTCCTACTGGACCACCATTTATAATACCAGAACTGTCAGTGCTCACGGTGCCTTCAAAGAAGATCTCCTACTGGACCACCATTTGTCTAGTACTTGGTGTTTCCCAGAACTCTAAAGTACTCTAAAGTACGCTTCAGGTAAATAAAAGACATCCCAGTCCTAATGACATACTACCATAACGATGGACCAGTGTCTCAGTCAACACCCATCAGAGAAGCTTCTTCTTGTAGTAGATGTGGATGTGTTTTATATATATATATAAAATCTCAGTAGCTAAGAAGCTGAGAGGTAGGGAGGGAGTCACCCAAACAGACATGGCAGCATCCAGGCAGGCATGGTACTGGAAGAACTGAGAGTTCTACATCTTCATCTGAAGGCAACAGGGAAGAGACTAACTCTTTCACACTGGACAGACCTTGATCACAGGACCTCAAAGCCCATCCCCACACTAATGAACTTCCTCCAACAGGGCTACACCTCCTAATAGTGCCACTTTCCGTGGGCCAAGCATATTCAAACCACCACACCAAAGTATGTCCCTGAGTAATTACACCACACAACAGATCCGGGATACGGGAAGTGGTATGAGATCTGAGGAAGGGGGAGGAGTAAGGATCTGGAGAAGGGGTTGAGTGGACACAGAGAAGGCAGACAAATGCAGGCAGAGCTACAAGGGAAGAGAAGGGTCATGCTCAGAGAAGGCCAGATAGGGGAAGAGAGCAAATGCTGGGAACAGAGAGAAATGAAGTGGTGGGTAGTCCTTTTATATGAAGCTCATGTCTAGCACACCTGGTACACCTGGCAGGGACAGGTGATGGTGGCAAATGATGATGTAAGCCATTGCTAGGTCTCAGGGAGGAGCCTAGTGGAATCACCTGTAAGTGAACACCCCTTTCCCTTGTCCCCATTTCTCTCATCCTCTATTGCCATTCTCCCTTCTTCCCAGGGGTTGCTGGCCAGTGGCCAAGGACAAGGAAGCAGAGTGGACAAACAGGGTTTTGTGGATCAGCTTCAGAGAGACAGATCAACTTTATTGAATAAAGAGTTATATAGTTTGGGAAAAGAGGTAGGAATATCCAGGGTGGGCAAAGGTCACTGGCTGAAGGCTAAGGTAAGCCATGGGAGGCGTTCCAGCAGTCTCCAGTGCTTGCTGAGCTGCTGCTTATCATGAGAAAGGAAGCTGAACCTGTAATCTCATTAAGGCTACATGACATTCCACAGCTAGGGGGTATGGGGGTTTCAAGCTCCCCAGACAAGGTCAGAGAAGGAGAAGCCCTGATGACAAAGGGAGTCTGCCATTTTGCATGGGGTTCAGGGCTTTCTGGTAATGTCAGATGTCAATCTTAGCAGCAAGGTTTCCCGACACTCTCTCCTGTGGTGTCTCTTATTCCCTCCCTCTCTGTCCCTCAGGGGCAAGCAAATACCCTATGCTGAGAACTTGGTCTTGGGAGTCCAGAACTGATACTTTTCCTTTCAAATATTAACCTAGTGTTTTGAAGCAGAGACTGCAGACAAAGTTGTGCAAACAGGAGACTCAGTATGAAGATTACTACAACAGTGCAACTAAGAAATAAAGAGAAGACTAGTGCAGATTAGCAGCAGTGGGAAGAAGGAGATGTAAGGGCGTGCACAGAGCTTGTCAGAGATGTAGAGCATACAGCCAAGGGAGCTGTAGAACCCTGGGGAGGGAGAAACAGGCAAGTGTCAAAGCAGAAGTAAGGGGGCCATTTTCAAGGTTGAAAAAGGGAGGCAGGGGTTATTTTGTAAACATCGTCTCCTAAAATAGAGATGTTTACAAGCAATTGGCATGTCCAGTCTAAGGTAGGAAGGAAGGAAAGGAAGAAGTGAATGGGTAGAGGGGAAGGGAGGAAAGAGATGAGAAATGGGAGGGAGGTAAAAGGAGAGTAAGATGGAAGGAGAGACGGAGGAAGGGAGAAAGGGAGGGAAGAAGGGAAGAGAAATGGAAGATTGGATAGAGAGAGTGAGAAGAGTGGGAAGGAGGGAGGAGAGGGGGGAGGAATAGAGGGAGGTAAGTAGGAAGAGAGGGAGGGAAGGAGGGAAGGAGAGAGGTAAGTAGGGTGGGAGGAAGAAATGTAGTAAAATGAACAATGAAAGAGATTATAAAGGCTACCAAAGCTCACTGCTACAGAGAAAGTTTGTACAATGTTTGGAAGATTTGGTTTGATTTTATAAGGAGACTAGTGACCATGTAGAGAGCACAAGTTGTATTACAGAGCAATAGTGATAATCAAAACAACAACAAAAAAAAAACTGTATGGTTTTAGTACAGAGACAGGCAGGAAGATCAATGGAATAAAACTGAAGACCCAGAAATGAACCCACACATACGTGGTCACTTGATATTTGACAAAGGAGCTAAAACCATCTAGTGGAAAAAAGACAACATTTTTAACAAATGGTGCTGGTTCAACTGGCAGTCAGCATGTAGAAAATGCAAATCAACCCATTCTTGTCTCTTTGAACAAAGCTCAAGTCTAAATGGATCAAGAACCTCCACATAAAACTATATACACTGAAACTTATGGAGAAGAAAGTAGGGGAAAGCCTCGAACACATGGACACAGGGGAAAAGTTCCTGAACAGAACAATGACTTATGCTCTAAGATTAACAATAGACAAATGGAAATTCATAAAATTGCAAAGCTTCTGTAAGGCAAAGGACACTGTCAATAGGACAAATAGCAACCAATAGATTAGGAAAAAATCTTTACCAATCCTACATCTGATAGGGAGCTAATATCAAACATATATACAAAAAACTCATGAAGTTAGACTCCAGAGAACCATAACCCTATTAAAAAATGGGGTACAGAGCTAAACAAAGCATTCTCAACTGAGAACTATTGAATGGTTGAGAAGCACCTAAAGAAATGTTTAACATCCTTAGCCATCAGGGAAATACAAATCAAAGCAACGCTGAGTTTCCACCTCACACCAGTCAAAATGGCTAAAATCAAAAATTCAGATGACAGCAGATGCTGGCAAGGATGTGGAGAAAGAGGAACACTCCTCCATTGCTGGTGGGATTGCAAGCTGGTACAACCACTCTGGAAATCGGTCTGGTGCTTCCACAGAAAACTGGACATAGTACTACAGGAGAACCCAGCAATACCTCTCCTGGGCATATATCCAGAAGATGCTCCAACATGTAATAAGGACACATGCTCCATTATGTTCATAACAGCCTTATTTATAATAGCCAGAAGCTGGAAAGAACCCAGATGTCCTTCAACAGAGGAATGGATACAGAAAATGGGTACATTTACACAATGGAGTACTACTCAGCTATTAAAAACAATGAATTCCTGAAATTCTTAGACAAATGGATGGATCTGGAGGATATCATCCTGAGTGAGGTAACTCAATCACAAAAGAAGACACATGGTATGTACTCACTGATACATGGACATTAGCTCAAAAGCTCCAAATACCCAAGAGACAATTCATAGAGGACAGGAAGCTCAAGAAGAAGGATGATCAAAGAGTGGGTACTTCGGCCCTTCTTAGAAGGGGAAACAAAAAACTCAAGGGAGGAGATAGGGAGACAAGGGGCAGGGACTGAAGGAAAGACCATCCAAAGACTGCCTCACTTGGGGATCCATCACATATACAGTCATCAAACTCCAACATGATTGTGGATGCTAAGAAATACTTGCTGACAGGAGCCTGATATAGCTGTCTCCTTAGAGGCCTTGCCCGACAGAGCCTTACAAATACAGTGGCAGATGCTCTCAGCCAACCATTGGACTGAGCACGGGGTCCCCAATGGAGGAGTTAGAGAAAGGACTGAAGGAGATGAAGGGGTTTGCAACCCTATAGGAAGAACAATAATATCAACAAACCAGAGCCCCCACCCCCCGGGCTCCAGGGACTAAGCCACCAACCAAAGAATACAAATGTCTCCAGATGCATATGTAGCAAAGGATGGTCTTGTCAATCAATGGGAGGAGAGGACTTGGTCCTATGAAGGCTCCATAGATGCCCCAGTGTCAGGTAATTGAGGGCTGGAAGGCGGGAGTGGGTGGACAAGTGGAGGAACACCTTTATAGAAGCAGGTGGAGGGGGGATGGGATAAGGGGTTTCTGGGAGGGAGAAACAGGAAAGGGTATAATACTTGAGAGAAAATATCATATATATGTGTGTGTGTGTGTGTGTGTGTGTGTGTGTGTGTGTGTGTGTGTGTATGTATTAACCTAATAGATATAATGTATAAACTCAGGACCTAGTGCAGACCCATGTAGCCCCTTTGCTTCTTTGCTTGCTGCTTTGGTATCTGTAAGCTCATATGCACTCTGCTTAGCTGATTCAAACGGCCTTGTTGTTCTCCTGGTGTCTTCCATCCCCTCTGGCTCTTAAATCTTTATTGTTATTATTATTATTATTATTATTATTATTATTATTATTATTATTAATCATTACAAATGATATCCCCCTTCCCAGTTATCCCTCCACAAACCCCCATCCCATCTCCCATCCCCCCTCCCGTTTGCCTCTATGAGGGTGCTCCTCCTCCCACCCACCCACTCCAGCCTCACCCCTCTAGCATCCCCCTGCACTGGGGCATCAAGCCTCCCTCCTCTCCCATTCCCTGCTACATATGTAGCTGGAGTGCTGGCTCCCTCCATGTATACTCTTTGGTTGGTGGTTTAATCCTTGGGAGCTCAGGTGATCCAGTTAATTGATATTGTTGTTCTTCCTATGGGCTACAAACCCCTTCAGCTCCTTCAGTCCTTTCTCTAACTCCTCCACTGGGGATCTCATGCTCATTCCAGTGGTTGGCTGTGAGCATCCCCCTCTGTATTTGTCAGGCTCTGCAAGTGCCTCTCAGGGAACAGCCATATCAGGCTCCTGCCAGCAAGTACTTCTTGGCATGAGGAATAGAGTCAGGATTTGGTGTCTGAAGATGGGATGGATGCCCAGGTGGGGCAATCTGTCCATGGCCTTTCCTTCAGTCTCTGTTTAATTTTTTTGTCTCTATCTTTCCTTTGGATAGGAACCACCTTTTCACCTTCTTTTCCATGGGCTTCCTTGACCTCTGAGGGGAAGGATTTAATTCATTCTCTCTGTCTGTCTCTGTCTCTATCTCTGTCTCTCTCTATCTCTGACTGTCTGTCTGTCTCTGTCTCTGTCTCTGTCTCTCTCTCTCTCTGTATAATATCTGGCGGTAGGTCTCTGAGTCTTTGCTTCTGTTCCAATCTGCTATTGAAGAAAGCCTCATTTGAGATTATTTTCTTGTTTGTTTCTTCCCTTTTTTCTTTTTTTCCTATCGTGTTAGGTTTTACCTGAAGTTTCTGAGATATTTAGCCTCTGGACTCCATTAATATGCAATGTCTGGTATGAATTGCTTCTCATGGATTGGGCCTTAGGTCAAGTCAGACCTTGGTAGGATACTCACAGTTCTATGCCACTAATGCCCTAGCATATTCTGCAGGGAGGACAGACTGTAGCTCTAAGGGTTTGTAGCTGGTTGGTGTCCACAGCTCTCTTTCAGTAGCCTGCAAAGTCCTTTCTTGCACCAAAGACATGAGAATGCAGGGGTGAGCTTTCCATTCAGGCACCAGCTCGACATCTCCAGTGAGCTGTGTGGGTATCATCCTCAACAACGGGCATCTCTGTCAGTTTGAAGAAAGCAACATTGTGTCTTTTGGCATACAGCCTGGGATTTGTTGGAGGCCCATTGGGCAACAATTCAATTAATTCTAAGTCCCTCCACTGGAAGCCTCAATATGAGGGGGAAGTCATAGAAAGATACTCTGAGTAGCTTGAAGAATCCGGTCTTAGTGACGCCTTCTGGAAAATTCTGACTTCCCATCGTGGTGAGGTTCCTCCAAGTGTGTGATGATTTAATACTTTCGCCTTCACAGTCTCAATTTTTTTCCAATTGTTTATTAGGTATTTTCTTCATTTACATTTCAAATGCTATCGCAAAAGTCCCCTATACCCTCTCACCCCCAACCCCCACCCCCCGCTCACCTACCCACCTGCTCCCACTTCTTGGCCCTGGCGTTCCCCTGTACTGGGGCATATAAAATTTGCAAGACCAAGGGGCCTCTCTTCCCAATGATGGCCAACTAGGCCATCTTCTGCTATATATGCAGCTGGAGACAAGAGCTCTGGGGGTACTGATTAGTTCATATTATTGTTCCACCTATAGGGTTGCAAACCCCTTCAGCTCCTTGGGTACTTTCTCTAGCTCCTCCATTGGGGGCCCTGTGTTCCATCCAATAGCTGACTGTGAGCATCCACTTCTGTATTTGTCAGGCACTGGCATAGCCTCACAAGAGACAGCTATATCAGGGTTCTTTCAGCAAAATCTTGCTGGCATATGCAATCATGTCTGCGTTTGGTGGCTGATTATGGGATGGGTTCCCAGGTGCGGCAGTCTCTGGATGGTCCGTCCATCCTTTCATCTCAGCTCCAAACTTTGTCTCTGTAACTCCTTTCATGGGTATTTTGTTCCCGATTCTAAGAAGGAGTGAAGTGTTCACACTTTGGTCTTCATTCTTCTTGAGTTTCACGTGTTTTGCAAATTGTATGTTGAGTATTCTAAGTTTCTGGTCTAATATCCACTTATCAGTGAGTACATATCAGGTGAGTTCTTTTGTGATTGGGTTACCTCACTCAGGATGATACCCTCCAGATCCATCCATTTGCCTAGGAATTTCATCAACATCCTTAATCATTAGGGAAATGCAAATCAAAACAACTCTGAGATTCCACCTCACACCAGTAGAATGGCTAAGATCAATTTTCTATTAAATGTTGCAAGCTAGTGTTAGCATTCCCCCTGGTGGCGGCATTTGTCATTAATCTACAGTATGACTTCAAAACACATTTAGTCCTCCCAATATTCCTCCCCAGCTTCCTTCTAAGGCCAGATAACCCACCACCAGGATGGCTTATGTGACCCTAAAGCAGCCCACTAGCTTTTCTCTGTCTTTTCTGTGAGCTCTGATAGCCAGTTAACTAATCACAACACTAACAATTTATTAGTCTATGTCCCGTGAAAGTGGGACAGCCCAACATCTAAGATAGGCAAGTAATTAAAATTCAGTATAAAAAGCATTATTAAAAAGACAGATAAGCAGGGAGCAAAACAGAAGGGAAATCTTGCGGCCTATGAGATGAGGAAAAACTCAGAGGGAGTAGTTGACCCTCAGTGCATGCAGTGGGTTCTGCAGAGTAGAAGAATCAGTTTGCATGTGGAGTGGTGACCCTGTTCTGTGATGAAGCATCCCTGGGGAGAGAACCTATGAGGCTGGAGTTGACCTAGAGGCCTGTCAGTAATGAGAGAATGAACTTGGAAGCAGATTGTCCCGGAGGTGAGCCTTAGGATGACAGCAGTTCTGGTCAGCACATGTGGCGGAGACCTCCTGAGCTAAGCTTGTATGCTGTCACACTCATGGCCAACAAAAACATTGGTAACACATTCGTGCCTAGTCTGACCAGCAGCCAGTTGCTGGTGCATAGGTGTTAATTCAGTGGGCAGGAATACCCCAGCACGCTCTTGTAGCACATTCCTGTAAGAGTCTCCCTTGTGGTGAACTGAGATGGCAAGGAAGCACTGTGACCTTAAATTCCTCTTTATTCCCATCATTAAAAGAAGACTTGGATTGAAAATCAAGCCTAGAGTTTGTCCATGAGATTATCCAAATTGCAGAGTTTTTTTTTAATAATAAATCTATTTTTTCTTTTTTTTTAATTAGATCATTGCAGAGTTTTAATCCTTAATCCCAATAAATCTCTAAGGCTAGATTCAGAGCCCTAATGAAGATGAGGTGAATCTTAAGACTACAATGAGACTATCTTGAGAACTCCAGATTTTCCTGAACCTTTCTAGCTTCATGGATTCCTAAGGCCTTTGGTTATTGCTGTATCGTCCCAGTGACTGGTCTACTGCTGTGAGGACACATCATGATTAAGGCAACTCCTATGAAAGAACTCATCTCATTGGAGGTTTGCTTATAGTTTTAGGTTAGTCCATAATCAGCATGGCAGGAGGCAGACAGACATGACACAGGAACATCAGCTTTCGTCCTGATCTACAAGCGGCAGGCAAGAAGATTCAAACGCTCGCATGGGCGTTTGAATCTGCAAAGCCTACAGTGGCACACCTCCTCCAACAAGACCACATCACCTGGTCCTTCTTAAACAGTTTCTACCAGCTGGTAACTAAGCATTAAATATATGAGGCTATGTAGGCCATTATCATTCAAATCACCATAGGCATTAGTCACAACTGAGTCGACCTTTATATCTATCAATGGATGGATGAGTGAATGAAATATGTACATATACCCAGTAAAGTTCCTGCCAACCATAAGAATGAAGTTGTGTCACTTGAAAAAAAATGGATAAACTATAAGTCATCATACTAAGGAAAGTAAGCCTGGAACAGAAAGACAGGTGTCAAGTTTTCTCTCATATGCAGATGATTTGTTTAAAAAATATTTTTAAAACAAGATAGGGCTGGAGAGATGGCTCAGCTGTTTCAGAGATCCAAGTTCAGTCCCACCTACCCACAAAAAGTGGCTTACAAAGCCTAGGACTCCAGCTTCGGGGGATCAGCTGCATCTGGCCTCTGTGACTTCCTGTGCTCATGGGCACACGCCCACACAGAGAGAGATACAGATATAATTTAAAATAACAAAAGTAAACCTTTTAAAGGACACTAAAGGAGACTATTTAGGGAGGGAGTCATCCTCAGAGGGACAGGAGGTGGCAATGGGGGAGGGGAGTATGGTTTAAAAACTTGCTCAGATGCCTAAACACATCACAATGAAAAACATTTTGTGCAAACAAAATATGCCAATAAAAGATTCAATGTTTCTCTCCCCTTACTATGGGGTTCCAGTCTCTCCTGGCCTAGAGACCATGAGGAGCCATCCTAAGGTAAATGACTCATAGAACAAGCTTACTCTCTTTGGGGAATGCCTCTAGCTCCCTTCATAGTTTCTAGGCCACTAAATAAGGCCAAAGGTCAAGTCTTTTCTTGACTAGGAAAATAATTTGCAAAGGAAAATACAGACTTGGCTTATAGATACCTGTGCAGCCTAGAAAAACAAATGAGATTGGTGAAGAGCACACTAGGCCAGGAGAGCAGAATGTAAGGGAAAGGTTGACATGGGAACATACATCTGTAACTGGGAACATAATACCCATAAGATCTAACATCACTCACATCCTACCAAGCCAGCTCCTTACAGTCTGAGATAAAAACACTGGCCCACAAGCAGTGACAGAGCAGCTTTGACAGGACCAAGGAGGCTCTGAGCATCAGGCAGTGTGACAGACTATAAGGAGAACTGAAGCCTAGCATATGACTAAATTCCTTTGGTGACTTCAAGGAAGATAGCTCTTTCACTAGGGCAGTAAGAAATTTGTCATGATCTAGGGTCCACAAAGACAGAGGGGGAGGGCATTGGCCTCAGTGAGAAACTCATATTTGTCTGGAATAAGCCAGATACAAGTCAGGAAATTCCCAAGGCTCCTGGGATGGTAGGAGTCTGAAACACCAGAGGCCAGGATGCAATAACTCACTCTCAGAAGCAAGATGGGTCTATCATCTAAGTAGACCTGTGACTGTCATCTATGTACACAGTGGGACTGTCTAGGAAAGTGTCTCCCAAAAGGACATGTGTTAGAGCCTTTCCCCCAGCCCATGACACTATTGGGAAGTAGGGGAACATTCAAGAGCTGAGACACAGCGAGGGGGTCTCAGGTCAGTAAGAGCATGGCCTTGAACTGGCAGGAGGATGCTTGGCTCTTCCTTTCGTTCTTTAAGTTTTTACCATAAAAGGTTTCTTCTCTATGTACAATCATCACAGGGTCAAAGGAATGGGCCTGCCAACTTCCAAAATTAGCCTTCCTCCCAGCCCTCCCCGCACCTAGGATACTACCATGTACCACAAGCTACCCTCAAAAGTGCAATCCTCCTTTCTCATCCTCTCTGGAACTTAGATTACTCACATGCACTACCATGTCCACTCACCTTTCGTCATTTAATAACTTACTATCTAGTTATCATACTAATGGAAAACGGACTCACACAATCAATAACGAGTGGAGAGCAATCAGCACTGTGGACTACCGAGCTCTCTGGTGATGAGAAATCTCTAGTCATAAAGATAGTTATTTGGAAGCCATCTGACAGGTGCGACATGTTGACTTTACAAAACAGTAGGAGTTTCCCCAGAAGGAAACACAGTTGCCACAACCGCTGACTTCCTCCAGGTTTACTTTACATACCACTAATGAAATGGGCACAGGAAGGCAGCAGTGTAAACACCCAGGGTCCAGAGCTGAGGCGGGCTATTTGTGACCTTTCTCCCTGAGAAGCATGTGCGGCGCTTCCAACACTGAAAGCTACGCAGCAAGGAGGAAACGTCAAGTCCAGCTCCAGCATGGTTTCGCTAAGTTCTACCAAGTGTGCAGTGTCTTCAGCAATTAGGAAGAGACTTTTTAAACAGTATTCACACGCTTGCTTCAGAGGCCAAACCTGGCCTCTCATGTTGCTGAGCTCATTCGAACAACACTCAAGAGACAGCTTGTATAACGACAGCAGGCCAAGCCCTGTTGTTAGGCAGGCATCGTGTACATGATTTTAACAAAGCAGACGTGGTCCTGACCTTCATAAAGCTTTCAGTCTCATGAGAATAACTGATAATGAATGCATGCACACAGAAAGTGTTCACCACAAAAATGCAATAACCATTCTAAAAACAAGAATTTCAAAGTGGACTTATTTTGTACTGAAAGGCAGGTTTTAAGTACTGAAGTGACTTTAGATACCAATTAAGCACTGTGTGCATAGAAGGCCTTGGACACAGGTTTGCCTCCACAGTCAGCCTTCTTGTGTGTTCTAAGAGCTGTGCTTTGTTTCTTAACATTAGCAGGATGCAAATATGTTTGAGGTATAAGTGCTCATTTTATATTTCATTAATATTAACAAGATTCATGCAATATTCAGCAATTGTGTATCTCTCTTTATGGACTTCAAGACTATGACCTTTTCTCCTGGAAGAACAGATCCTGATGTTGACCCTGCTTCCAGGCAGTTCAGATGCATCTGTCCATGTTTCTTGCTGTGGCCTGCAATAAGCAAAGAGTTTGTGCTCTTTGTCAGGGCGACAGAATTCTTGAAGTTCCATTTAAATTCTGCATACTACATTCTTCCAAAAGAAATCACTGGATAAAACAGGGGTACCACTGAGCATGTCAAATTCCAGAGCGAAAGTCAAAAGATTATGAAGGAAAGACACGGGAGGCTTGTAACACAAGGAGCCTAGATTCAGTTGGACAAGTCAGAAGAGGTGTTATATGATCTGAAATCTGAATTATTGGGAAAATTATATTTGCTTGATATGTCAATATTAAGCTGTATATGCTCATCAGAAGAAGAAAAAAGTTATCTTTTATTCTAGAGTTCTAAACAGAACCAGTATAGCAATACCACTGGGCAATTATTAATTTAAATAGTAAGAGTGAACTGACAGTGTCCCAGAGTTCAGAATTCTAATCTCCAGTAATAAAAGAGGAAAATTACAGAGTCCAAAATACCTAAAACTGCCCAAACAGTAGCTTGATAATAAATATAAACTTTGTAATCAAACAAACTTCAAATATAGGCCCTGCTCCACTATATAAACATGTTACCACCATTGCTGTGTTTTGCACATGGAATGCATCTTGCTCAGGAGAGATAAGTAAGACTCACTAAACAAAAGCAAGCAACACAGTTACACCAGTGAGGAAACAACAGCAACTTTTCTTTCTTTCTTTTTTTTTTTTTTTTTTTTTTGGTTTTTCAAGACAGGGTTTCTCTGTGTAGCCCTGGCTGTCCTGGAACTCACTCTGTAGAACAGAAAGACTCAAACTCAGAAAGACTCCTGCCTCTGCCTCCCGAGTGCTGGGATATAGCAGTGCGCCACCATGCCCAGCCAACAAGCAACTTAGAATGGCCACCAATCTCATTATAAAACTGACCTATGAGAGAGACACGGCTTCTCTTTTCCCTTGAGACTGAAACCACAGGAATAAAGGTCTGCCCCAAGGCACTTAACTGAGTCCCTGCCAGACTGGGAACTTCAGAGTCTGTTCTGGGAATCAGACCTGGCACTGAAGAATCAATCGCTCCATCTTCAACATTGCAGAATGACTTACAGACTTACGGAAGCCACCTAGTGGCTTTATGCTACTTGTGTGGTAAACTGGCCCCTCTTTCCTTCCATGTAGTTTTATATCAGACATGCTCTAAGAATTAATGATTATCCTTAGATTTTAAGTGCATATATACTATGTATGTATGACAAATGACAAAATCAGTCTTTGAGTGACAAGAAAAAGAAAAAGAAAAAGAAAAAGGAAAAAAAAGAAAGACAGGCCTCCAAACTGAGAAACATGCTACCCAGAAAAAACAACATAAAAGACATGGTCCTAGAACCCCTGAACCATAAAGCTCTCATTTCACAAATTGTACAGTGATAGATACTAGATAGATAGATGATTGAGAGAGAGAGAAAATTTCATATTATACTCTTAATCATTTTTTCCAATTTTTTATTAGATATTTTCTTTATTTGAATTTCAAATGCTTTCCTGAAAGTCCCCTATACCCTCACCCACGCCCTGCTCCCCTACCCACCCACTCCCACTTCTTGGCCCTGGCATTCCCCTGTACTGGGGCATATAAAGTTTGCAAGACCAAGGGGCCTCGCTTTATACTCTTAATCTTATTCTGAAATTCTAGTAATTTATTTTGTCTGGTGCCTAGAGGAAATCACCAGAACTACAGACCAGGTGACATGAACTTAGATGAATGATCTTTAAGGAACAGGTAGACCCAGTGAGTGACACTTCTGAGCTTGGGGTTTTCAAGGGTGCTAGCATATTGTTACAGGAAATGACTGGGTCAGGAATAGGAGAGAATTAGTTATAGATGCATGCCTTCAGAAAATAGGCTAAGAACCTGAAGGACAGCCCTGAGAAAACGCTCTGAAGATCTTGCCTCTTGGTTCTTTAAAATGCTTTCCAGTTCTTCAAATTAGTTCCTCTAAAAATCTATTGGTTTTTAAAAATGAAATAACACTGAAAAAATAACAGAACCTAGGCATACCACATAATTCATATGTTGATAGTGCTTAAAAGCAAGAAAGGGTTTGGTTTTCCCAGGGTGATAGTCCTTCACAGAATTACTCACTAGCCTTTTCTCCCATCACAGCTCACTCAGGCTTGATCTGCAGTTTCCCTGTGCTCTTCTCTGAGACCTGGTACCACTGCTATGCCTACCCCCAAGCCAGATGCCAAACATTCATCCCATGTTGGTAAGGATGATGATGTCATTATTTTAATGCATGTGTGGTCCATATGCCTGGTGGGGGAAGCAGTACAGGTGAACATGTGTGTGAAGCTGGAGGACACAGGTCAACCTCAAGTGAAATCTTCTAGAACACTCTTCACCTTCTTGATTTTGAAGTAGTGTCTCCCATTGGCCTAGACTCTCCAAGTAGACTAGGCTAGCTGGCCAGTGAACCCCAGGGAGCTTTCTGTCTCTCACTCTCCAGTGCTTGAGTCACAAGCAAATGCCACCATGCCCAGCATGGGTGTAGAACATGGGCTCTAGGGATCAAATCCTGGTTCTCATCATTTGCAGACCCTTCAACCTACCTATAACTTTGTTCTGGGAACTTCAGTTTATACTTACTTTCAAAGAAGCCGCTGAAAATCTGGTGCAGTTGTGCATGCCTTTAATCCCAGCACTCGAGAGGAAAAGGCAGGCAGATCTCTGTGAGCTCAAGGACAGTCTGGTCTACATAGTGAGTTCCAGGACAGTCAGAGTTACTGAGCTACATTAAAAACAAAAGCAAAGATCATGATGGAAAAGTAGTATGAGCACAAGCACACGGGAAGATGTGTTAGTGCTGATATCTGATGGTGATTATTGTGATCCCACGACACACACACAACTTGGCAAGCAATTTATAGAGTATCTGGTGTCTTCCAGGACTTTGAAATTCTCTAGGAAAGACATGAACATGAACATGAACATGAACATGACATCAGTTGGGCTCATGTGGGTGCCGTGCTCCTGAGGAGCAGGGGAAGAAGGAGAAAGGAAACAGCCTGTGTGTCTGAAGGGTGTCTCAGAGTTCAGTAGGCAAGACAGCTATGGGACAGCTCCAGTCAGGTCAGCACAGAAGCAAGAGGTCAGGGGAGAGCACAGAGAAAAGCGGGGAGCAAAACACAAACCAGGAAACCTGAAGAGGAAGAGTCAATATAATTTAGTATGTGGATACACATTCTTGAAAAGTGGGGTGAATTTTGCCATTGATTTGGTAGGATTTAGACAGCAGAAAAAGTTTCTGACATTTAAAATACTACCAAGAAAAAGAAGTGAAATAATTTTTTTTAAACTATTAGGGATATGAATCTAGTGTTTTGAAACAGGGACTGCAGACAGAGCTGTGCCAGCAGGAGACTCTGTATCAAGATTACTGAAACAATGTAAACAAGAAATAATGAGAAGCTTATCTTCAGATTAGCAACAGTAGGAAGAAGGAAATGAAAGGGGGTGCACAGAGCTTGTCAGAAATATAGAGAGTATGGCCAAGCTAGCTGTAGAACCCTGGGGAGAAACAGGGATACTCTTGTCAAGCAATTGGCAAGTCTAGTCTAAAGCACCAAGGAAGCTAGGAAAGGAAGAAGGAAGGGAAAGGGACAAGAGTTAGAGGGAGAAAAGAGAAGAGGGTAAAGGAATGGCACAAGGAAGGAAGGAGGGAAGGAGGGAGGGAGGGAGGGAGGGAGGGAAGGAGGGAGGGAGGGAGAAAAGGAAGGAAGGAAGGAAGGAAGGAAGGAAGGAAGGAAGGAAGGAAGGAAGGAAGGAAGGGAGGGAGAAAAGGGAGGGAGGAAGGAAGAAAGGGAGAGAGGGAGGGAGAGAGGGAGAAAAGGAAGGAAGGGAGAAAGGGAGGAAGAGAGGGAGAAAAGGAAGGAAGGGAGGAAGGGAGGGAGGAAGGAAGGAAAGAAGGAAGGAAGGAAGGAAGGAAGGAAGGAAGGAAGGAAGGAAGGAAGGAAGGAAGGAAGGACGGACTTTAGTATATAGGACCATAGAGATGGCAAAGGCTAAAAAGCTCACTGCTACACAGAAATGTTATAAAAGAATAGGTGTTTGGAAGGTTTGACTGGTTTGATTGTTACAAGGAGACTACTAACAACTCTTTTAAATGTATAAATAGAAAAATAAAGATGGAATCAAATGAATTATTAAGGGTGGGTAGTAAGAGAGTTGAGAGGCCAGGCATGGTATAAAAATCAAACAAACCAGCACTCAAGAGGCAGAGGCAGGTAGATCTCTGTAAGTTCAAAGCCAACCTGGTCTACACAATGAAATATAGGACATTCAGGGTTACATAGAAAGACACTTTCTCAAAAACAACAACAACAAAAACAGAAAGCCTGTGAAAGAGAGAGCATGTAAAGTTGAGTAAAATAGCTTTATTCAATATTAAACTACTAAAGTCAAGAAGAGCTAGTGAATCCTGTGAGAAGGTAAAAAACTGGTGTGGCTAAAGAGAATGTGTTGACAAAGACCACAAAAATATGTTAAATTTTTAATACACAGAACACAGAACTTTCACATGATCAAAATGTAAAATATGTAAACCAGGGATGAATCAGCAGATACAGGCAATCGCCACCAGGCCTGACCACTCAAAGTCAAGTCCCAGAGCCTACATCATTGAGGAAGAGGACTGAGCCCTTCAGCTTCTCCTGACACATGCACACACACACATACACACACACACAAATACACATTCGCACACACATACATGGACACTAAATAAAATAAACAAGTTTAAATATGTAAAGCAATAAAATTAAGAGTACTCTGAGAAAAGACAGTCACATAGTGATGATCTTAACAATATCTCATTAATTCATTTATAAGTTGTGTGGCCTGACTCCAGACACCAAAGTGCTAATCCTCAGTGATCATCAGAGAAACAAAGGTCATAAAGAATGACATAGCCTTACAAACCTCCATAGTATCAAATTCAAGCCTGGTGACTCTAAGCATAAGTTTCTGCATCCAGTCACTTAGAGGTCAGTCATTCTGCAAAATGAGTTGCTGTGACGACCACATTTGCACATCCAGGAACTCCCATAGTAGCCACAGGAGCTGTCAACCTAGATAGAGTCAGAAGAGGACAGCCAGAGCACAGAGAGAAGCAGTCAGCTGTGGGGCAGATCTTTAAAGCAGGATACAGCCAAGGAACTTGGGAGACAGTGAACTACTCTACACACTGTCTGGGATGATGGATACATGATTTTTACATAGCCGCTGACTCACCATGATTAGAAAGAAAAACCAAATAGGAATGCATGAATTATGGTTCATACAGTAGAGTGTTCAACAGTAAGAAAATAAACCACAACTAAA
This sequence comes from Mus minutoides, assembly GCA_902729485.2. Classification (NCBI taxonomy): domain Eukaryota; kingdom Metazoa; phylum Chordata; class Mammalia; order Rodentia; family Muridae; genus Mus; species Mus minutoides. Next base: position 47,264 of record LR749748.1, on the reverse strand, counting down.
CCATTGTGGACGACTGAAAAAAGATGGCTCAGCAGTTAAGAGGACTGGCTTACTCTTCTAGAGGACCTGGGCAGGATTAGTGGAACCTACATGACAATTCCCAGATATCTGTAACTCCAGTCCTAGGGGCACTGGCAACCTCTTCTGATTTCCATGGACACCAAGAACACATGTGGTACACAACACACATGCAGTCAAAATACCCATATACATTAAATACATACATACATATATACATACACACATACATACATACATACATACATACATACATATATACATACACACACATACATACACACATACATACTAAAAGCACTGTGAACAATAAACAAACAGAACTAAGGGGGGATTCAGGAAGAGGTATACACTCTTGAGTCTATTCACACAAACTTATTAATAAACAAAATTAAACTATTTGATAGGAAAGCACAAATATGTAGCAAACCAGAAATGTGCAAGGAAATTATCAGGGTGTAAAACAGAAGAATGGGGAGGAGAGACGTTTCAGAACAACTGAGATGACCTTTGCTTAGTAATTATTTGTAACTCTGCCTTACACAATTAATGTACTTTGTCCAGTTGATATATTGTAATAAAAGTTTTTAAAAAAAAAAAAGAACTAATTTAAAATAACATCTGGTGGCAGTTGGGAGTGATGGATTTGTAGATGAATTATGACAGTACATATGTCACAGCACAGGACAGGCAGGGCTGTGATTGGAGAAGCAGCCAGCAGCAATGCTATTTATCCCGAGTCTCCAGCAAGGGTCACAGAGCATGCTGGGTAGAGGTGAAAGGTCAGAGTCAGAAAGACACTTCCAAAGCAAGCTTCCCAAGGAAAATGGGCACCCAGGGAAAAGTAAGTAAATAATCTCTTTCGGCGTTCGGCTGCTGCTTCTGCTGTGTCTTTACACATTTGCGGAAGATGCTTCCTTCCGGGTTACACTCGAGGCACAGGGAGTGAAGTCAACTGAAGGGATAGGAGCAGTCCCTAAGCTAGAATACACTCTAAGGAAAAACAACTCTGAATTGCCAAAGTGTCCAACATGATTTAAAGTGGGTGGGGGAGAGGGAGACTGGAGAAAGTGAGTTACCTACACCCTAAGCATCCATGCAGAGAATATGTTTAGCGCATGTGAACGGATGAGAAAAGTAGATTGTGAATGCTGTGTATGTGACTCCAGGTGAGAACACACCAAGGCTTTCAGTGTAAGGAGAAGTAGAGAAACATATTGGGGGGGGGGGGGGTCTTCCATTCCAAAGTCTAGTAATGAATGTACACAGCACTTGTAATATAAAAATACCCATTTAAGCCATAATTAAATACTGCCTGAGAACAGTTGAGAAGCAAGTACTCAAATGGTCAAAGAAATTGACCACAGTCGTGAGGTAGTGCTCAGGACAAGAGATTGTAGACTTCCTTTCAACTTTCAATTTTACTTAAGTTTGAAATTTAAAATGTAATTTTAGACTAAAAACATAATGTAGGAATTATAAAATCTTAGATGTTTAATTTTTAATGCACTTTTACTCAATTCTTACAAAGAGAACAATTTTTATTTAACTTACAATCTACTAATAAACTGATCGTGTAAGCCTCACTTCCCAGATGTTTTACTATCTGGAGACCTTAGTTGATCATGTTAGTGGATTTAGGATGGGGCTTTCTTCTTTAGCAACTCTAGAGTGATAGAAATACCTGCTGGTCCAAAGACCACATAAGTACCAAATCAAAAACACACCTAACAACCTCAGCTCAGGAAAGTTCGAGCTGATTACAAATGCCCTTAGCCACCTACCAAAACCTTAGGCCTTATAATTATATCTCCTTTGTTATGGAGATAAATATGTAGGAATAGAACTGGGGTAATTTTTCATATATTGGTTTCTCAAAATATAAAAATTACAATTGTTATAAAATAGACATTAATTTTTGTGAGAAGATCTCTTCTTCTGAAAATAATGTAAGTATATATGCAAACCTCTCTTCTTTTAAGTAATTATGGCATTGTCCTTTTTTGAAAAAAGAAAACCAAACCTTTCTCTCTTCCTCTCTCTTCCTCTCTCTTCCTCTCTCTCTCCCTCCCTTCCCTCACCTTCAGTCTCTACCTTACCCCTCTCCATCATCTCTCTTACAGGTGATTAAATGCAAGGCTGCCATTGCCTGGAAAACTGGCAGTCCCCTTTGCATTGAAGAAATTGAAGTGTCCCCTCCTAAAGCTCGTGAGGTTCGGATTCAGGTGAGTGGGGAATTTAGCTGGGCATACAAACATGGCTCTGAACTTTGACTTTCCCCTATGGGTAGCTATATTTTTAGATCCAGATTTTAAAAGAGGCATTATCACTCTTTTTTTTTCTTTTTTCTTTTTTCTTTTTCTTTCTTTTTCTTTTTTCTTTTTTTTTTCTTTTTTTTTTTTTTTTTTTTTTTTTTTTTTTTTTTTTTTTTTTTTTTTTTTTTTTTTTTTTTTTTTTTTTTTTTTTTTTTTTTTTTTTTTTTTTTTTTTTTTTTTTTTTTTTTTTTTTTTTTTTTTTTTTTTTTTTTTTTTTTTTTTTTTTTTTTTTTTTTTTTTTTTTTTTTTTTTTTTTTTTTTTTTTNAGAAATTGAAGTGTCCCCTCCTAAAGCTCGTGAGGTTCGGATTCAGGTGAGTGGGGAATTTAGCTGGGCATACAAACATGGCTCTGAACTTTGACTTTCCCCTATGGGTAGCTATATTTTTAGATCCAGATTTTAAAAGAGGCATTATCACTCTTTTTTTTTCTTTTTTCTTTTTTCTTTTTCTTTCTTTTTCTTTTTTTTTTTTTTTTTTTTTTTTTTTTTTTTTTTTTCTTTTTTTTTTTTTTTTTTTTTTTTTTTTTTTTTTTTTTTTTTTTTTTTTTTTTTTTTTTTTTTTTTTTTTTTTTTTTTTTTTTTTGCAGTGGGTTTGAATCTAATTCAACTGTTTTACTCTTGATACCAGCCCTAAGTATTAGCAAAGTACTTTGTTTTACATTAGAATTAGTTAGGTTTTCTTTTTATTTTCCAAATGTTAATTATGGGGAAATGTTAGAGAAAAGGGGGAAAGGGGAGGGGGAGGGGAGGGAGAAAAGGGAGGGAGAAAGAGGGGAGGAGAGGGGGAGAGAGGGAGAGAGGGAGAAAGGGAGAGGGAGAGGGAGAGGGAGAAGCCTAAGGAAAGGAAGTTGAGAACTTGGAGAGCCTCCCCAGGCGGGCCACATAAGGCCATGGGTGCCAAGAGGAGAGATTAGGGATGGGTCAGTAGGGAAGAGTAGAGCAGAACCATTAACAGCAAACCCACTGTTATTCATTTTTCCTTTGAACCGACCCATCACAGGTTTGTGTGTGAGGATGCAGGATAAAGCGTCATGGACAAACCTGAAGAATCACACTGGGGCAAGTTGAAGAGGGATTTGGTTTCTTTTAACTACAGAAGGTCTGTTTCCTCTAGTACAGTTCATGCAGTCGCCACACAGCACAACAAGCCATGTAGACCTATGTATGTCCTCACCACTGCCTGGTGTCTAGTCTCTTGTCTCTTTTACCTTTGATTTTTTGTCTCCTAGAAAAGACATCACCTACCCTGTGGTTTCTTTTTTCCAGAAACAATGAAAATTGGAAAATTAAACTGGATTCTAGGAAGAAAAGAATGCATTTTTTTGTATGCCCATTTTGTATGCCATCTCTTTCCCTCAAAATGTAATTCTTTTACTGACTTCTAGGATTGCTGTAGTGATTCAAGATAACATCGCACCTAAGAACACACTGCAGAACCACAGCTCAGGTCTGTCTTGCTTTGTAGGTAATCGCCACGTGTGTGTGCCCCACTGACATCAACGCCACCAATCCTAAGAAGAAAGCTCTCTTCCCGGTCGTCCTTGGCCATGAGTGTGCAGGAATTGTAGAAAGCGTTGGGCCAGGAGTGACCAACTTCAAGCCAGGTATTTCACCTTCTGATTTCAATGACATCGACAGTCCTAGCCTTTTCCCTGATAGCTCCTGACAACTGCCTTTGTCTTTTGTGCTATGACTGGGCTTTTCTGCTTTGCTTACATATCCTTCCCAAAGGGGCACTGACACAATCTGTCACTGTGTAACAAGGAAGTAGAATATTTGAAAACAGAATAGTCTAATAAAACCCTAAAAGTATGGCCACTTTATTTACATAAACAGAGAAATTGTCCTATAAAACAAAGCTCGTGGTTAATACACACTGATGCTTCTGTGGTTCAAAAACACTTCCTCCATGTGAAATGGAAATTTATTTTACGGTTGTGTAAAGAGTGACGGCTTGCAGGAGGCTTAAGGGGAAAGCCGCACACATGTCAGTGTTAGCTTAAGTGTCGTTTGGGAAGTTCATAAGAGAGAACCTAATGCCCTGAAGCAAGCCAAAGACTCATTATATTTTATAACACATGCAGTGTACACTGGTGTGCGGGCCATGTACAATCTGATGAGCCATTCAGCCCTGCATCCAGACTTGGAGGTATATTAGTATTTTTCATTCCAAGTATAAGCACAAAACCAGGTTGTTCCCTCAAAACCTGCAGCCTTGAAAGTATGACCAGTGTAAACTTTTAGTCCTGACTCTGCCACTTCCTGGCTATATGATTGGGGCCACTTAACAGTGGTTTTTGTCATTGGACTTGGGTTTTTCTTTTCTAAAATGGCAGATATAAGAAGTCAAATAATAACATTAGCTAACGGTGCTGCCACACACATTATAAACGAACTGCTAATCACGTGTGAATTATCATCACTTTGGTCATCAAAGAACCAAAGCCATTGTTAAGTGGGAAATGGAGGAGGATCTAGAAAATGTAGAATTTAAAGATGAATCTGAAAGGTACAACACGAGCAGTGGGTGTCCTAGCCTAGCATGTCCCACCTCCTCAGTCCTCTAGTGATGTTCTCTGTTCCATACAGAGTGTTTGAGAAGACAGTAAACAACAGACTTATGCAGAGACTTAAGTGAGCACATTCCCTCTGTACCTGTTAATACCAGTTCAGGCGACCTGGCTGCCTAGCAGATTAGAAAAGAAAAAAAACAAAAAAACCACAATCTTCTATCTTACTGAAACAAAATTTTTTATATATATATATATATATATATATATATATATATATATATATATATATATATATATATTGGTTTTTCGAGACAGGGTTTCTCTGTGCAGCCCTGGCTGTCCTGGAACTCACATTGTAGACCAGGCTGGCCTCGAACTCAGAATATAAAATGTATACTATGAAAAAAATGTTTTCCACTGGTTTATCTGAGAGAAAGTTTTTGAGGGCTGGGAGTCAAGGGGGAGACCTTGCAAGTTCTCTACCACTGACTCATAACTTAACTGTGCTTCTAGAAACAACTGCATCTTGGGTGCTACCTAACATGTGGCCTTTCTTTGTAGGTGACAAAGTAATCCCATTCTTTGCACCACAGTGCAAAAGGTGCAAGCTCTGTCTGAACCCTCTCACAAACCTCTGTGGGAAACTCCGGTAAGCTCCCTTCACTGTTAACGAGAGTATCCGTAGACATGCATGTCATGAACAGACTGGCCAAACATAAATGGAGGTGAAAGGATGCAAAGCTTCCACTTACTAATGCTGCTTCCACGTGCCTCTAAGACACTGTTCCAAATATACATGCTTATGAGAGCAATCAACCCCACAGGAGTGTCCTTCAATGGAAAAATAGGCTGACCCACTGCTGTACAGGAGCACAGTGCACTACCGTACAATGAAAAGAGCTAGTTACACTAAAGGAAAGAAGCAAGATGCTAAAGTACATACTATACAGTACGGCACAGGAAGACAGTACCGGAGTTTATGGTTACATGGGTATGTAACAAAGGTAGAAACTCAACTCTGGAGTGATAAATTCCAAGTTAAAATCACATCTACTTCTAGAGGAGTGAGAAAGAATATAGAAAGGCATATTAATTTACTCCAGGGCCATACAGCTTCAGGTCCCCAAAACAGGTTTTTAACAGACAATGGGGCTCAACAAGATGGATCTTAATCACCTCAGACTAATTTTATTGAAACCATAGAAAGATGTGTTTGTCCTGAATGCTAATTGAAGCTGATTATTTAGAAAGTTAAAGCCGGGCGTGGTGGCACATGCCTTTAATCCCAGCACTTGGGAGGCAGAGGCAGACGGATTTCTGAGTTCGAGGCCAGCCTGGTCTACAGAGTGAGTTCCAGGACAGCCAGGGATATACAGAGAAACCCTGTCTCGAAAAAAAAAAAATTACCTAGAAAGTTAAAACCTGCCTGGGCTGGAGGGCTCAGCAGTTAAAAGTGGTCACTACTCTTGCAGAGGACTTGAATTCAGTAACAGGCACCTCTGTAGGGGTGCAAAACCACCTGTAACTCCAGTTCCAAGAGATCCAACAACGCCTTCTTCTGGCCTCTGTGAGCATCTACACATGTGGTGCATATAAACTCACACACACACACACACACACACACACACACACACACACACATACACACACACACACACACACACACACATAACAAACAAATCTTTTATACAAATAAGTTAAAACCATATTACTCATATCTATGCCTCTCTTTCACCATCTACAAGAAGACACTAATGTCATTTTTCAGGGTTGAATTAAAACTATATTCTTTTGGGAGGCAGAGGCAGGCGGATTTCTGAGTTTGAGGCCAGCCTGGTCTACAGAATGAGTTCCAGGACAGCCAGGGCTATACAGAGAAAACCTGTCTCAAAAAAACAAAACAAAACAAAAAACCTATATTCTTTTGCAAACATTTAATGAAGTGATGGGTTTAGACAGTGGCCATGAATTCTAATAGCATAAAAAGAAAAAGAAAAGAAATAATCAGATACAGTGACCACTCTAGGTATATTACAGCAACTTTGAAGTATTCCCAGAAAAATGTGAGACCTGAATCAGACATTTCATTAAAACTTTTGGATTTAAGAGGCAGTGCTGGAACAGAGGCACGTTAACCCAGATCTCAGTAGAATCCTCAGCAACGCTATGAGGAGGGAAACTACGGGACTGATGGCTCCAGTCTTAATAAATGCATGATGCCAACTTAAAGGAATCCTTGAGAAACGCGTACTGAGGTTATTTCAGTACAGAGAAATAGTATGACATCGGAGAAGGGTGGCAGGTGACTGGCCAGAACTTGACAGTTAATGACGCTGTACGGTAGGCACCTGGAGGGTCATTTTTAGTTTTATTTGAGCTTTCTATCAGAAAAAAAAAAAAAAATGAATTAATAACATAGCCCTTAAGAGAGCTCCTGACATACAGAAAGCGCTCAACAGAGGTGTGCTGGTATTGACACTAACATAACTCAGAAATACTATGTATGGGTGGAAAAAAGATCAAATTATTTTCCCAACCTTTCCAGTCGATTCCATAAAACTTTCATGATAAATATATGACATTCGATATATCTTCTTCTTTGTGTGCTTTTTTTTCCCTAGAAACTTTAAATACCCCACTATTGATCAGGAGCTCATGGAAGACAGAACCAGCAGGTTTACCTGCAAAGGAAGATCAATTTACCACTTCATGGGAGTCAGTTCGTTCTCTCAGTACACGGTGGTTTCAGAGGCCAATCTGGCCAGAGTTGATGATGAGGCAAACTTGGAGAGAGTGTGTCTGATTGGATGTGGGTTCTCATCAGGCTACGGGGCTGCCATCAATACTGCCAAGGTACACTTAAATGCTAGGCTGTCTGCAAACAGAGGTTACTGGGAGACAACACTGTGTAAAGGAGTTAGGACTGTCTTCACACTCTGGCTGCGTTGCTTATTGCCACCATAATTGCCTAGATCATTTACCACCTCTGTGATTATCTTTTTATATGTACTGGGGACTGAACTCCAGGCCCTGCACCTGCTAGGAAAGTGCTGTAACATTGAACTACATCTCTAACTTAACCTCTGTGATTTTATGTGCACTATTAGATGTCTCTGAATAATAATAGTAATAGGTATGAGCATATTAAGTTATATTGCATATATAAAACACTGACTTAATAAGCTACATATAGATGTCCCCTGATTTACATAATGCCCATTTAAACATGACCCCTGAATATGAATGCTCACCTGGGGACAACAGCAAAACCCCACCTATTTCCATTTCATCACCCTGCTTTCTCCCTAATTTTATAGATTATTCTTTCTTAATCAATAATAATTTACCAATTTTCCATCCCTTTGTGATGTTAAGAGAGTACATTCTTATAAGATGTGTTCCTGGGATCCTATTAGAATTTAAACACTCTTTTTTTTTAAGTTTATTTATTTTATTTATATGAGTACACTGGACCTGTCTTCAGATCCCAGACATCTGTCTGTGAAGCCACCATGTGGTTGCTGGGAATTGAACTCAGGACCTCTGGAAGAGCAGTCAGTGCTCTTAACCATTGAGCCATCTCTTCAGCCCTTGAACACTCTTTTAAGGCTAACTAAGTTACAGGCAAATAGACAAGATGGTGAAAAGAAAATAAGAGATCCCTGAAGCATTGCAGGGAAGAAGCCCCGTCTCTCTCTGCAGACTTTACTCAACCCATTAGATATATGTCAGTCTATCAGTCTCTATCTATCTATCTATCTATCTATCTATCTATCTATCTATCTATCTATCTAGCAAACTGGTCTACTGATCAACTTCCAGAACAGTGGGACTATACAGAGAAACCCTGTCTAAAAGAGAGAAGGAGAGAAAAGGAGAGGGAGAGGGAGGGGGAGGGGAGGGAGAGGGAGAAGGAAGAGGGAGAAGGAAGAGGGAGAGGGAGAGGGAGGAGATGCCTCTGACCCAATTTCAATGGGAGGGGGAACTCCTTTGAGATTATGTGGACTTTTAAATTGTTTTCTGACATCATTGAAGGGAAAGGTGGAATAAGAGAATTTTTTCCACTTGGGCTTGCTCCTTCTGAACTGAGATATAAATGGCCCTTGAGTCATTCTACAAATTTTGGTAGAAAAGCATCTGTCTTCACACTGGCAGGTTGTCACCACTGGATACATCAGAGTTTTATAACAGGCATCCTTTTTTTAAAAAAAACTGATTTCCATGTCTGGGCCCTCATCTCGCCCTCCCTCATGAAAGAAAAAGCTGAGATCAGCAACTTTAAGTCACTCTGTACTTCTCCTGCCTGCAGGTCACCCGCGGTTCCACTTGTGCTGTCTTTGGCCTGGGATGTGTAGGTCTTTCTGCCATAATTGGGTGTAAAATAGCAGGTGCTTCCAGAATCATAGCTATTGACATCAATGGTGAGAAGTTTCCAAAAGCCAAGGCCCTGGGAGCCACTGACTGTCTTAACCCCAGAGAGCTAGACAAGCCTGTCCAGGATGTTATCACTGAACTGACGGATGGAGGTGTGGATTTCTCTTTTGACTGCGCAGGAGCAGCTCAGACCTTGGTATGTGGACTTCTCTCCCCATCCCCAGTCCTTGCTTCTTACTTCTAATATGTTCTTTAATCACCAATTAATAAGGGAAAGTGTGTCATGTCCTTCTTAATGTTAATATTTTCAAAGGCAGACAGAAAAGAACTATCAGTTGTAGGTCACCACCCACTCCCTCAGCCATGCTAACTTTCCATCAAAGCTCACTGATGTGGTTTCTATTGGTTTGTTTTATGTTAGTGTCATGAACTACCTGTGTTTGGGGGGCTTATTAGAAGAAGAGACTTATTTTGCTTACATTTTGGAAGCTGAAACATCCCATCTGCATCTGTGGTCCATTAGGGAGGCTCATTGCAGGATTTTCCCTGTCCAATTACATTAGTGCAGAGGAGGTCTGTGATTGGACAGGGAAAAGGGGCAGAGCTAAGAGTTGCAGAGAGAGAAAGCATCCCAGGGGGTAGAGAAGAACCAAGATGGCTTTGGACATGTACCTGCATGGCATTTACCAGCCACAAATAGCTATGATTTCACAAGGTTAGAAATATTGGGATAAAGCTTTTATCATTATCAATTGGCTCCAAAATTATTGTATTGGCATCTTGTAAATTGTGATGTTATTGATGCATAAATCTGATTGGTTAATTAAGCTTTAAGAGTTTTGATTTACTTGGTTTCTGGAATGTGGGACCACCAGTTACAGGAGTTTATGGCAGAGAGGGAACTAGTGGCTCCTGGGACAAGCAAGCCAGAGTTGGGAACACTTGGGACGCTGGGGAGGAGGGAGTGGGAGGGGAGCTAGCTTGAGAGAGTTGCCCGCAGGAGTGCATGCGGAAAGCCTGCTGGGTTGGCCAAAGGGCTGAAAGAAGCAGGAGCCCCACCAGGGAGTTTGCGGGTTCCTTTTTATTATTCCCACAACAGAGGCCTCTCTAAAGATCCTGCCAGTTATCAGAACGCTGAAGACCCACCCGAGCATGACACCTTCAATGTCAGAACAAGTCTGAGTCACAGCACTTCCCCGATGCGATGCGCATGCTCTGTGCGTTCAGGCCTCCAAGATGGCAGCCATACCATTTACGGCCACATGTTCGCTCTTCTGAGATCTCTTCTTGGGCAGAAAATAAGTTTCCGAATTTTTTTTTTCATGATGGTTCGAACTATTTATTGCTAACAGATAACTTGGCCAGAGAACATCCCCACTGTATCAAATCAAAAAGAAACAAAAGGCAGTGAGCCTCATGTTGCAGACAGGTCTTCTCTGTAGTCTCCACTTGTGCTGCCCAGCTTTTTTCTTTGGTGAATAATACCTAGTTTGTATTTACTCAAGATGCTAATTTTATTGTTTGTTTGTTTGTTTGTTTGTTTGGGGATGAAATGGCCTTAGTTCTCTGCCCGGAATCTTTCTGTTTCACTGTGAGCGAGAAGCAGCTGTGACGGTTTTTTTCCCTTTTGAGTGATACTGTCATGCAGCCTGGTTACTAAACCTCCTTTTAGAGATGGTTAGAAAGAGTAAAAGCTATAAAGGAAAAGTCTTTGTGGCGTTTCCTTCCCTGGGTCTTCCCTGAGTAGGGCATTCTCCGAAAGAGAATGGAGTCCAGGAAGAAAGCAATCACAGGCCACACACAAACCTCCTGACAGCACCTAGTAGGTTGGAAAAGCTGGCAAGCATTGGCAGCTGAGGGCAGCAGCATTCAGGGCTAATAACCCGGGCTGTGCCCTGGGTTCTGAGCTTCCCACCCTGCACCCTGCAGTGCTCCACATCCTTTCTTCACTTCCCACAGCTCATTTTACAGTGAAAAGCAGCTACCTGCCGCAGTGTTTGTGTGTTTGTTTATGATGACTGGCATTAGACTTTGTCTTAATTAGTTTCTATGCTGTGATGAAACACTATGACCAAACACCATGGGGAGGAATTTATTTGGCTTCCATTTCACACTGTAGTCCATCATTGAAGGAAGCCAGGCCAGGAACTCAAACAAGATAAGAATCTCGAGACAGGAGCTCTAGGATGCCGAGGCCATGGAGGGGTGCTGCTTACTGGATTGCTCCCCCACAGCTTGCTCAGCCTGCTTTCTTATAGAAAACTAAAGACTACCAGCCCAAGGATGGCGCCACCCACAATGGGCTGGACCCTCCCCCATCAATCAACTATAAGAAAGTGCCATTCAAGTCTTACCTACAGCTGATCTTATGAGGGCATTTTCTTACTTGAGATTCCCGGCTCTCAGCTGATTTTAGCTTGTGTCAAGATAACATATAACTGTCCAGAACAGACTTCTTGGAAGTTTCTGTTGTTTGCTATTATTTTGTTGTTTTGTAGACTAACAATGTCTGAGCCATACTCCAGGACGTGTGCCTGAGCCAGAGCTCCGTGCCAGTTTTGGGGGAATTTCACTGTTGCTTTTTGTTGTTGATGTTGTTGTTCTTTTTTTTTTAAATAGAAAATAATGATATAAGTCAGTTAATAGAGCATATTAATTTTAACTTGTTAAATTTTAACATGTTCTATTACTAGCTGACTTATTTTAAATTATGAATCAGAATTATACTAGAATAAAGATGAAACAACATAGATTTATCCATCTTGAAAGATGAGATACTTAGACTTCAACCAAAAATTCCTATATCTTAAAAAAAAAAAAACATGTTTGGGGATTATAAAGCAACTTCTAATTATCGGTATAAATTTGAACTACATTACCTCTAATTTTCTGAAGCAGCCTAAAGAACCTAACAGAAGAGTTAAAAATGTTATATAGCATTAGCAAGTTTCTAATGTTTTGCCAATTCAAACAAAAACATTGTTTGAGACAGGGTCTCACTGTGTAGCCCCAATGTCATGGAACTCACTGTGTAGACTAGATTGGCCTTGAACTCACAGAGATCTGCCTGCCTCTGCTTCTCAAGTATTGGGATTAAAATATGTACCTATACACACAGCCAAAACTAATTGTATCAAGAGTCGTCTATCTAGTGACTAAAACCCTGTATTTTCATACAATCCCCATTCAGACCAATTTACGGTCACAGAGCTTAACTGCCGAACTAGAGGAAAGGTCAGAAATGCAAACATAGCAGCAGGAAAGGCCTTTAAAACATGGTCATGGTTGTTTCCATTTTCCCATGGGTATGTGATATGCTTACATGTATGTATGCATGTTTTCATGTATGTGGGTGCACAAATACATGCATGTGCATGCGGAGGCCTAAGGCTGAAGTCCAAGAGTCTTCCTCAGGAACAACAGTGTGGAAAGAGCGCCTGTAAGCAGCTACTTTAAAAAGTGACACCCACAGACTCTTCTCTTCTCTCCATGTAGTGTATAAAGATAAAAATGTTCTGTGTCATATAAAATACACAAAAAAATAAGACTAAACATGGTGTCACATGCCATAATCCCAGCACTTGGGCAACAGAAGCAGGCAGGACTTTGTAAATTCAAGAGCAACCTGATCTAAATAGTGAGGTCCAGGACAGCCAGGGACATATAAGGGTTAATTTCTCTTTCTTACTATTCAACTTTTGTAGTTTGGAGGGGGTGTGGTCCTGTTGTCATTGCTGGGTTTGGGGTTGTTGTTGTTGTTGTTTTGGTTTGGTTTGGTTTGGTTTGGTTGGGGATGGGGGGTTGTTTGGTTTGGTTTGGTTTGGTCTGGTGATTTGATGGTTTTGGTTTGGTTTGGTTTTAGAGTACCTGTCCTGGAACTTGCAATCCTCCTGTCTCAGACTCCCAAGGAGAGGGATTATGAGTATGTAGCACTATCTCAGGCTTTGAGTTGATTTTCAAGCATTAGGAATTCTCAAAACAGGAAATAAGCACACATTAAAATAAAAACTTCAGCCGGACGTGGTGGTGCACGCCTTTAATCCCAGCACTCGGGAGGCAGAGGCAGGCAGATTTATGAGTTCAAGGCCAGCCTGGTCTACAGAGTAAGTTCCAGGACAGCCAGGGCTACACAGAGAAACGCTGCCTTGAATGAATGAATGAATGAATGAATGAGTAATAAAAATAAAAACTTCAAAGCATATTCTACTTTTCTAGAATGTGTCACCTTCCAGGAGTCTTCCTCCATGCTCAACAGTGTTTGGCTTATGGTTTCTACATGGAATGGCCTTCCACACTGAAACTTACATTTTCAATTCTTAGCATTTTTCCATCAGCCCCAGACTTACAGTAGGCTAACACAGCACTTCTCTGACTCAGCCAATGATTCCCTTATGTCTAGGCAATTCTCTTGGACTATTCTTCCACATGATGACTCAGCAATTAAAGCTCAAATCCATGGCCTCACAATCTCTGCAAAAGTGCAGGCATAGCAGGCAGGATACATCTTAACTGTTGGCTAAAAAGTGTAGGGAAACAAAGTATTATTTTCTGTGTCTTTGCCCAGTTTTAAGTAGCATTTCTCCATCTTTATTCTACTCTGGGATCTAAGTATTCAGTATGTGCCTCCTTTGCAGGCACTACAACATCACTAGCTCTCTCTTCATACCTTTCAATATTCTCATCACAAGTCCCTGGAATTTTGGAATTTCTCATATTTTAGTTAATGTTTATGGTAGATTGTCAAACTATTACAGATTCTTCTTAATTATAGGGTTGTGTTTCTCAGTATCCATGCTATACATTGAAGTTTCAGCCAAACAATGTGGTTGTAAAGGGTAAAATGTGTCCTATTTCCTTTCAATTCCTTTCTGATGTACCAAGAATGATTTTGTGCATTTTACACATCACAGAACACTAGAGCCTCACAGTTCATTAAATGATGTGATGATGTCCTAAACTTGAGACTATTATGTAACTGGCAACATGGTACAAATGGTCCCTGAAGCACTGTATATAGTCATGACTAGTTCTCTGCTTGCCTGGGTAATTTTTTGTTTGACATTGCAGAAAGCAGCTGTGGACTGCACTGTATTAGGCTGGGGGTCGTGCACTGTGGTCGGAGCAAAGGTTGATGAAATGACTATATCCACTGTGGACCTTATATTGGGCCGTTCCGTAAATGGAACATTCTTCGGTGGTAAGTTTCTTTCTTCATAGATTTTATTTCTTTACTATAATATGAAATTATAAAATTATTAAATTTTGTAGCAAAAATAATTTGTATAAATATTGAGTATACAAAAACTAGTCCAGTATTTGAAAAGTCAATGAAGCTTATATGGAAATATGACTATAATTTACAAATTGAAATTCAGTTTAAGTAGCTGAGCTTAGTGGTGCAAGCCTATAATCATAGCTCATGAGAGGATGAGGCAGAGAGATCACAAGTTTGAGAGAAGTCTTCATATAGTGAATTCAAGGCCTACCTGAGCTGTATAACAAGAACCATCTCAAAACAAAAGGAAAAATATTTTCAAATGGTATTGAAATGAACCAATCAAATGAGAGTAACAAAAGAGAAACTTTGGTCTAATTAAGACAATTTCTTAGCTAGTGTGGATAATAATCTTGAATTTTCCTTATGAAGAAAATGTTTGTTTTTTTTAAGTTGGCTTCTATGTATAGCCCTGGCTGTCTTGGAACTCACTCTGTAGACCAGGCTGGCCTCAGACCCAGAGATCCTCCTGCCTCTGCCTCCCAAATGCTAGGATTAAAGGAATGTACCACCATTACCTGGCAAAGGAAAACGTTTAAATATAATAAATCCATAAAATCCAGGTTAGAGCAAAGCTTGGTGTATTTAAAGCAACCCAAATCTGACCTAATAATTTCACCTCTTCAACAATCACAATTATCTAGATTTAAGTAAACAAAGCAAAGACATTAAACTAAAGGGGCCAGCAGGAGGTGGGACAGGTGACAAGAGAGAATATTTAGGGACAGTAGATATTATCAAAGTACATTATGCACATGTATAAATGCCATAAAAATGTCTTTAAAGGAGAAAAATTAAAGTACTCTGTATGTCAAATGGCATGCCTTTCTTTATATGACACTGTGGCCAAATTACAGGTTGGAAAAGTGTAGATTCTGTCCCAAACCTGGTTATTGACTACAAGAATAAGAAATTCGATCTGGACTTACTGGTGACCCATGCCCTACCTTTTGACAGCATCAATGACGCAATTGACCTGATGAACCAAGGAAAAAGGTAAACTGCAAAGTTGATAACTCGGTGCAGTAGAAATCCTTTATGATTTTTGTTCATGACTTTTTATTGTATGTGGTAGCTCTGTGTGTGTTTATGTGTGCCATGAGCAGGTAGGTGCCTGAGATAGGAGGTCACACCCCCTGGAAGTAGGACTAGAGGCATTTGTGAGCCATCTGATGTAGGTGCTGGGGACTAAACCTGGGTTCTCTGCAAGAGCATCAAATGCCCTAAACAGTGAGCCATCTCTCAACCCCCAACCTTTATGGTTTTTATTTACTCTAACAACCAACCAGGTGTCTCTTGACTACATCAAAATTGCTAGACATGCTTAACAGATTAAACAATTGCCATTGGGGAAAAAAAAAAGAAAGGCTTGATTTTCCGCAATACACAGTGTTTGTTATATACTATGCCGTATACAGTAGTGGCATAAGCTAATAGATGAATTCCCTCTCACAAACAACTGTTAACTCAAGTCAGTTATTCCCTAGAAGGAAAGCTTTCTATAGAGTAACGAACCATAGGTTCCCCAGTCCAGTGTGCCCACGTCTAGAATGGTTTTCTGAGGTTTGACAAAGAGCATTCATGGTCAGAGCCCTGTGCAACTGCTGAGATCTGAGCAGAGAGTGGCAGGAATCACGTCCACACAAACACTTCAACTTTCGGTGGCTTGTCCTGGGGCTCCTGACAGATCAATCCACTTATCCAACAGTGTTAGCTGCACTGTGCATCTCAGGATTGCTTCCTAGGTATTAATCTATATTGGTCCTCAAAATGAGGGCTTCCTAGAGGCTGGGGGCTATATTAGACTGGGCTTAGTTATTTTAGTTAAGTTACAGCCTTTATTAATAGAAGCAAAGAGTGAACACCAAGAATAGTAATATTTAGAAAAAATGGGGCAAAGAACTTAAAAGACACAGCAAAAAAGAGGAGTAAATAAAGCAGAGGAGACCAAGTGACAGTCATCATGATAAGATTGGAAACAAAGAATAAATGTCACAGAAAATGAAAATTCTCCCTTACCCAGTCTATTAACAGTGTCACAAACATTATTAATGCCACGGATGGAGAAAGATGACAAAATAGGAGAAATGGTTCATGGGCTTCTACTTAAGAGAGGAGTGGAGCTAGAAGGGGTTGGGGTGAAGATGGTCAAAGAGCATGTGTACATGCCTGAAAACGTCACAACGAACCCCATAACTATATACAAATAGTACATGCTGATTTTCAAAAGGTGTCTCTAAAGAAAGACTAGATCAAAGTCTAAAGTGAAAAGGAAAACAACCTGTGGACTTTGGATAAAGTGTTCAGATAAATAGTATTTATTGTTGTATTACTTTTAACAGTATCCGAACAATCCTGACCTTTTGAAAATGCCAGGAGCAACTTGGAATGTTATCTGATTGGATCCAAGCCTGTCTGGATGATTTATTACACGATGAGCCAAAGAAATCATGCATTTGCTCTTCATATCAGCACAAATAAACTATTAATAATAAACATTCACTCTTTTTGCTTGCTGCTCTTTAGGGCTGGTGTGTTTTTGTTTGGGGGGAATTTTATATGTTGAGTACTACTGTACTCACATGATTTCTATCCCACTGTCTCCCCTCTCCAGCTCCTCTCACATCCTGTCCCCTAACTTTCAATTTCATGACCTTTCTTCTTCCACGGTTACATACATATATGTACACAGATGTATCTACAGATAGAGACTGCTGAGTCCAGTTAGTACTATTCATGTTCTGCATGAGTAATTGGCTAGCCAATCAGGTTTGGATAACCTACTAGGTGACTCCTTCCTGGAGAAGACTGGTCGTCCTCTCTTCATAGCCACTGACTGTCTGTAGGTCTTCATCTAGGGGTGTGTCTTGTGAGAGTTGCCCTGTCCACATTGGAATCTCAATGGGTGTCGTTATTGTCTAGGTCTTGTATAGGAGACCATGTCATAAAGATTCCATAGATGCAGTTCCCTGTAGTTAATATATAGAAGACATCTGGAAGCAGATTTCCTGTTTTGAGTGGAATTTAAAAAAAAAAACAAAAAACGTTTTTTTATATTTGTCTTCTCTGTAATCAAGGCCAAGCTTGACTACAGATTGAGATACTGTTTTTTAAAGTCATGTACAATGAGTAAAATACATGAAAGCCTATGTTCTGACAGCTGGCTCCTTCTCCTACATGTTCTCATTCATTAATGGGTGCTGCTTCTTGAAAGGCTTAGACGCAACACAAACTACATTTCTAGCACCAGGCCATTGTACCAGACTAGAACGTGGTTCCCTCCAAAAGGAAAAACCCAAAAATATTATAGTAATGGTTTGCAGGGCAATGCACTTTCTGTTGTTGTAAAGAACTGTCCTGGTCTCCATTCTCTAAGGCTTTAGTCCAAAGATCAAATTTTTAATACATATAGACCACTGACCTTCTTTGAGTTATTAAACCTACCTATCAAAATATGTATTCCCCCACATAACAAGGCTATGTCTTATTTCTAAAAGCTGGTTTCATGGGTCTGACATTAGTGGCAATATGCGCCCATTCCAGTAATAGTGTGCAAGCACTTAGGTTTAGAAGGTAACTTACTCACAGTACTACTACTTAATCACAGTACTACAACACACTTGTCTGAAAAGCACAAAGGGTTTTCATCTAGCCATTATGCCTTTGACACCTTAGTTTTCAAAATGCTACCACAGCGCCCTCTGGTGTTCCTTTTAGTTTTCCATTTCCTAGATGCCATTTTCACTGAGAAAAAGAACTCAAAATAAATAGCAATTTCTATTGATATCAAAGCTACCATTCTAAAGGGTCCCTTCCTATGTATTACACAATGTGATTCTCAAACACTTTCTGCTGCAAGCCCCCTGAGGATAGGGCCATGTTCCTAACCCTGAGCACCTTATAGAGAGCAGGCCCTCCAGCCATTCAATCCCCTGTGACTTGGACAAGGCAGACTTTACTAATTAAAGTCTTGTTACAGGGACACAAACACTATCCTTCCAACTGCTTTATGATGGTGGTGCATCTACAGACTAAACAGTTTGGGTTGTTTTTGGTTTTTGGGTTTTTTTTTATTTGATTTGATTTGATTTGCATTAGAAATCTGTCTCAAAATGTAGATCATGCTGGTATGGAACTCATAGAGACCCACCAGCCTCTGTCTTGTGAGAGAGAGGCTACAATTAAAGGTCTGTGTTGCCAACCCCAGTGCATTTACCTATAACAGACTCCTATAACTAACTCCAGTAAACACATTGGTTCACCAAATTGACAATTGGGCTAACTTATTTTCTCGATCTCTTAATGCTCTATCTGGGTTAAAGAGAAGACGCTCTATAGTTCCCTGTAAGTCATGCAGCTATCCCTCTGTCTATTTCTGTCAATTAAATGCAATCTACAGATTCAATGCAATCCCACCAAAACTCCAACATAATTCTTCACAGACCTTGAAAGGATAATTCTCAGATTCATATGGAAATGAAAAAAACAAAAACAAAAAACCCAAGGATAGTTAAAACAATCCTGAACAATAAAAGAATGGCTAGAGGTATTCCCATTTCTGGTTTCAATGTGCACTACAAAGCTATAGTTGTAAAATCAGCATGGGTATTGGCATAAAAACAGACACCTTGAACAACAGAACCAAAGTGAAGAACAAGACATAGATCAACACACCTACTGACATCTGATTTTTTTTTTTATAAAGAAGCCAGAAATATACAGTGGGGAAAAAAGACAAATGGTGCTGAGCAACTGGACAGCTGCATGTAGATGAATCCAAATTGATCCATGATTACTACCCTGCACAAAACTCTACTCCAAATGGATGGAAAAGGTCAACATGAAATCAGATACACTGAACCTGACAGAAAAGAAAGTGTGGAATGGCCTTGAACTCATTAGTACAGGAAAAGAGTTTCTGAACAGAACACCATTAATGTAGGCACTAAGATCAGCAATTAATATATGGGACCTCATGAAACTGAAAAGCTTCTGTAAGGCAAAGGAGACTGTCATTAGCACAGAGCAGCAGCCTACAGAATGGGCAATGGTTTTTACCAACTCCACATCCAATACAGGACTAATATCCAAACTACATCAAGAACTCAAGAAACTAAATAACCAAAAAAATAATAATAATAACACAATTAAAAATGGGTACAGCTCTAAACAGAGAATTCTAAATACAGAAAACTCAAATGCCTGAGAAACCCTCAAGGGTTTAGTCAGCGGTGCTCACGCTGCGACCCTTCAATACACTTCTTCATGTTGTGGTGACCCGGAACCATAAAACTATTTTCACTGCTACTTCATAACTGCAATTTTGTTGATGTTAGGAATTGTAATAAAAATATCTGATATACAGGATATTTGTATATGTGACCTCCAAAGGGTTCACAACCAACAGGTTGAGAATCACTGAATTTAGTTATCAAGGAAATACAAATCAAAACTCTGAGATTTGATCTTCCACCTATCAAAATGGCCAAGATCAACGAAACAAAAGATAGCTCAGGCTGGTGAAGATTGGGAGTAAAAGGAACACTCAGCCACTGCTGGTGGGAGTCTAAATTTGTACAGCCACTTTGGAAATAAGTATGACAGTTCCTTGGAAAACTGGAAATAGATCTATCTCAAGATCCAGCTATATCACTCTTAGGCAAATACCCAACGGGCCCTTCAACCTACTACAGAGAACTTGTTTAACAATATTTATTGCTGTTCTATTCATAATAGCTAGAAATAGAGATACCTAGATGTCTCTCAACTGAAGAATAAAGAAACTGTTCCATCGTATGGTTTTGGCTTCTTTGTCAAAATTCAAGTGTCTGTAGGTGTGTTGGTTTGTTTCTGGATCCTCTATTCTATTCCACTGATCAAGCTGGATTTCTGCCAATACCATGTAGTTTTTATTACTATTGCTCTTAGTACAGCTTGAAATCAGGAATGGTGATATCTCTAGAAGTTCTTTTATTCTACACGACTGTTTTAGCTATCCTGGGTTTTGGGGGGTTGTTTTTTTGTTTGTTTGTTTGTTTGTTTTCATATGACTTGAGATCAAGAGATGTACTGGGTAGTTTTGTGTGTTAACCTGACACAAACTGGAGTTATTGCAGAGAAAGGAGCCTACCTTGAGGAAATGCCTCCATGAGATCCAGCTATAAGGTATTTTCTCAATTAGTGATCAAGGGAGAGGGCCCAGCACATTGTGGGTGGTGCCATCCCTGGGCTGGCTGGTGGTCCTGGGTTCTATAAGAAAGCAAGCTGAGCGTGCCAGAGGAAGCAAGTCAGTAAGCAGCACCCCTCCATGACCTTTGCATCAGCTCCTGCCTCCAAGTTCCTGTGTGAGTTCCTGTCTTGGCTTTCTTTAGTGATGAAGAGCAATATGGAAGTGTAAGCTAAATAAACCCTTTCCTCCCCAACTTGCTTCTTGGTCATGATGTTTTGTAAGCCAATTGTTCCTGTGTAAGGCCTATAATCTGCCTGGGATACAAATCTGCTGTGGAAATTGCCTTAAGGGGTCTTGTCCAGGCAATCCAGGATGAGTTTTTAAATGTCCAAAGACAGTCCTTTAAAGGAACAGTATTTTCTCTTAACTTGAGTTGTATATGCATAAACAATTGCAAAATTTGAGAATTAGCAGTATCTAAAAAAGGAACAAGGTCAAGCAATTGTAAGCCCTAATATATATACATACATATATATATATATATATATATATATATATATATATATATATGTGTGTGTGTGTGTGTGTGTGTGTGTGTGTGTGTGTGTGTGTATATACGCTATCAGTATACAAATTAAAACTTGATTTTTTTCAAAACATTAGCTACAGCACACAGTTCAAGTATTTGTGCTGAAGTAGAGGGAAACTCACAAGAATAAACATTTAATCCAATCACATAAACTTCTCTCCCATACAAGGGCTGTTTTTAAATACAGTAGATGTATTCTTTATGGGATGCATGCATAAATTTACAGGAAATACAAAAGCATACATAGAAGCAAATTTTAACAACTTATCTTTTGGATAATGATTATCAATTTTGCCTAAAATGTTTGCTACACACTATGCCAAATATCAGTGTTCTTTAATAACCAATTTAATTCCTGTTTGAAACAAGGAGTAGATGTCTCCTCAGGTTTTTAAGACATTCTTTCAAAGCACCTTCATGATTCTATCCTACAATTTTTTATTAACACCACAAGAGCTTCGTAACAGTGTGTTAAAACTTTACTTGGAGATGAAGAAAGATGAATCCACATTAATGTTCTCTTTTCCCAAAGATTTGCTGTGGGCTCATTGAGTAACAATAACTAAAATAAGCAGCTAACATTTGATTACAGAAGCTTCCTCTACTTTCTGCAAAGCGATTTGTCTCTCACCAGTTAATGTGCATCTCCCTTGGCAACATCCAACAAAGGCTTAAGTCCTCCTGTGCTAAGCGGAAGGTGTGGTTTTAGCCTGTGCTAAGCGGAAGGTGTGGTTTTAGCCAATGGACATCTCCTGGAAGCTGTTTAAAATAATTTGAAGTAAGCAAATCATTCTGCCTTTCTTGAATTTTCTGAACCTCAATTTTTCTAGGATATAACTGAGGCCCCAAATATTGAAAAAGATAATGCCTCTGAATCTTTTTTGGAGCAACAACTACTCCCCAAAACTTTAAAGCTCGTTGTATAAGAGCAAAGGTAGTAAAATTCCCCTTCAGAGGGATTAATAAAATATATAATAATAAATATAATAAACATAATATAATAAAATAATATAATATAAAATATAATTTAAAATAATAAATATAATAAACAATATACACTAAAATATTCAAAGTCCTAGCTTCTTGTATTGAAGCAGAGACAAAAATATTATTATTATTATTACTACATAATGTAAGGCTATTAGTCATTCCTGGAGGCAAAACTTTCCAATGATTACAAGCTCACTAGAAGCAAACCCTTCACAACTATCAGGATGTAAAGGAAAAAAAACAACCTTCCAAATCCATAATAATTCTATAGGAGTAGGTAGGACAGCTTGCAATGCCTCTACAAGTTCCACAGCCTCATTGACCTTTCATAAATTTTAAGTGTAAACTTTACTTTGAGCAACACCTGGATAGATCTATAATAATGCTGTTTTGGCTTAAAAATAATTACCTAGAGGCAAGGAGAGGCAAGATCCTAAAAACTTCCCCAGGCAGGGTTTGCAAAACAAAAGAAATGCCACACAAGTCTCACTGAGGCAGCTCTGAGCTTTGCATTAACTCAAATGTAAATATTTCTTAATCTGAGCACACTGCCTGAGTCCTGACCAAAGATTACCTCCCCTGCAGTGAGGACAGATTCCAGGGGAGCAGTTCTGCTGTCTGTCCATGCCTCTAATTCTTGGACAGTCTTTCCTAAGATGATTTATACTTAAAACATTCCTTATAACCTTGGTGCTATGAAAGCATTGTTTGTACTGTACAAGGAAGCAACCACAGCCAAACTCTGATTATTTGAGGGTCCAATTTCTACACAAAGACAAATATATCCAGATAGGTCTGTCTTTGCTTTGTATGGCTGGATGTCCCGGCTGTTTTTAACTTTTATTACTCTTGCAATCATATTATTATCAAAATATGAGTGAGTTAAGAATCCTAAACTTCAGCACTCGGGAGCCAGAGGCAGGCAGATTTCTGAGTTCGAGGCCAGCCTGGTCTACAAAGTGAGTTCCAGGACAGTCAGTGCTACACAGAGAAACCCTGTCTTGAAAAAAAAAAAAAAAAAAAGAATCCTGAACTTGCAATCAAACTGCAAACTTCAGCCAATGGAACACTGGCAATTTAACCATAATTTTTAAGTTTCTTTTGCAGTATTAGAGTATAACCATAACTTTTGGAAAGCAGAACCCAATTTTAAACAATCGATTCTCTTTAAAATCAATATCAAAAGCATCACTTTCACATTATGAAGTTTGGTTGCCAATTCTTATATATGAATGCATGACACTGCAACTTTTTTTTGGGGGGGGGGGGGAGTTCGAGACAGGGTTTCTCTGTATAGCCCTGGCTGTCCTGGAACTCATTCTGTAGACCAGGCTGGCCTCAAACTCAGAAATCCACCTGCCTCTGCCTCCCGAGTACTGGCACTGCAACTTTTAATGCTTCATTAAAGAGACATTGTTTTAAATCTTATCCCTTGTAGTTTGTATCCTAGTTTCTAGGATAAGAATTACATAAACTATTATCCCAATTTAGAAGTATCTTTAGAGGTCTGGTTTCCTGGGCTGGTTCATGTTGTTTAAAATGACTCCAACCCAGTTTTAAGCTAATTTTCTTTTTACTAATTTTACACTTTTTAAATCATACCCAATAACTTATAAGCCAATATCTATGACCAAGACATGCAGAATATTTATACTTTTAAAACCAGTCAGAAACCAAATGAAGCGGCTAAACAAATCTTATAAATCTAGACCAATCGAAAAAAATTTATCTTTTTTAGCTATAATTTCAAGAGAAAAAGCACTTTGTCATTTGCTGAACCAACAATCCCAACTGCAGAGAGTTTTCTAGGAAAAGACAACTGTCAGCTTATTTGCCTTCGAACTAAGAAGCTGCTGGCCCCTTTTTTAAAGCAGCTTTTCAGCAGGGCCTCTCCTGCTGTGCTTGACTCCTGGCTAAGGGTGCAGGGCAACTTAAATCAGCCCCCACTGTGCAAACTGAGACTGAATCAAGAGATGGAGAGCCAGCAGATAAAGTTTAACCATTTTTTTTCTTTTCAACATGAAACACAGAACAACAGTCATTCAGACAACAAAACAAAAATGGGCACAAATTGACACGTGGACAGATTGGTGCACCAAACACAGACAATACAGAGAGGGTAGAGAACTTGATGTAACCAGAACTAAGGATGTCTCCTGTTGTGGCCAGAGAGAAAGCAGGACTTCTCTGGATTTCCTTCTGTCCCTGGGAGAGCTCTGAAGTTCATTTTCCTTCTCTCTTGATCTCTCTTTCATGTCATTTGCATATCTAGCATCTCCCCTTTTTTGTTAATTTTTTGTTTGTTTGTTTTTTACTCTTGTTACTTTATTTTAAGCCCTATTCCTCTCGCCTGATGCAGTTCTTGACTGCTGACAAATGGCTGTTTAGAATTTTCCAGTCCCACTTTCCACTGTCAACCCCTAGCTGATATCAACGTTGGACCAATGCTGATCCATACAGTATAGCCTGTATCCTTTTTGCACCCTTGCAATCAACAGCCTTCAAAAGATGAAGTTTATTGCGCTAACATTAATGCTGTATGTTGTTTACCACGCAGGACACCATCATCTTCCTTTTTCTGTGGAGCCTCACCAAGACAGTGTCCCTCAGTTGGCCTTTCTGTATTCAAGTCACTCATTCAGGTGCCATCTGTAGCCACCAGTGGCCATGGGTTCCTGGGTTGCTGAAAGGAAAGCTGGGGATAGATGGTGTCTTAGTCACAGTTTCTAGTCCTGCACAAACATCATGACCAAGAAGCAAGTTGGGGAGGAAAGGGTTTATTCAGCTTACACTTCCATACAGCTGTTCATCACCAAAGGAAGTCAGGAATGGAACTCAAGCAGGTCAGGAAGCAGGAGCTGATGCAGAGGCCATGGAGGGATGTTCCTTACTGGCTTGCTTCCCCTGGCTTGCTCAGCCTGCTCTCTTACAGAACCCAAGAGTACCAGCCCAGAGATGGTCCCACCCACAAGGGGCCTTTCCCCCTTGATCACTAATTGAGAAAATGCCTTACAGTTGGATCTCATGGAGGCATTTCCTAAACTGAAGCTCCTTTCTCTGTGATAACTCCAGCTGTGTCAAGTTGACACAAAACTGGCCAGTACAGATGGGAAGGATGGCGAGAGAAATAACGAGCCAAGACAAAGTGATCAAGGCTCAATGTTTACTTTTTGAGTCTGAACTTAAAAAGGAGGAAAACCCATCCCCCACCATGCCAAGATCTCATGGCTTGTCAGGATCTCCTATGGCTTGTGCCATCAGTCTGGCAGGAGCTAAGTCTTCAAACTGTAATTCATATAACCACAGAAGCTAGGTATAGAGTAAGAGACTAGTGGGGAGGGATGGATCGCCCCTGGAAGAGAAGATAGAATAGTTATGGATGGATGGGGGTAGGGGATGCATGGATGGGAGAATCATATGTGGAGTGGGAGGAAACACAGGGTAAGGGAGGAAATGGAGGGAGGGATATCTAAAACTAAGGGCCATTTGAGTGGTTGTATGGAAACTTCATATATATATATATGAAGGGGAGCTAAATAAAATCACCAAATAACAGAGGAAACAGATACCCAACTGGACATCTCTCACCATCAAATGAAGGACCAGAAGTGAGCTACATCACAGTTGAGTTGTTGGCAAAGGGGGCCCATGGGAACCATGAAACAACCTAAGCTTTTGGTTGATCGCCATCACACTGCAGGTGGCCAAGAACCTCTTACCAGATAGCCCAGGTCCCTAGGGGAAAACTGAATACGACTTCTTTGCTGAAGAGGCACAGTCACACAGTGACTACTAACAACAGTGTGCAATATTCAAACATGAGTGCCTTGCTCCACAGAAGCATCTCCCTGCAATAGATGAGGACAAACACAGACCCACAGCTGGGCTATGTGCAGAGAGTAAGACCTGGAACACTTCTGAATCCCGTCGTCTCCATCAAAGGCCACCCTCGGGGCTCAGGGAAGCCCCTGGGAGAGGAGGTAGAGAGATTATAAGAGCCAGAGGAGATGGGCAACATGAAAGAAATGAGGCCTTCTAAACTCAGGAGCTACGTACACAGGGAAGCACAAATCCTGCACATGGCTGGGCCAACAGGGTCCCAGCCCTGAGAGGGCAAGAGGACACAAGCTCCCACCCTAACCCAGAAGCTGTCTCCAATTGATAACTACTCACAAATGAAAGATTAGTTCAGTCCAACCAAGTTTCACTGGGGACACAAGTCACTATTAAGTATAGGTGCCATCATGCCCAGCAGTAGATAGTCAACAGGAAATTAACTCAGAGAACCTTTGGAGGTTTTCTGTCTCATGTCTTTACAGTCTTTTTTTTTTTTTTTTTTTAACGGATTCTTTGTGTATATACTATGGCTTCTGGTTGTTTTTATGGGATTCCTGTGTGTATAAACATTTGTGCCTCTGCATATATGTACTTCTCATGTTTTTTCTTTAGTTCTGTTTCTTCTTTTTGATCGTTTGTTTTGTCCTATTACAGCTTTTGCTTTATATCATCATCGTCATTATTTAGATACCTGCTTGTTTTCTAACAAGCAGCAGAAAGGTTGTAGATTCAGACTGGGGGAAAGGTGAGAAGGATCTCGGACAGTTCGAGGGAAGAAAAAATGTAATTAGAATGTATTGTATTAAAAGTCTGTTTTCAACAACAACAACAACAAACTAAAATGCAGTCTGGTCATTCTAGAACAGCTGTCATCTTCTGGGTTTTGATGCTTATCATGTTCATTCAAACTGTGATTTGCCTTGCTGTGTGCCTTGCAATTTTTTTTTATTAAAAGATAGCTATAATTTACTGAGTAAAAGGGGAAAACGTTCTACAGTTTTTAAATCTTTATTTTATCCGAGTCTTAAGGTGACCTTATAAACTTTAGTTACTCTCAGGTGGTTTTTTTTTTTTTTTTTTGGTTGGTTGTTTGCTTTTTGTTTTTTCTTTTAATTCTCAGCCCCTTACAAGGTATAGGATTCTAGAACTAGAGAGGACTGAAGTTGCTCATCTCCCTTCTCCCCCACTGGATGAGCACAGGGAAAACCCATGCTGAGTTAAGCCCTGGTCAAATCATTTTTTGGAGACGGGTGGGTAGTGGTGGCACACGTCTTTAATCCCAGCACTTGGGAGGCAGAGGCAGGCAGATTTCTGAGTTCAAGGCCAGCCTGGTCTACAGAGTGAGTTCCAGGACAGCTAGGGCTACACAGAGAAACCTTGTCTTGAAAAAAACAAAACAAAATAAAAAAAAACAAAAATCATTTTGGGGGGAAAGCCTCCTTAAGAACAGAAATGTTAGCCAGGCAGTGGTGGCGCACGCCTTTAATCCCAGCACTTGGGAGGCAGACACAGGTGGATTTCTGAGTTTGAGGCCAGCCTGGTCTACAAAGTGAGTTCTAGGTCAGCCAGGGCTATACAGAGAAACCCTGTCTCGAAAAACCAAAAAAAAAAAAAAACAGAAATGTTTACATTGCTACTCTCTAGAGCAACCTCCCTAATGCTACAACCCTTTAATATAGCTCCTCATATTGTGGTGACCCCAACCATAAAATTACCTCATTGCTACTTTATAACTATAATTTGGTTGTTATGAATCATAATGTAAATATCTCATGTCCAGGATACCTGACATGCGATCCCTATGAAAGGATCATTCGACCCCCGGAAGGGTTGTGACCCACACGTTGACAAACACTGCTCTAAAGGAAGCAGAATGAAAACTTTTCTCCCTCCTTCCCTGAGAAATCATGAAAATAAACTTCACAAAGTATGAGAATACTCCAGTCCACATGACTGCATCCTTGGTCCTTTACAAAAGTCAGACTAAACTACAAAGTACCTCCAGCAATAGGTCAATCATACTTCCGTTTCTGGCCCTAGTACTGCTTCTTGCAGTGAAGAGTTTGTAGTCTGATGAATTGTGATTCTCTGTATTCCTGTCTCTAATTCAGGGGCAGCAGCTCTCCCTGCGTGACTCCACTTCTGTAAGAATTATGAACTCCTCAACTTGTTCAAGTTCTTACAGGAGTATAACTTACAATATCCACATGTGGTGGTTTGAGTGAAAATGGCTTGTATATTTGAATGTTTAATCACCAGAGGCTGGAACCCTTTAAAAGGATTAGGAGGTACGAATACATTAGTTTTAAGTAAGTTGGGTTTTGAGATAGATACCCTAATACACACCGGCTTGGTACTTCAAGCCTGGGGTTTAGGAAAACCACCCTGATTGGAGACAGACTATGGTGATCATCCTATAATTATATACGTTAAAAGCCAGGGTGTGAATTAGTGTGAAGTGAGGGCAGGACTTTGAACAGTACCGTGGAGAATTGTCAGCCCTTAAGGTATGTCCTCAGGAAATGAGCCTTGAAAAAGAGACAAAATGCGGTGTTTTCGTGGATACATTTCAACACAAGCGGCATTTGGGATTATATCAGCAAATGAGCATCCTCTGTCTCCACACAGTTGGTCTACTCTTAAAAGAGCCCACTCCGCTCCCTCGGTTCCCATCTTGCAAACTTCTCTCCGTGTCCTGTGGCCCCTGAAATCCAGGACCCGGTCGTAACCTGCTGGAGTCCGAGCTCGGGCTGTTCCTAGGACGGGCTCCTCTCCCTCTAGTGTTCCTTCAATGCCCTGGAGGGCTGCAGTGTTGACTCGTCTTGGACCCAGACCCGCAAAACAAGGGGCTGCACCAGCTCGCTAGCGCGTGCAACCCGCACAACAGTAGTTCGCTGGCGAGCGCGTGCAAGCGCGGGAAAACAGGGAAGTGGGACAGCGGACCGGGACACACGGAAGGCGTGGCTTGTGCTACACGTGCTTCCCACACGTGTTACCACACGATATACCTCTCTCACTTCTAACGTACAAAGACTGCACGAAAATTAGACAAGGAAATAGCACAGCGATGCTTTGCAGAGACTCGGTCAAGCCAGCCCGGAATAAAGCGCTTCACCGCCCCAAAACTACAGCCTCTCCAGCAACGAAGCTCAGGAGCCGAAACGCAGGCCCCGCCCTTCCGGTATTAGTCCCGCCTCCCAAGCGAGCCCCGCCCTACGCGCAGCCACCTCCTCCCGCCCCCACGTACGCCCCGCCTACATTAAAGCCCCGCCTCCCGCGCTCAGCCCCGCCCCTCACGCACGTCCGGCCCACACCCGGGTTCCGCTACACTCGTGAACCTTAGCTCTCGATCCCGAACTTGCGGCCATGGCGAACCAGGTATGGAGGCGCGCGGTGGGCCGGAGCCGAGGAGGGGAGCGCCCGGGTGGCCCGCTGCCGCCCGCCGGGGAAGGCGAGCGCAGCCGCAGCGAGGGCAAGGAGGCTTTGTCTCGGCGCCGCGCTTGGAGAGCGGCTCTGCTTTCTGCTCTGCTCCGCCGGAGCCGGGTTGGCTGAGGCCCGCGCCCGTCACGCGGGACGGAGGACCTTGCCCGGGTCGCGCTTGCAGGATCAGATCTGGAGCGCAGGCCGTGCTCAAAACTACCAAGCAAAGTTAGGTCCTTCCTTCGGCCTTGGCTTTCTATGTGCAGCACCGTGTACCTGTTTCTTCAAATCACGTTATTTGACTTTCAAGTCCATCTCCAGTAAACCCAGTGAGTGGCTTGCAACCTTTATTCTGTCAACACATTTCATAAGCATCAGGTGAACTATCAAAACCCAGCATTTCTCACTAGGTTTGGTTCCGTGGTTAGGAAGGTCTGTACTGAGTGTGATCGCTCTGGTAGCTCATTGCTTTAGATGCACGATATAAATTGCATATGGAATTTTAAACTATTAATTCTAATGTTTAACCAACCTAGTACTCACAATATATTTCCACGTTATCAGTATTTTTAAAATGAGATTTTTTTCACTCTTCTAAGCTTTCAAAATTTTACATCATACCTGATTTCAGTTCACACGTGCCCTTTTTCTAGTGTTCAATAGCTACCCATGGCAAATGACTAATGCATTAGTTAGCACAGTTCTAAGAGATGGTTGTAGTATTTTTACCCCCATTTGGATATTTCTTAGGATCCTTTCCACTGTGAAATATTGCACTAAAGTCATGATATATAAGCTATCCCAAGGAAAAGATTATTAGGACGCTAATACTAAGCTTATGGTTCCTTGAATTACTTGCCAAACCTAGTGACAGACACCAGGTGGGATTTTGCTTGGCTTGCCCGTAGTTGTGCTAGGAATCGAATCCAAGGCCTTGTGCATTCAAGGCACATGCTCTACCATTGAGCTACACCCCAGCTTGGGACATGTATTCCACATTCATCTTTTCTTTCTTTCCTCCTCTGTCTCCTCCCCGCCTCCCACCCTCCACATGCTTTAAGATGTGTATGTGTGTGTGCCTGTGTGTGTTTATATGCACTACATGCATGCAGGAGCCTGTGGAAGCCAGAAGGTGGCACAGGTCCTCTGGAACTAGAATTACAGGTAGCTGTGAGAGTGTAGATGCATAGGATTGAACCTGGAGTTCTCTGCAAGAGCAGTAGGTGGGTGCTCTTAACCACTGAGCCATCTCTTCAGCCCTTCGATTTTATACATATGTATGCACAATTTAAATATATAGATATATATATAATATATATACGTATTTTTTGTCGTGGTTGATGGTGGTTTGGGGATGGAAGGTTTGAGATGGGATCTCTCCATGTAGCCCTGTCTGTCCTGGAACTTGAAGTGTAGATCTATCTGGCCTCGAGCTCACTGAGATCCACTTGCCTCTGCATGCTGGGACTAAAGGTTTGCCTCACTATATCTGGCCCTTTAATTATATATTATTCACTATGTGATTTATGTGAAACCTAAAAACAGTTCTCCATTTCACTTAGAGGTTATAAACTTTTCTGTGAATATGCTGTTCGATTTAGTTTTATTTATTTAGCTTTGCGTGTGTCTGAGTTTGTAGCGTGTGTGAGTGTGTTTGTGCATGTTCACAGGTGGGTATGTAGAGGTAGGTCTCAGGCCGACATCAGGAGTCTCTTCAATTGCTCCACTGTACATTGAATCAGGGTCTTTCACTTGAACCCAGAGCTCTCTAGTTACTCGATCCAGCCAGCTTGCTCTGAAGATCCCATCGCTAGCATCTGAGTGTGAAATTACAGGCAGGGCCTCCAGGTGTTATGCTGGGGAGATGAACTCTGGGCCACAGGCCTGCACAGGCAGGAGCTTTATGCCCTGGACCCTCTCCACAGCCTGGCACACTAACATTAGCATCATCATTATCTGAGTTGCCCGTGAAGTAATTACTAATTTTGGAGAATAAACTCTACTCCTTTTCCCCCCACTTCAGGTGATCAGGTGTAAGGCTGCAGTCGCTTGGGAGGCGGGAAAGCCTCTCTCCATAGAGGAGATAGAAGTGGCCCCTCCAAAGGCTCATGAAGTTCGAATTAAGGTAATGTCCAGCTAAGGCATTGTGGAAGAAACCCCAAAGGGCGGTGTCAAGGAGAAAGCATTGGAAGCCTTCCTGCCACAGAATCACCGTCCTCCCCACACCTGTCCTCCCTCAAGTTGGCCTCTCCATCGTTTTGTATTTGCTCAGGGCGGGCTAAGAAGCCAAACCTACGGATTAGTGGATTGCCACAATAGAACGTTCATAGTTTGGGTTTAAGATGGCTTTATATGACCCTCCCCTTTCTGCTAATCTCATAACTCACAGAGTGGCATTGTATTAGAATTAAAGAATAGACTCAGTCTTCAGTTTTGCTTCGGAAAAACTGGAAAGAGGTTCTTGATTGATTAGAGTGGTAAACAGATGAAGTTCTGTCGCCTACAGAGCTAGCTTTAAATTGCCCTGCCTGTGATGGACAAGGCCAGGGTTCTGTGGATCCATTTGTCCCCTGCTCCTCACCCTCCGCTGTGGTTAGGAATTTATGGAGAGGCAGAAGGCAGTATTCCATTCCGGAGAGACCTTTGATGCCTTTACGTTTGTAAAACTGTTTTTACCCTCTGCTCTCTGCTTGTTTATGACACAAAGTTAATGCTTTAAAGTCATAACCATTGCATGTGTTTGTTCCTTAACATTGTGGGACAGTGTTTCCTTGAAGGGAAAGAGTCATGGCTCTCATACTTCATCAGGACACCAGGCATATAGTGCACACTAGCCTGTGCCCCAAGGTTTGCATGTATCCGAATGAGAAGCACAAAACCTAATGCTTTTCAAGGTCCTTTTCAGCCAAGATCTAAGAGTCTGAAATCTTATAATACTTTTATATATTTGTGCTCATGTTCAGAAGACAGTTTGTCCTAGATTACTGAGATGAGTGATGTTCATCCCTGGGAAACTGCTGGCTTACAACAAGAATGGATACCCAGAGCAGAAGCAGAAAAGCAGAGATACAAACAAGGTTTTGCCTTTAGTTGCTTTTCTCTTTAAGGTGTAAGTTTAAGTGTCTGACTGAGATTATATATGCCGCACGCATGCAGGAGCCTGCAGAGACCAGAGGATATTGGGGACCAGAGGAGTTGCAGGGAGTTGTGAGCTGCCTGATGTGGGTGCTGAGAACCAAAAACTGGGTCATCCGCAAGAGCTGTAGGCACTCAATCACTGAGCCAGCTTTCTAGCCCCAAGATACGATTTTTAGAAGCCAGAGAGTGCAGTGAAAGGCTTATCTGAATAGAAATTGTGTAGGTCAGCAAAAGGACTCGCTTCCACTAAAAGCTCTTGAGTTTTGGCAGAGGCCAGCCAGCCAGGCATCTCCAAGAAACAATGTCTGTGTAGGCATCACATTTTCCAACTTAGGAAGCCAGCAGTGAGATGTCCCCAGCTGTTCTGATCCTCTGTAACTGAAGCCATTGTGCTGGGGAAGCCACCGGCTTCACCTCTACTTGTTCACACGCAACAAGAAGGAAAAGATCCGTGCCACACCCCCGTGTATATCGATGTGCTGCTATTCTCATCACTACGGGAAGTCCACCAGGTCTAAAGAGGCCATGGGTGGTAAGCATGCTAGTTTTGGAGAAGTAGATCTGTAAAAGAAGCATATGTACAGATCTGCAGTATANGAAGCCACCGGCTTCACCTCTACTTGTTCACACGCAACAAGAAGGAAAAGATCCGTGCCACACCCCCGTGTATATCGATGTGCTGCTATTCTCATCACTACGGGAAGTCCACCAGGTCTAAAGAGGCCATGGGTGGTAAGCATGCTAGTTTTGGAGAAGTAGATCTGTAAAAGAAGCATATGTACAGATCTGCAGTATAGTATGACACAGTGTCTTGTACCCGACTTGTACTCTAGCTGCGTGTGCACACTTAGGCGCTTCCTCTCTTACCGTCCTGGTAGATCATTGCCACTGCTGTTTGCCACACCGATGCCTACACCCTGAGCGGAGCTGACCCTGAGGGGTGTTTCCCAGTGATCTTGGGACATGAAGGTGCAGGAATTGTGGAAAGCGTTGGTGAAGGGGTTACTAAGCTGAAGGCAGGTAAGGATGGCATGTAAGCCACTCTGTGAGATGGCTTTGCCTTGTCTCTGTAGGGACATTACAACTATTTATTTACAACTACACAAGTGTGTATGAGCTCACTCCTCATCCTGGAAGAACATGTATTTGGATTGATTTTAACTCCGATTTTGCAGGCTGCTTTTCATTTGAAACTGTTTTAAATATATTTCCCAAACCAATCTTGGCAAGTTAGCAAGCCTTTTTAGAGACACATCAGTGAGTAGGTGGTTTTGAAACACTCCATCATTCTCCATTATTTTGAGTTTTGTTTAGATCAAAAACTTTGCAATGTACTTTTCATGCATGGCTGGTCAGTGCCTAAACCATGCTCCGTAGATAATGTTTCTAAGCCTTGAGGTTGTATTTTCAGACTTGTGTCAGCTGACGAGGGTATAGTTCTGCTAGTTCACTTAGAACAGTGGTTCTCAACCATGAAATTATTTCATTGCTACTTTGTAACTAATTTTTTGCAATGTAAATAATTGCTGTGCAGCCCCTGTAAAAGGGTCATTTGACCCACAAAGGGGTCACGACTCCCAGGTTGAGAAGCACTGACTTAAGCCCAGCTGCTCCATCCAGGATAATAACTTCACATTTGATTCCCAGGTGACACTGTCATCCCACTCTACATCCCACAGTGTGGAGAATGCAAGTTTTGTCTGAATCCTAAAACAAACCTTTGCCAGAAAATAAGGTTGGTATCTTTTTATAATTTTTTTAATATATATATAGGTTTTTTTAAAGATTTACTTATTTATTATATGTAAGTATACTGTAGCTGTCTTCAGACAGCACCAGAACAGGACATCAGATTTCATTAAGGATGGTTGTGAGCTACCATGTGGTTGCTGGGATTTGAACTCAGGACCTTCAGAAGAGCAGTCAGTACTCTTAACCGCTGAGCCATCTCTCCAGCCCTATAGTTTTTTTTTTTTAACTCTAATGTGCATGTGTGTGGTAATTGTATCTGCCCATGTTTGTGATAGACTCAGAGGCCACAGCAGCTCATCTCTCCCTACTTCCCACTCCCCATGTTGTCTCCTGGGGAGACTCAATACTTGTCATCCCAGATAGGAAACCCACAACTGACCCAAGTACAGACACCACTACAGTCCAACGTGGTGAAGCAGTTGAGTTTTATTGGGGTTCCTTACGGTAGTGTGGATGAGGGGTCACTGAGAGGAGCAGAACTACTCAAAAACAGCTGCACCAGCGTGCACTTAACTCACTGGGCCAAGGGCACCTGATAACCTTGGCTTTGAGAAATTAAATCAGGCCAGATGGAGAGTCCACAGCACAACCGAAGCTGTGGCAATTTTATTGAAAGAAATCAGGCTTTTGATTTTTTGATGCCTTTTTCAGAAACAGAATATAATGGCAGTTACGAGGATCGATACAGTTGTCAGGATATAATGAAGTTTGCAGGCTACATAGAGTACACAAGATTAATATCTAAGAGCAATTGTCCTGTCAGGCTTCCATGCTTCCTTGACTAAGAAGGGAACGTACAGAGAAACAAAGCCACCCGAATACTTCACTGCCTGAGGGAGTGCATCGGTCTCTTGGGAACTGGAAGGGGCCGTGGACTCTAACCTGAAGAACCCATGACACTTGCCTCTGGAGGCAGCTAGGCCAGGCCAACTCCATGGTTTCCTGCACCTGCAGGTACCTCAGCAAGTTAGTGTCCTTCTCAGGGGACTCAGCTGAGCCTCCTCCAGGCAGCTGCTCTGGGCTGAGAGTCTTCTTTGCAGCTTGGCTGTCTTGTCTGAGGGAAATTCTCAGCTCTTATTGCTTACTCTGGCAGGGAGGGGCCCAGTGTATCTGGCCAGTTTTGGGGACTTCCTGGTGCTTTTTGAGTTGTGTACCTTCCTGTAGAATGAAATGTTTGAATCTCAGAGCAAACGGTTACACAGCCTCGGCACCTATACCTTTGAGACTGAATCTCTTACTTAAAAGCTCTCCATTTCAGCTGTGCCGGCCAGCAAGCACCTGCCTGGCTCCATTCCTCCTTTCCCCCAGCACTGGGGTTACAGGCTTATAGAGTCGTGCCTGGTGTAGTACGTGTTATGAACTCAGGTCTTCATGCTTGCACAGTAATTGCTCTTAAATGCTGAACCGTCTTCCAGCTTTCTTTATTCTTATAATAAGAGAGCTCATGGTGCTAGAGAGATGGCTCAGTGGGTAAAAGCATTTGGGCAAGCTGCTCTTCCATCAGACCCAGGTTTGATTCCTAGCACTCTCATGGTAACTCTGAACCATCTATAACTCCAGTTCCAGGGGAGCTGACACCCTCTTTCAGGAACCCAGGCACATACATGGTGTACATACATATGAACGTACATACATACATGCAAAACACCCATACACATACAATTACACATACACATCAAGTAATTGTTCAGTGATTTATACATCACGTTTTCCAGGAGTTACTTACATCTGTCTTTAAAGAGGCTTTGCTGTCAGTGTTACCAAGCTCTGGAAGCTCATTTCTAGGGATGAGAAAATCAAGCCTGGGAACTCTCAGTTAGCCATGAAGATATAAAACAAAGCTTGTTACCCTGGGAGCTCTCAGCTAGCCATGAAGATACAAAACAAAGCTTGTTACCGGGCATTCCTGTAGTCTCAACACTTGGGAAATGGAGGCACGAAAATTTGCAGCCAGCCCAGACTGTGTATGATCTTGTTCAAAGAGCCAGAGAAGAGGGGCAGAAGAGGAGTCAGATTATTCCGAATACGTTCTCTTTCTGTAACAGTTAGCTCAATTTGCAAGGAAAGACATGTTTTTAAAACATGAAGTTCTTTTTATGAGCTATTTTATTGCCCATTAAATCAGAGTAATAAAAGTTACCACATAAGGTTAGTGTGAGGTCTATAGGAAGTAACAAACCCCCTGACACAGAAAGGGTGGTTGTTGTAAGGTGTGGCAGGCCACTTGAGGACCCTTTGAGGCCATTTAGATCTTGCTTGTTGCCCTTTTTATTGCAGTAGAACATACACCACTACAGTACTCATGGCACACAAATTGTAAGTGTGCAGCCCAGTGAATGTTTGCCTGTATACATACCTGCTGGATAGCTCCTTCTCCCAGAGCTTATACTCCTAAGCAATGTATAGAACTGTCTTCTCCCAGAGCTTATACTCCTAAGCAATATATAGAACTGTCTTCTCCTAGTTGTAGATTATTCATGTGTATATTTGAGAGTACTCATCTGAGTGTAAACTTGGATGTTATGTTTATTAGAAAGGATGAACGTTCTGAGAAGATGGCTCCGGTGGGAAAATTCAGATTCCCCAGAAACCATCAGAGCCCACAGGAGAGGCACAAGTGTGTGGTCCCAGCACACCCCTAGGGGAGTGGGAAGAGAGGACACAACAGTCCAGAAGCTCAGCTCGCCCAGCCTGACTAACACGGTAGCACAGAGACCCTGTGCCTAACAGTGGAGAGGCAATGGAAACAACCTTAAGGTTGGGGTCAGCACACCACGAGGAAGCGTGTGAAAGGTCGCAGCGAGGGGACGGTTGAGAGCCACTGCTTTCAAAGGGTTTTGTCTTAGTAAACTTTTCTGAGTATTTGCTGGTCATTATTTTTAAAACTGATAAGAGTTAGGGAAATGAATCTACCCTTCCGTTTTCCTTTTCCTCTGTCTTCTCTAGAGTCACTCAGGGGAAGGGATTAATGCCGGATGGGACTAGCAGATTTACCTGCAAAGGAAAGTCTATTTTTCACTTCATGGGAACTAGCACATTTTCCGAGTACACAGTTGTGGCTGACATCTCTGTTACTAAAATCGATCCTTCGGCCCCTTTGGATAAAGTCTGCCTTCTCGGCTGTGGTATTTCAACTGGCTACGGGGCTGCTGTGAACACTGCCAAGGTAAGAGACTGGCTGCAGCTTCCGCTTCTGCCCTCATTCAGTTCAGTGAGACATTGCTGGCACACCGTGGCCGGCCTGCGAGGCTGGGACTGTTAGCGAGCAGCTGGCACTGTCTTTGATGATAGGTGGAGCCTGGTTCTACCTGTGCCATCTTTGGCCTGGGAGGAGTTGGCCTGGCAGTGATCATGGGCTGTAAAGTGGCTGGTGCGTCCCGGATCATTGGTATCGACATCAATAAAGATAAATTCGCAAAGGCCAAAGAATTTGGAGCCTCTGAATGTATTAGCCCCCAAGACTTCAGTAAATCCATCCAGGAAGTCCTCATTGAGATGACAGACGGGGGCGTGGATTACTCCTTTGAGTGCATTGGCAACGTGAAGGTCATGGTGAGTACGGGTGCCCGCATTCTTTTTGAGCTGCGGTTTCCTCATGATTAAAGCTTTGGTTCTGAAACAGCTTTGGTAGGAATTACCTGTAGAGAAAGCAGGGGATAGAAATAGCTCCTTGAACTACTTGGACCTATTGAATGGGAAATTACAGAAGGGCTCAGGGAAAGATGCTTAGAAAAAGGAAAGGTTTAGTATGAAGAACATGGGCTTTGGAACTGGACATGCACACACCTCCTGACATGGTCTCCTGAGCGAAGGATGCAGATCCTAGTGGTGTGTGGCCAACATTAAATAGTGAATGTCCTACAGTTACTTCTGACACCTTCTTGCACTGAAATCTTTCACTAGGAAAAAAATAAACTTTTAGATTTATTTATGTATATGAATGCTTTACCTGCCTGATCCATTTCATTGCTCTCTTCTCTGGAAGGAATTTTTCCGGCAAGGAGAGTTTATGGGTAGAGAAGTTATTTTTAGGAAGGTTAGCTTAAACTTGATGAGGAGGCATTGTGTGTGGTGTCACGTTTCATGGTGTATTGGCATGTCTTCATTTAGCTCACCTTTGCCATCCAACAGCCTGACAGTGTGCCTCGGATGCTAGGTGATGAGTGACTGGCTTTTGGATGCTGTGCGTGGTGCCCATAAGAAGACAGTCTTCTTTCTCATCAAGTAAAAACAGCTCGGCTCTTCTAACCTAACAGCATCCCCCGTCTCCAGCCCTGGGGTTTGGTCTCTCTCAGCCGTATTTCATTGTCATGATGAACTTGTAGACTCTCGTTGAACCTCTCGCTTCCATTGCAGTTCAGTCTGTCTGTGTCTGCTGTGTTCACCATGAACACCGACTGAATTCCCCATCTTATCTGATGAGAACACATTTGCATCCCAGGGCCCAGGCAGATGAGACCATACTCTCACCAGCTCCTTTCTTACCACCTTGGCCTTCACACTGTCACAGTCTTGGAGAGCTGGCTTCTTTTAGACCTTCTCCAAGGTTACTAAGAGGGTGTGCATTTCTATATCTCCTTTATCTTTCCTCCTCTTCCAGAAACCATCATCCATGCCTGGCCCGAATCCCACCTGTACCATCCATACTTGCCTGACCCTCCCTTGTCATAGAATCCCTTCTGTTGGGATCAGAATCTCAGAAGTTTGCGAAGTCTGTTTGAACTTTCCCTCGTTTAGATTCTCTGCTGGCCTTTTGTAATTCTTCCTAGACGACATTGGGTTTGACTCTCACACACACACACACACACACCCTCAAATTCAGTCAGTGGTTTTCTTTTTTTTTTTTCTTGGTTTTTCGAGACAGGGTTTCTCTGTATAGCCCTGGCTGTCCTGGAACTCGCTTTGTAGACCAGGCTGGCCTCGAACTCAGAAATCCGCCTGCCTCTGCCTCCCGAGTGCTGGGATTAAAGGCGTGCGCCACCACGCCCGGCTGTCAGTGGTTTTCTTAATCATTTTCTGTAGCTAATGAGCATGCTGAGGCCAGAGGGGTGAACAGCTCAGACAGCTCCTGCTACATCTCCTTTCATGGAGAAGTCTAGAACGTTCCTTTGCAGCCTTTCTGATAGTTGTCATTCTTACTGGAATGAGTTGATATGTTGTGGTTTGAATTAGTGATGTTGAACAGTTTTTCATGTATCTATTTGTTGTCTGTGTCTGTTTTTGAGAATTGTTGTTTTCCTATCCCTTGCCCAGGCTGTTTGGCTTTTTGTTGTTGGGTTTTAGGGAGTTTCTTATAAAATCTGGCTATCAGCCCATCATCAGACGCCTATGCTTTGCCCCACTGTTTCCCTCTGCTGTGCAGGGGTCTTTCATTTGCTGTGCTCCATCTGTTTATTTCTGCCTTCATCTCCTATGTTAAGATCTTACCCCAAAAAAGTCTCCCCATTCAATGTCTTTATTCCCCCTATATTTTCTTCTAGTAGTTTGAAAGTCTCAGGTCTGACATTTAAGTCTATTTGTAGCTGATTTTTATAACTCACGAGAGAGAAATAGTCTGGAGTCACTCATTTGTATTGTGGATATAGGATATAAAATTAAAATAGAAAGCAAATATAAGCTTTAGATTTGCTCAGTTCTGTTAATAGGTTAAATTTTAAAGATACTTGTTAAGTATAATTACTCAAAAAAAATTAAAATTACTAAGCATGCTTGGGCATCTGCCCCCATTTCTTTAAAAGGCTGTGTGTCGCCCCTCCTCTCCTGGGGTTTCTGGGAAAGAGGGCATTTTCAGGGCAGGTGGTGAACACCCGTGATTGCCTCTTCTCTTCATGCATGCAGAGATCAGCCCTCGAGGCAGCCCACAAAGGCTGGGGTGTCAGTGTGGTGGTTGGTGTAGCTGCTTCAGGTGAAGAAATCTCTACTCGTCCATTCCAGTTGGTGACGGGACGCACGTGGAAAGGCACTGCCTTTGGAGGTAACTCGGTGCACGTGTAGATTTTCTCTACCCTGTTTCCACTGACATAATTTAAAAGCCAGTCTCATTTTCTTATATTAACCCAAATCATGGCATGTGTTGTTACTGTATCGTGAATTATTGTTTCATGGGAGACTTGAAGAGGCTTTCAGAATCAGCCAGTGTTGACTACTGATACTGGGGAGCCAGTAAGTAGTGTCCTGGACTAG
The DNA here is from genome assembly GCA_902729485.2 of Mus minutoides. Classification (NCBI taxonomy): domain Eukaryota; kingdom Metazoa; phylum Chordata; class Mammalia; order Rodentia; family Muridae; genus Mus; species Mus minutoides. Next base: position 6,692 of record LR749748.1, on the reverse strand, counting down.
TTAGCCGGCACATGCTCTTGGGGGCACCGTGTTCCAGTAGCTGGATTTGAAAGGACCTTTGAAGCTGGAGTTGCACATAGTCGCTAGACAAGTGCTCTCCAGCAGAGTACAGCAATTTATTTATTTATTTATTTAGTTTGTTTGTTTGTTTGTTTGTTTTTGAGGCAATCCTTTCTGCCTTGGCCTCCATCAGGCCCAGCATTTGTAACCCTAATATAGGAAAGAACAATAATTCAAAAATGTTTACTTTTTCACAACTAAGGTATGTTTGATTCTTTCTTCACTTCACATCAGCTTTAGAATGTCTCCTTCCCCTTACATTCCACTTGGTCTCTAACTGCCTCTGGCCACCCACCCAGGAGGACGCCTGACTAAGCATCCAGCAGAACCTGTTGCCCAGGCTTTCTATAAGAATGCGATTTCTTCCAGGATGGAAGAGTGTGGAGAGTGTCCCAAAGCTGGTGTCTGAATATATGTCCAAAAAGATCAAAGTGGACGAATTTGTGACCAGCAATCTGTCCTTCGACCAAATTAACCAAGCCTTTGATCTGATGCACTCGGGGAAGAGGTGAGTTTCCAGCTCACTGGTGTGTTCCAGAGTCTGCCCATGGTGTTAGAGCTCACCATGCAGGGCCTGCGAGGTGGATCAGAGGGAGGTGCCTCCTGCCAAGCCTGATGACCGAGTTTGATCCCTAGGTCCACATGGCAGAAGGGAACTGACCTCCACAGGCATGCCAGCACGTGCGCACGGGCAGGTGGGGGGGGGGGGGGGCGTGTATACACACACACACACACACACACGCAGGATAAATAAATGGAACTCTTTTTAGTTCATCTTTCAAATTTTATTCTTACTGCTTCTGTCTCACAGCATTCGAACTGTTCTAAAGATGTAAATTCTGAAGAGAACACTATTCATCCTGCGCTCTTTCCTGTGATTGGCTAGAAACAGACAGGATTTACAAGCTAATCGCCTCGTAGACTTCAGAAATGACTAGAAGGAAGTGCATAATAAGGTTGTAATCATGAACTAGGCAAACAGTCACCGTCTTCTGAACCCTCCACATGAATAATTGCTGCTCCTTGACACAACATCTTAACCTAATAAAACAACTTTCTGCATGTGTGTGTGAGTTGAACATCTTGTCATCTCCTTGTGGGATCCCAGAACAATGATAATCAACTGTGTCTAGAAACAGTGCTAACCCAAAAATGAAGGCTGATCTTGCATTCATCCACGTGGGTTAGAATAGCCAAAATCAGAAAATTCTTTCTCAGCAAATAACTTTTAGAAATGTACACTACCAAGTATTCAGAAAACTTCTGTTAAGTTTATTTGGACAGTTATTTTGATTGTGACAACTACCAGGTGGCCAAGAGGGACAGCCATGCCTGCTCCACAGGGCTTCTTTTGGTACAATTTTGAGAACAAAACATTGCAGTGAACTCTGAATCAGCTGAACACTGACAGTTCCGTGTGTGAGGTAAGCATGCTCATGCTCCTTGCAAGTGAGGGGCATGCAGAATGCTTCTAATAATGCAAATTGGCTTCACGGTCACATTGTCATATAAACTGTTGCTAAGTTGTGACATCAGCACACTAAGGTCTAATTTGTCCCCTTAGCCACACAGTTCTAATCAGATCCCTGGTGTCTGGCCATATGTGTCTCTCTGTAGTACAGATGTGCTCACAAGTTCTTGAGAACAGCGTCCTTAACTGATATCAGATGGAGAAGGGAAAGATCAGTAACAGAGCTAAGAACCTCATTACTCCAAAAAAAAGTTTGCAAAGCTAAATTAAAAAGCTGTCCACGGATTTCTCTCAACCCTGTTCTCAGAAGCTTCTTGTAGTAGGTGGTAATTAACGCCCTCAAGTGGTCATCCCTACGTGAGATGCCTGTATCACACCCGTTCTCGGTGACCAGCAAGCAGGTGGACTCTACCACGAGGCCAGTCTTCCAAGATGCACTGTGTCCCGTTCAGACGGTAAGCCCACACACAACTCCCCTTAGGTTGTGTTTGCTGCATGTTGTCATGGCAACAAGGAAAGCACTAATACAAAGGACAGACGTGTTTTTCTTCTTTCAAATTCTAACTACAGAAGTGAAGGACGGGAGGAAAAGGAGCCGTCAGCTTACAACTTAACCTGAGGATGTTACAGCAGAGTAGAGCACTTGCCTACCATACCTAAGGCCACCAGTTCAAACCCAGCCCTGACCAAAAAAAAAAAAAAGTTAATTAAGAGTAAGTTAATATACTTACTGTGGTTGTACAAGAATGAAAGTAGATGTTTTATAAACTAAATCTAATACTTTTAATCCCGTATTAATTCAAAATTAGAGTGCACAGTTTTAAAATACCAAGGGAAGCATTCCCACCAGCATGTCTGACCATCTGTTCACAAAACCACACCAGGGGTTTGTTCCTGGACCTTCATTTTCTGAGGATATAAAGTGGATACCCAGCCCACCTCCATTACTAATTCTACTGTCAAAATATGAAATGTTCCCCTAAATATGCCACATTCTTGGACTTAAAATCTCTCCTGATACAGCTACATCACAAATGGTGCTGGCACTTTGCTGGACTAAAGGCCATGCAAACCTGGTACAACAGCCCTGAAAAGGTGCTCCAATGGCAATGAGGTTAGACTATGACATTATCCTCATTCCCATCGATTCCCTCTGAAATCCCAACAAATACAACTAGAGGAAGTGGGATAGTCATTCAAACGTTTAATCTCCCTTTACATATTATATTAACATTCATATTACAAGGCATTCCATTCACAAATATTACAGTTTGATAAAAACTTTAAACACACACACCCAGAAGTCTACACCAGATTCAATCACTTTACTAAATCATTAAAATAAAGTCATGAAAACATTATCATCATTCTCTTAAAGCAGTGAGCTCTGAGGCACTCTGGGAAAGATGTCTTGAAGTATGTGTCAGTGGTATCAAATTATACTATAAAAGTCAGGAGACACCCAGCAATCGAGGATATTCTCGTGACAACTTTATCATCTGGTGTGCCTCCACTGCGTCCACTCATGTTTGAACCACCACCGAGGAGCACAGATTGCGGGCACCCAGTCATTTCTGATGAGACTCTCAACTAGACAGAGGAGAGGTGCATTTGCAATACAGGATAGCAGCAGGCATACTGAGTGTTTACAGTACTGCAACAAGTTCCTTTCTCATTCTGTTGCGTTTACTAATGGTAAAGCCACAGCCACCCACGACTGCGCACACCTGGGGACATTTTGGAACTCTGCCCCATCGTCTGCCACAGGACAACTGCCTCTTCTTTTGAGTGCTCCAGAGGTGCAGCCTTACATAAGGGTATGAAGAAAGGGAGCTTCACACCTGACCAGATAGAGGGCTAAAGGGCAGTGCATTGTAAAACTACTCCGCAGCTGCCGGCCACGTCCTGCAGCACAGCGATTTTTACCATACACCAGACCTTAAAGTCTGATAACCGCTCACTCACTGATACAGTCCACACTGTGCAGAGTCTTCCCTGCAGACATACAAGATAAATGAACAGCATGGGAGTGAGAGGAGACCAGGTCCTAACTAGGAATCACTCACTAACGAGTTATGGATCCATTTCTGAGAGCAAATATCCTGTCAAAGCAGAATCAACCCAGACTGAAGGTCATATAGTTAGTGTTCAGTAATCGTGTATATGGAATTTAAAATGTATGCAGATATATTTCCATATATATCAATATATAATAAAAATCTGGAGCAACATGTTGCTAAAGTTTCAAGATTTCTCATCTCCAACCTTCTCTTGGGAAGCAGCTGGCCCTTGGTGGCTGGGAAGCAGCTGGCCCTTGGTGGCTGGCCTGTGGCAGTGACAAAGCAGTGGGAACAGGTTAAGGTCAAAGTGCTCAAGGGGCAAAGAAGAAACCACGGTACAGAACACTTCGGGGTGAGGCCAGGGACGGAAGAAGTAAGCAATGTTTCCTTTATTCTTCTCAGCTTTCAGACCCAAAAGCTCTTGAGGACACACACCAAATGCTGTAGTCCATTCTTATCCACAGTCAAAACAAAACGAGTGATTAAAAAAAAAACTTCATTTCTGTACTTTCAATAAAATGCACAGTACGAGATGGTGTTCGTATGTTAGGCATCTTGATAGAAATTAAAACTGGGACATGAAATGAGGCCGAGAGCTATCGAGTCTCCGGGTGAGAATTTCACAGCCAGTGTCCGTGACCAGCAGGGTGTGCTCAAACTGAGCGGATCGCTTCCCGTCCCTCGTCACTGCAGTCCAGCCATCTGGCCAGGTCTCATCCTGCCATCCACCTGAACAAGCGAAAATAGTTGCTTAGTTCTGTCACTCACATTCCTAGACAGATGCTAGGTAAGAACATATCCAGAGGAAATAAGCCGTCAAATGCACTATAAAGACCCCTCTAACACTTCCTTTTAGCTAAAGCCTTTCCAACTTCATTCCATCTGTAGCACTAATGAACACAATGTCTGAATTTCTTCATGTGTATCTCAATATCAAATCAAGATGGCATTTCCAAAATAAAGGTATCAGATTTCCTTTCAGCAAACACATGGAAACTCCTCCCACAAAACTGAGCAGAAATGTAGAACTGGCAACTTTCCAGAATAACGGACTGAACTATATCCCAGTTTACAACGTGAACATGAGTTTCCACACTGCTATAGCATGTCACTCCTGAACTATAAATAACTGAGAGGCATACAATTAGAGGCCCACAACAGATTATACTATCAAATCCTTATAACCAAAGAAATAGTGGCAAAAAAAAAAAACAAAACAGGGGTTTTGAGGGCTAACAAAATATGAGGGGAAGATAGCCCAGCTGGCAAAGCATGAGGACCTGAGCATCATACCCAGCTGCCATGTTAGCAGCCAGGAGGCTCTGAGGTGTCACAGAGACCTCTCCTGGGGCTTGCTGGTAGCCAACCTAGCCTAATTGGCAAACCTCATGTCCCAGTGAGAGACAAATTTCAAAAACAAAGTAGAGGACTCCTGAGAAACAGACCGTGAGGTTGACCTCTGGTCACTAACTAATCACACCTGGAGGACCTGGAAAGGGTGTGCTTAACAGAGGGCTCAGGACACGCTGGCCAGCAGCCCCGACATGCTGCCCTGCTTAAACCCAGTGAAGAACTAGCGCAAGTATTTCCCAGTTGTAATCTGATAATTACAGCCAGTGCCATCACAGAGGATCGTGAGACTGGCCACCAGCTAGCATCTGTGATGTGCTTCCTTGGGATGCAGCATGAATCTACAAGACTGGAGTGTTGACTGCAAGGCCAGAGGGCTCACCAGTCTGTGAAGCTTTGCCACATAAGCCACTGTGTAACCTAGGCCAAATTACTCTACAAGGATCTGTTTCCTCTTCTAACACCTTCCCCAAAATGGAATTAACTTGTATAACTGTGTATCTCCTCTTCACCTTCCTACATCAAGCAAGAACTTCAACAGAGGCTTAATGTAGGATCTTCTTACTACAACTCATCATTTGATAAGATCTTTATGAATCACCATGTATAACGTATCATCTTGTTAGAACCCCTTATGATGTTCAATTCTCTACACATTACCAATCCAGTGCAATGGGAGAATGAAGCAAGAGGAAGAAAAGGACCAGTTACTACTGATCTGATGAGTAACCAGAAATAAATAAACATTCAACAAATGTGACAAGGTTTGGTGAGTCAGCAGATAAGGGAGCTTAACCCCTTGTCTAACAACCTAAATTAGTTGCTAGGCCACACATGGAAGAGAACCAACCTCCACACATGCTCCACCCTCTATATCCAATGTGTGCACTTGCAAAAATTAGATACATAAAAATTTAAAGGAAAAAAGGAATGCTATAAACTGTGGTGGTTTGAAAATGAATGGCCCCTATAGACTCATGTGTTTGACTAATTGGTCCCCAGGGAATGGTACTACTAGCAGGCATGAAATAGGTGTGGCCTTGTTGGAGGAAGTGTGTCACCAGGGGTGGGCTCTGAAGTTTCAAATGTTCAACCCAAGCCCAGTGTCTTTCTCTTCCTGCTGTCTGCCAGTATGAATGTGGAAATCTTGGCTCCTTCTCTGGTACCATGTCTGCCATGTTCCCTGCCATGACAATAATAGACTAAGACAATGAAACTATAAGCCAGCCCCAATTAAATGTTTTCCTTATAACAGTTGCTGTGGTCATGGGGTCTCTTCACAGCCATTCAACCCTAAGACACAAATAGAGTATTAGAAACACATATACTCACCTTCACAAATCATTGGCTCAATTGTAAACACATGACCTGACTTCATCACGCCAACTGCTTTATTTTCTGAAATTCAAAGAAAAATGTCTCAAAAGACATCAAACCCAACGGGCACTGCACTAAACAGCTCACTGTTGAGTCACACAGGACTGACGTGTCCAGGAGCTCCCTCCATTACTCTCAATGCTTCCAGTCTGTCACTCAGCACAAAGGCTATCTATCACCCATAACCACTGCTCGCAGTCAGTTTACTCTCAGCCCATGCTTTCTACAATAAAATACAGGGATGTCCATAGGCTTCAGATACAATCACCATCATTAATTAACATGAATTCACAATATTTTGTGCTAATGCAGATTAGAAAAGGCAAACACTGCTGGGTGTGGCAGAGCATATCTTAATTCCCACCACTGGGAGG
>LR749749.1:1823669-1834239 GCA_902729485.2 Mus minutoides | reverse complement strand
CTCTGTCACAGGGAGGATCTGGCTCTGTCACAGGGGAGTACCTGGCTTTGTCACAGGGGATGACTGGCTCTGTCACAGTGTAGGACCTGTATATGTCAAAGAGGAGGGCCTGGCTCTGTCAATGGGGAGGTCCTGGTACTGTCACAGGACAGGGCCTGGCTCTATCACAGGGAGGGTCTGCACTGTCACAGGGGAGGTCATGCTCTTTCACAGGGGTGGCCATGGCTCTGTCAAAGGGGAGGGCCTGCCTTTGTCACAGGAAAGGTCCTTGCTCTGTCACAGAGGAGGACCTGTCTCAGTCACATGGGAGGACTTGGTTTTGTCACAGGGGAGGAACTGGCTTTGTCAAATGTGAGGGCCTGGCTCTGTCACAGGAGAGGGCCTGCTCTGTCACAGGGGAGGACTTGGTTCTATCAGAGGGGAGGGCCTGGCTCTGTCATAGGCTATGGCCTAGCTCTGTCACAGGGGAGAATCTGGATCTGTCACAGGGAGGATCTGGCACTGTCACAGGGGAGGAACTGGCTCTGTGACAGGGGAGGGCCTGGCTATGTCACAGGGAGGACCTGGCTCTGTCACAGGGGAAGGCCTGGCTCTGTCACTGGGGAGTACCTGGCTCTGTCACCGGGGACGACTTGCCTCTGTCACAGGGGAGGACCTGGCTTTGTCACACTGAAGACTGCCTCTGTCACAGTGGAGGACCTGTTTATGTCACAGACTAGGGCCTGGCTCTGTCCCAGGGGAGGGCCTGGGTCTGTCACAGGGGAGGAACTGCTCTGTCCCAGGGGAGGGCCTGGCTATGTCACAGATAGGACCTGCCTCTGTCACAGGGAGGACCTGGCTCTGTCACAGGAGAGGAACTGGTTTTGTCACTGGGGAGGGCCTGGCTATGTCACAGGGAGGACCTGCCTCTGTTACATGGAGGACCTGGCTCTGTTACAGGGAGGACCTGGCTCTGTCACAGGGACGGCCTGGCTTAGTCACGGGAGAGGACCTCGTTCTTGAACCTGGAGCACCTGGCTCTGTCACAAGGGAGGGCCTTGTTCTGTCACAGGGGAGGACCTGGTTCTGTCACAAGAGAGAACCTGGCTCTGTCACAGGGTTGGGCGTGGCTGTGTCAAAGGGGAGGGCTTGGGTGTGTAACAGGGGAAGGCATGGATCTGTCAAAGGAGGGCCTTGTTCAGTCATAGGGTAGGACCTGGCTCTGTAACAGATGAGGGCTTGGCTCTGTCACAGGGGAGGGCCTGGCTCTGTCAATGGCGAGGACCTGGCTCTTTCACAGGGGAGGACCTGGCTCTGGAACATGGGACGATCTGACTCTGTCAAAAGGGAGAGCCTGGCTCTATCACAGGGGAGCACCTGGCTCTGTCAGAGGTGAGGGCCTGGCACTGTCACATTGGAGGGAATGGCTCTTTAACAGGAGGGCCTGGTTCTGTCATAGTGTAGGACCTGGCTCTGTGAATGGGGTGGGCCTGGCTCTGACACAGGGGAGCTCCTGGCTCTGTCATAGAGGAGAGCCTGGCTCTGTAACAAGGGATGGCCTGGCTCTGTCACAGGGAGGACCTGGCTCTATCACAGAGGAGGACCTGGCTCTGTAAAAGGGGAGGACCTGGCTCTGTTACAAGGTTAGGCCTGGCTCAGTCACAGGGGATGGCCTACATCTGTCAAAGTGGATGGCCTGGCTCTTTCACAGGGGAAGGCCTGGCTCTGTAACAGGGGAGGGACTAGCTCTGTCACAGGGGAGGACCTGGGTCAGTCTCAGGGGAGGACCTGGTTCTGGAACATGGGACGACCTGACTCTGTCAAAAGGGAGAGCCTGGCTCTATCACAGGGGAGCACCTGGCTCTGTCAGAGGTGAGGGCCTGGCACTGTCACAAGGGAGGACCTTGCTCTTTCACATGGGAAGACCTGGCTCTGTCATAGAGGAAGACCTGGCTCTCTCACCGGGGAGGACCTGCCTCTGTCACAGGGCAGAACCTGGTGTTGTCACAGGGAGGACTGACTGTCACAGTGGAGGACCTGTTTATGTCACAGAGGAGGGCCTGGCTCTGTCTCAGGGGAGGGCCTGCCTGTGTCACTGGGGAGGGTCTGTCTGTCACAGGGGAGTCCCTGGCTCTGTCACAGGGAGGATCTGCCTCTGTGACAGGAGAGGAACTGGTTTTGTCACTAGGGAGGACCTGGCACTGTCACAGTGTAGGACCTGGCTCTGTCACAGGGAGGATCTGGCTCTGTGACAGGGGAGGACCTGGCTTAGTCACAGGGGAGGGCCAGGCGCTGTCACAAGGAAGGACCTGGCTCTGTCACAGTGGAGGGCCTGGCTCTGTCACAGGAGAGGGCCTGGCTCTGTCACAGGGGAGGAACTGGCTCAGTCACAGGGGAGGACCTTGTTCTGGAACAGGGGAGGACCTGGCTCTGTCAAAGGGGAGCACCTGGCTCTGTCACAGAGGAGGGCCTGAATATGTCACAGGGGAGGCCTGGCTCTGTCACAGGGGCGGGCTTGGCTCTGTCACAGGAGAGGGCCTGGCCCTGTAAGAGGGGAGGACCTGGCTCTTTCACGTGGGAGGACCTGGCTCTGTCGCAGGGGAGGACCTCCCTCTGATACAGGGGAGAATCTTGCTCTGACAGGGGAGGACCTGGCTTTGTAACAGCTGAGGACCTGGCTTTGTCACAGGGCAGGACTGGCTCTGTCACAGGGGAGGGCCTGTTTATGTCACAGAGGAGGGCCTGGTTCTGTCATAGGGAAGGTCCTGGCTCTGTCACAGGGGTTGGCCTGGCCCTGTCACATAGGAGGGCCTGTTCTGTCACAGGAGAGGGCCTGGCTCTGTCACAAGTGATGGCTTGACTCTGTCACTGGGAGGGCCTGCCTCTGTACAGGGCACGACCTGGCTCTCTCACAGGCTACTACCTGGCTCTGTCACAGGGTATACCTGGATTTGTCAGAAGGACGAACTGGCTCTGTCACAGGGGAGGGCCTGTTTCTGTCACAGAGGAGGGCCTGGCTCTGTCACAATGGGAGGGTCTGACTCTGTCACAGGAGAGGAACTGGTTTTGTCACTGGGGANGGAGGACCTGGTTCTTGAACAGGGAGGACCTGGCAGTGTCACAGGGGAGGACCTGGCTCTGTCATAGGGGAGGGCCTGGCTCTGTCACAAGGGAGGGCCTGCCTCTGTCACAGGAGAGGGCCTTGCTCTTTCACAGGGGAGGGCCTGGCTCAGTCACAGGGGAGGGCTTTGCTTTATTAAAGGGGAGGGCCTGGCTTTTTCACAGGATGGTCTTGCTCTGTCATAGTGTAGGACCTGGCTCTGTGAAAGGGGAGGGCCTGGCCCTGTCACAGGGGAGCTCCTGGCTTTATCACAGTGAGGAGCTGGCTCTGTTACAGGGGTAGGCCTGGCTCAGTCACAGGGGAGGGCCAGCCTCTGTCACAGTGGAGGGCCTGGCTCAGTCATTGGGGAGGGCCTTGCTCTGTCACAGAGGAGGACCTGGTTCTGGAACAGGGGAGGACCTCGCTCTGTCAAAGGGGAGAGCCTGGCTCTGGCACAGGGAAACAAACGCCTGGCTTTGTCACAGAGGAGGGCCTGACTCTGTCACAGGGGAGGACCTGTCTCTGTCTCAGGAGAGGGCCTGGCTCTGTCCCAGGGGAGGGCCTGGATCTGTTAAAGGGAAGGACGTGGCTCTTTCGCAGAGGAGGCCCTGGCTCTGTCGCAGGGGAGGACCACCCTCTGATACAGGGGATGATCTGGCTCTGACAGGGGAGGACCTGGCTCTGTAACAGCCGAGGAGCTGGCTTTGTCACAGGGGAGGACTGGCTCTGTCACAGGGGAGGGCCTGTTTATGTCACAAATGAGGGCCTGGCACTGTCACAGGGGAGGGCCTGGCTCTGTCACAGGAGGACCTGCTCTGTCACAGGGGAGGGCCTGGCTCTGTCACTGGGGAGGCCCTGGCTCTGTAAAAGGGGAGGGCCTGGCTCTGTCACAGGGGAGTGCCTGGCTCTGTCACAGGGGAGGGCCTGGCTCTTTCAAAGGGGATGGCCTGTTTATGTCACAGAGGAGGGTCTGGCTCTGTCCCAGGGGAGGGACAGGCTCTGTCCCAGGGGAGGGCCTGGCTCTGTAGCATGGGAGGGCCTGGCTCTGTCACTATTGTCTCTGGGGCAATAGTCCCGTCCCACAATGAAATATTCCATCTCTGCCCTCTTTTCACTGCCCCTGGGTTTGGGGTTCACACAAACATATCTGTCCATCCAGCTAAGGCTCCGTAGGATATATTCCCGGGTGTGACTGAGACAGAGGACCTGAAGGACCCGCTTACAAGTACTAACATGTGTTTTCAGTTCAGCTACTGCCAAACCTGTGCTTAACCATTCTAAACATTAGCCCACCTAAGCCAAGCATGGCTGAGAGCCAGGCTTGAGGGTCGTTCCTTCATCCTGCCTAATGGAGGGAGGCAGGATCCTTAAGAGCATCGGGAAAGCATCAGAGCTCAGGCTGTAAGGTCATATCCTCTCTAAAAGGCCAGGTATCAAGGCTCTAAAACAAGTAGTCAACCATGATTTGCATCCAGTGGTGAGTGACAGTCAGGTAGCAGTGGGGGAAGAGGGACACAGACTACTTGGACCTCTGAAGGCACACCTTGTATCTGAGCAGTTTACAGGGCCACAAGGACTTCCTGGGGCTTCTGTGACATGCTTGGCTTCTTAAGGGCTTAGAATTCCTTGCTCAGGAGTCTGAGGCCCAGTCCAGAGCTTGCAATGGTATATGTCAGGTGTGAAGGGTGGTTGGTGTCTTAGTCAGGGTTTCTATTCCTGCACAAACATCATGACCAAGGAGCAAGTTGGGGAGGAAAGGGTTTATTCAATTTATACTTCTATACTGTTGTTCATCACCAAGGAAGTCAGGACTGGAACTCAAGCAGGTCAGAAAGCAGGAACTGATGCAGAGGCCATGAAGGGTTGTCACTTACTGGCTTGCTTCCCCTGGCTTGCTCAGCCTGCTGGAAATTACAGCTGAGAAAAATTGAGAATCTTGTTTGGTTTAAATAAGCAAATGTATGCAACCATTTCAGTTTTATTTCTGAATAATTTTAAAAGTTTTTATATGTCTTACTTATAGATTATTGGCTCATAAGTTATTAATTATGATCTAAAGGTTGTAACATTGGTAACGGAAAAGCTAGATTCCACACTTGTAACAGGTAATGTTTTTAGTGTTGATTTTTAAAGAAAATGAGTTGTTTACACTGTTAAAATTGAGTTTTGCTCCCCAGTGTAATTGTGCACTGTTGTTACAAGAGAAATTGAAAGTGAAGGCTTCTCCTGAATCAGTGCCTCCAGCTACAGACACTCTTCGCAACCAAAGGGCAAGAGAGACCCTTTGACTCACCCCGGTTGGGACTACATCATGGCTAAAGATAGAGAGAGTTTAAAAATCTTAAAGCCAGGCTCTGATCTCCGAGGTGCCTCAAAATAGAACTAATTTGAGCTAAGGTAAGAGAGGTAAGACAGGGGTCTTACATGTAGAGGTTCAACAGGCTAAATTATGTAATCTAATGAAAGAGGCACAAAAGGTGTATTATGAGAGAGAGAGAAAGAGAGAGAGAGAGAGAGAGAGAGAGGAGAGAGAGAGAAAGAGGCAGAAGAAAGAGGGATCATAGACAAGAAAGAAATTTGACTAGAATCTTGGCTGCAGAGAAAAAGAAAAGACAGGACCTAGACAGATAGGGAAATTCAATGTGCTTAACAGAATTAAGTGAGTTAGAAAACTGAGCCTGAGCTATATCAGACTGAAGTTACTTATTTACACTGCAAAATTTTAAAAGACTTTACTAATGGCCTTGGCCTTGCCTGATGAGAGAGGAGTTACCAGAGGATTCCTTACTCAGACTTTGAGACCTTGGAATAGGCCAGTGACTTGCCTATCCAAGAAGTTAGACCCTGTTGACAGCAGGTGACTTTCCTATTTGGAAGCTGTTGCTGCTGTAGCTCTGTTTGTCAAGGATGCTGATAAGCTCACTCTGGGACAGCAAATAACTGTAGTGGAACCCCATGTTCTTGAAAACATTATCCAACAGCCCTGATCAATGGATGACTAACGCTCTTACACGCTCCCCTTGCTGCCCTCATTCCTGCTACCCTACTGCCCGGGACTGGTTACTCCTCACTGTGTTGACATTCTGGCAGAAGAAACTGGTGCTCAAAATGATCTGAAGGATCAGCCTTGGCCTGGGAGTCTGAGTTGATACACGAATGGCAGTAACTTCTTGGTTAAAGGTAAGCAGAAGGCGGGGGCAGCAGTGAAACAAGTGATCTAGGCCAGCAACTTCCCTGAAAGGACATGGTCCCAGAAAGCCGAACTTGTGACTCTGATACAAGCTCTACGAATGGCAAAGGGGAAGTCTACATTGACAGCAGGCATGCTTTTGCTACTACACGGAGTAATATACAAAGGGTTGTTGACATCTTCAGTGAAAGACATAAGATGCTGTGGCTAAAGAGAATCAGATGGCAGATCTAACCGCCAAACAGGCAGCCTCAGGAGCAGTGATCCTGACAGTCAAGGAGCCTAAAGATTATTATGATGTCAGAGAGACCAGTTTTAGATACACCCCAGAGGACTATCAAGTTATAGAAAAATTAGGACTGGTAAAGGAAAACTAGTCCTCTCACAGGAAGAAAGACTCTCATACTTGGCAGAAGAAATAGTCAAAAGCTGCAAGACCTGTGCTATGACTAATGCAGGACACTCCATGTATACTGAGAAGAAGCTCAGGCGTGACCAACCTGGAGCCTATTGAGAGGTAGATTTTATGTAATAGCCAAGAAGATCCTAGAAGAAACCTTCCTGAGGCTTGGGATACCCAAGGTAATCTTTGTTGCCCAGGTAAGTAAGTCAGGAAATGGCCAAGATATTGGAGATTGATTAAAAGTTACATTGTGCATATAGGCTCCAAGGTTCAGGACAGGTAAAGAGTATAAGTAGACCCATTAAAGAAAATTGACAGCAGAGACTGGCTTTAATGGTTAGATAGCTCTCCTACCCTTTGTGCTCTTCAGGGTTAAAAACATGCCTGGAGAGTTTGAACTGACTCCCCCTATAAATTACTTTATGGGGGGAACCTCCTCCACTGTTAAAAATAGCCTCTGTACCTAGTACTGACTGCTGCTTTCCCAGCCTTTGTTCTCTAGGCTCAAGACGTTCAAGTGGGTGAGACAACAAGTGTAAAAACTGTTCCGTTGCTCACAGTCAGCTATTAGTTGGAACACAGGACTCCCAAGGAAGGAGCTAGAGAAAGTACCCAAGGAGCTGAAGGGGTCTTCAACCCTATAGGTGGAAGAATAACATGAACTAACTAGTTCCCCCTGCGCTCATGTCTCTAGCTGCATATATGGAAGAAGATGGCCTAGTTGGCCATCATTGGGAGGAGAGGCCCCTTGGTCATACAGACTTTATATGCCCCAGTACAGGGGAACGCCAGGGCCATTATGTGGGAGGGGGTGGGTAGGGGAGCAGGGCGGGGATGCGGGAGGGTAAGGGAAAATTTCTGGATAACATTTGAAATGTAAATGAAGAAAATATCTAATAAAGAGGAAAAAAATTTAAAAAAAAAACTGTTCCAGAAGGCCTACTCTAAAAGAGAGAGCTGACCAGTGCTGAGGGGGCACTGCACAAAGAGGCACAGAGCCAGGCGGCTCAAGGGCCCAGAGAGTGCAGTCCCTTCCCTCATGACAGACCAGGATGACGACTACAAAGACACAAGTCATGACAAGGACACTGCCCGGCCACAGAACGAGATAAAAGACCACCTAGCAGGAAAAGAGGCTGATATAGACTGTGCTGGGACAGAGGTTTAATTTTTCTAGTCCTAAGATTAGGACTATGCACTAGAAGAAGTGGGAAATGGGAGACCCCAAAGTGTTTCCCCCTGAAATGTACAGCCCCTAAATGCTCCCCCAAGGCCTGTTTCCCGATCTCTAAGAATACAGCCAGTGAGAAGCTCTTTCTTAGTAAGATGACCCAGCTTGCCTGTCTTTGTCAGAGACCCAGAGATAACTCCAAGGACAGCTCACTCCCTCTCTTTGTTCCTTCAGCAAGGCTACCCCACCCCCACCCCCCTGCTCAGAGAAGAACTGTAGCCTAACTCCTCCCAACTTTTCCCAACTTCTCACTTTTTCTTTAAAAGGCCCCTACTGTTGCTGCTCCGGGATCGAACTCCCCAGCCCCTCGGGGTGGAAGGAGCTTGTCCTCAGCTAGCTGATAATAAAAGTCCTTTTGCATTTTGCATCAAGACCGTTTCTCATGACTGATTTGGTGTGTCACCTTTCCGGAGTCAGAATGTGAGGAATTCCTTACATTTTTTAAGTCTTTCAGAACCAAGACTACCAGCCCAGAGATGGTCCTGAAAAAGCGTATGTGACCTTTGTGACTCAGTGCTCCAAGGCATGCTAACAGATAGTGATATTCCTCCACTCATCTGCTTCCTGCGTTCAGGGAGTGTTCCTTCAAAGAAAGTCACCCTGACCCACCCCACTGCTGTGTGGGAAGCGGGCACGGCCGCTGAGCCAAGATGGCGCCCAGGCTTAGTGCCAAGCCTCATGATCCCCTCCTCTTTACCAGACTCTTGAACATGCACAGTAGAGTCATCATGTGCCTGCCACCTGATCTGGGACATCATATAGCATGACCATGTTGGCCAATCATCTGTTACTCTGCCTGCATGTGTTGCTCAATCTTGGGGCATGATGGATGCTGATTGGAGAACGATGGGTGGAGTGAGATGAGGCAAGAGGGTAGAGAACCTGCCCTTTGTGTCCTTCCCATTTTCTGCTGGTTGGAGATTGGGGTTGCAGCACTGCTGGAACCCGCTATGCAAATGTGCTATTGCTACAGGCTCATAGAAAACTGTCTTGACTTTCTTCCTTGTGACTCTTAACTGGTATTTTTGGTATTTTCTAACAACATACTCCCCACCCCTTTGAGTTGTGGTTTCTCCCTTTGAATATCCCCTTCCCCAGCTACTCGGGGGCCCACGGTCCTACAACCCTGCGTGGTGTACACTGTGAGTCCCAGAGCGCTCTTGGAATAAAAGTCCTCTTGCAGTTTGCATCAAGACCGTTTCTCATGAATGATTTGGGGTGTCGCCTCTCCTGAGTCAGAACATGAGGGAGTCTTCGAGTTCTGAGTCTTTCATTCCCACTCACAAGGGGCCTTTCCCCCTTGATCACTAATTGAGAAAATGCCTTACAGTTGGATCTCATGGAGGCATTTCCTCAACTGAAGCTCCTTTCTTTGTGATAACTCCAGCTGTGTCAAGTTGACACAAAACCAGCCAGTACAGTGGTCTGGTGATAGCATGCTTACTCAAGGTTGGATAGACACGCAGAGGACAGAGCTAGATGTGACGCAGGCCAGACTATGAGTTCCACCTGTCCTCTTGGCCCAAGTGCTACCAGTGTTGGGGTTACCCTAGAAGTAAGTTATACAAAAGGCTGAGATAGGTCTTCCAGTTAGAGAGTGTGTTTAGCTCAAACAAGAAGGGAGTTTATTTCTCCTACAATTAAAAGCAGTCTGGCAACACATTACTGTAGTCCTGGAGCTCTGAACTTGATAGAGAGCAGGGGCGGGGGGCAGGTGTGGGGGCGGGGGTGAGGGGCAGGGGCAGGGACAGGGGTGAGATTGATTCTAGAAACAGGTATCCAAGTAGGCAAGAAAGGACACACAGCACCAGCTCTGTAAAACCTGGGTCCATTCTTTCAGTATTTGTCATGTGGCATCTGTGGTTCCATGTGGCATCTGTGGTTCCATGTGACGTCTGCTCTCTGTGATTTAACGTTCCACGCTGTCCACTGAGCTCCAATCAGAAGTTGTTTGGTAGAAGTAAAGAGGCACACTCCTGAGTTTTCTCAGAACACACATACCCTATCCACTCTACTCTTGTTGACCATATTTGCCCTCCAGGAAAAAGGGAAACATATGCTATTGGCAAATACATTGTGCCCTTGAATAAGATCCTGATTTGTTTCTTTGTAAAGAGAAAAGAAAAGAAAAAGGAAAGGAAAGGAAAGGAAAGGAAAGGAAAGGAAAGGAAAGGAAAGGAAAGGAAAGGGAAAGGAAAGAACAGTTTAGAGGATGAGAATATTGCTCTGTGGGTGAGAGTGTTTACTCTAAGCATGAGGACCTGAGTTCAAGTCTCCAGCAACCATGTGAAAAGCCTGGTTTGGCTGCACATGTCTGTGATACAGCATTGGGGGAGGGGCAACAGAGACAGATGGCTCCTAGGAGCTTGCTGGCTGTTTTGCCAAAGTGTCAAGCTTCCAATTCATTGTGAGACTTTGTCTCAGGTATCAAGACAGATAAGAACACTGGAGGAGAACACTTGATGCCCTGCTCTAGCCTCTGCAGGAGCCTCAACACATATATGTACACACACACATATATACACACATACAATGTACAAGCACATGCACACACACACATATATACATGTATACATACACACATACATATATATATACATACACACATATAGACAAAGATGTACACACATATATACACTCATACACATGTACACACACACACACACA
>LR749749.1:1687715-1823509 GCA_902729485.2 Mus minutoides | reverse complement strand
ACACACACACACATGTACACACATACACACATATACACATACATACACTCACAAAGGTGGTCTCATATACTCCTACCCCACACATGTGTAGCACCCCTGTTATCAGTATCTTTCAGCAATGGAATGCTTGCCCTAACTGATAAATGTAGACAGACCATCACTCTCAGAAGCCATAGCTCACATGTGTGCAGTGCCTGTGGAAGCCAGACGAGGGCATCCATCCAATCCTGGAGTTACAGATGAGTTACAGATAATTGTGAGCTGCCATGTGGGTGCTGGGAACTGAACCAAAGTTCCCTGCAAGAACAGCCAGTGCTCTTAGCCTCTGAGCCTTCTTTCTAGCCTCTGTCTATTTTCTTAATCTTAGGTTTTCAGAGTTCTCTGTATATTTTGAAAATCAGTTCTTTATCAGATAAGTCTTTTGTAACTATTTCCCCCAGTGTGGTAGAGGAGAACCTATCAGGGACAATATTACCTCTCTCTCTCTCTCTCTCTCTCTCTCTCTCTCTCTCTCTCTGAGAATATATTTGGAGCTACACCTAAATTTCACCCATCAAATCCAAGGTTATTTAGGTTCAATCCTTTGCCGTTTTCAAATAGTTTGACCGTTCTGAATTTTATCTTCATGTCTGTGGCTAAATGCAGATTTTTAATATGACTATGTCTAGCTGCTGTGGGTCTCTCTGTAGAAAAGACTGCGCGCGTGTTCTACTTTATTGCTTTAGCTCTTCTGTTGTACTCAGCTGACTGTTTTTGAGGGTGTATTTTTGGATTACATTCTGTTCCATTGATCTGTTAGTCTGTCCCCCCAGTACTGTACTATTGGAATTACTGTAGATACACAGATCATCCTGGAGCCAGATGGTTTTTCTCCTTCTCTTTGTCCTTCTCCTTCAATGTGGTGGTGGCTATTCTGTTTTTCTCGCATGTACCAGCTATAGCATCGTTTTGGCAAGTGAGTTGCTGGGCTTTCAGTTAGAATTACAGTGACCCTGGATCAAACTAGAAAGAGCCGGTGTCTTGACAATACTGAACCTTCACATCCATAAGCATGAGGTGTCTTCATTTATTTATCTAAATCATGGATTTCTCTCATCAGAGTCTTGTAGTTTCCCTCACATGGAGTTTGCATGTGTGCACGTGCGCGTTCAGGAATCTAGAGAAGCCAGAGGTCTTGAGTCCTCCTGGAACTGTTGCTGCAGACAGTTGTGAAGCCTACTGTGTGTACCAGGAACCATGATTAGAAAGCACTCTTAACTGGTGAGCCATCTCTCTAGCATGTCTGTCTGTCTGTCTGTCTGTCTGTCTGTCTGTCTGTCTGTCTGTCTCTTGAGATAGGGCCTTGCTGTATAGCCCAGGTGGCCCAGAATGCTATGACTAAAGGCAGGCACTGTATGACTCTCCTTTTATGACTTTAATATTTTATGATTTTAATATTTTATCATTGCAGTGTCTTTCTTTGATTAGCAGGTCAGTTACACTTAAAAAAACATTTCAGTGGTTGCCCTAAAGTTTATAATAGAGAACTAATCCAAGTTCACTTTGAAGTAATTCTGTATCACCTCACGCCTGGTGCTCTCTATTTAATGCAGAACTTTGACTTGCCCTCTTGTCCCTAATGTCAAGACTCTTGGTCATTTCTCTTATACAAGCAGGAGCTCTGCATACATATAAACGTATAGTTGTATAGCGACACATGAGATGAGAATTCACAAGTAGACATACTTCTGCTCTTATGACTTTGGACATCCTGCTAGACCAATAAAGGACAAGAAATTCAGGGTTTCTTTTATAGTCGTCAATCCTTCCCTAATGCTTTTCCTTTCATTTTGCAAACCATGTTTCTGACCCATATGGTTCTCCCCCTCCCCTCCCCATGCTTCTTCCCCTCCCCTCCCCTTCCCCTCTTTCTCTTTCTCGCTGACTCCTTTTCATGTCCTGTGAAAGCAGGTACATGCTTTCTTTGCCTGAGATTTTAAAAAATATATATATTATTTTCACTTTTCAAGGATAGTTTTAGTTAATGTTTTCTCTGCTCAAAACATTAAGTACTTCAGTCTACTCCCTTCTTGCTTGCTCTGTGAGGTCTTTATCGTCCCTCCTGTACAGGTAAAGGTGTTTTCATTCTTGCCTTCTGGCTTGCTGCAGGATTTTTTTTCTGTAGTTTTGATTTCTTTTGCCAGCCTGTGTATAGGATTATTTACTCCTGCATGCATGCCTTCTCCCCACCCCCACCCCTGTCTGCCCTGCTTCAGATTCTCTGAGCTTCCTGGGAATTCTGTCATCACTGTTTCAAACAGCTCTCCTGCCCCTTTCTTCTCTTCTGTTGCTCTCCTACCCCCTGCAGCTTGTTACAGCATGCACAGTTGATTCATAGCTCTGGGAGACTTTCCCCAGCTGTGTATACAAATGCTAAAAAGCCCATCAAAGATCTTCATTTCCGCTACACTCTCATTTCCAGTGTCTGTGAGCCCTTAAAGCTGTGATCATGATTCTTGACTCTCCAGGTATACTTGCCACATGTGCTTGCACGATGCCTGTTTTATGCAGCAGAGCATCCAGCTGTTGACTTGGTTGCTTTAACTTCCCTCTGACTTCTCTGCTGCGGCTCCTGATGCTTGATCTGCCTCTTCACACTGCTCGCTTTCAGAATGCCTGGCGCTTTTTCTCTTGCCCTCTAGACGTGGTGAACTACCTACAGGTAGAATATAGGCCTGGCTCTTGGTAGTGTGGAACTGAGGAGTCGGGGAGAAGAGGGGAGCCTTCTGTAATTCCGTGACTAGGCCTTTGTCTTAGTGTAACCGTGCCCTTGGATTGTGAATGTCACACGTGATCCTCGTTTTTTTTAGGTCTTCTTTTAAAACAAGGTAGATAGAATGATCTAGACCTACATGTTCCTTCCTCGTGAATAGAAAGCTCTATCTGGCTTCAGCTGGATGCTTTCCTTCACCTATGCTAACTAGGCTCTGATGAAGTACCAGCATGCCCCAGCCTCTAGTTTCTCCTCAAAGTGTACATTGTCAAAGAACAGTACTGGTGTATTTAAAAATGGCTTCCCCCTAGAGACTGAAGCAGGAAGCACAGGGCCAGCAAGGTCTGCCCAGCTCCTCTGTATTTATTTATAGTATAGCTTTCTGCTTATTGTTTTTGTGGGACTCCTGAGTGTGGGGACCAGGGGGTCTCTGATTCTTGTGCCTTCTCGTGGGCTCTTTTTCATCTGTTGGTTTTCCTTGTCCAGCTTTCATGTGATGTTTTTTGTCTCATGTTTGGTTGTTAGCTCTTAGAAGCCTGTCCTTTTCAATGAGAGAGAGATAAGGTGAATAGATCAGGAGGGGACGGGGAGGTGGGGAGGAACTGAGAGGAACAGAGGGGGGGGGGACTGTAATCAAGGATTTGTCCTATGAGAAAAGAATCTATTTTCAATAAAAGGAAAAAATGTGCCGGGCGTGGTGGCGCACGCTTTTAATCCCAGCATTCGGGAGGCAGAGGCAGGCAGATTTCTGAGTTCGAGGCCAGCCTGGTCTACAAAGTGAGTTCCAGGACAGCCAGGGCTATAAAGAGGAACCCTGTCTCGAAAACCCAAAAAAAAAAAAAAAAAAAAAGGAAAAAATGCCTCCCTCTTCTTTCTTTTGCGTACAAGGGACACTGCCTGTGAAGTTCTACCATTGAAACCTAGTTCAAGCTCCTGGAGTTAAAAGTCACAGAGCATCAGGGTGACTTGTGACTAGGTCACTGGGGAGTGTCAGCTCCCACATGTGTGTCCCTCTATCTCATAGAAACTTGTCAGGTGAGTCCCAGTTTTCCCGCATCAGCACCAGAACTTGTAGAGGACCACCAGAAGACATATTTTCAGTGGTCTTAAGAACTCCAACCATACACTTATTTTCATTGCTACTATATGACTGTAATTTTGCTCCTGAGCAGTGTCTCCGTTCCTAAGAGCAACGGAAATATGTGTTTTGCAGTGGTGTGACCCAGGGATTGGGAACTGCCGCTGGGGAGGCTTCTGTTCCACGTGCGGTAGCTTCCTGCATCTTCGGTGTCTTCCCAGTGTTTGGTAGCAGTTTTCCCTGGACCCTATTTCTCTCATGGGTCTAAGAGTTGTCGGATTTTCAGCCTGTTCAGCTTTTCACTTTGAAACTTCACAGTTGTCTCCACCCCGAATACATCCCCGTGCTTCTGAGCATGGTGTACCCAGGGCAGAGCAGTCTGCCATCGGCACCAACCCGTCCTTACTTCCCTACCTGACCTGAGTTGCCTTCCACTTTGGGGATTTCTGTGGGGAGGATGAATCCTCTGGAGATGCATAAGCATCCTGGCCCTCCTTTCATGGCCAGTTCTGCTGCCTTTGATCTCGATTCTGTGTAGGGCTCTAAGGAAATCTGCATGTTCTGAGTCCCTCTGCCAGGGGTCTTTCCCTAGCAATTGTTAGGCTGATAGACTAGTTCTTCTTCAGACATTAGCAGTTTTGAAAAGCTGAACATGTTTGAGATTTTGGTGTGTTATTTGTATTTTGTGGAAACTGTAGAAATAATCTCCATAAGGAGGCTCAAATAATGACGCAGACACATAAATGTGTGCCTGAGGCTTACGGGGAGACGTGAAGATAGGAGATGCTCAACCATGGCCATCTCAGTGCCAAAGCCTCCTGCCCCTCAGCCACCCTTGGCTTTGCACACTGGCTGTTTCATTTGGACCCTGGGCTGTTCCTGCCTCAGGGAACCCAAATTTGGCTCAGCTATAGCAGAACCTGGTTCTTTGACATCCCTTCCATGAACCTACAGTTTAATAGTGGATACCAAGCACCGTGTAGCCTTTTTTATCCTCACAATGTTTCCCTCATTTGTCCCTTGCGCAGTTCATTATACACTAACATACCAAGCACTCAGTGTATCCCAGACACTGCTGAAGAGCCCGGGGACTGCACAGCAGACAAGAGAGCAACATTTGGAGAAACCATTTGGTCTTTCCCTCTAGAGCTTCTCAACTTGGATCTAGGATGCCAGAGGAGGTGTCAGCCCACTGCCCCCTGAGCTTCTCTTCCTTTTTCTTTGGGCTCTCCCACAGTTCTATTCCTGCAGACAATTCCGGCAGCTTGCTTGATTGTGTCCACCCCCACCCCCACTGCCCGTCAGTTACTTTTCCTTCTGCTGCCTTCTCCGCATGGGGCCTTTCCCTTTAATGTCACAGTGCTTTCTGGGTCCCATGATGCGTTCCTGCCTTTCCAGCTTGTCACTCAGCAGACTTTTTGTCAGCTGGAGATCTCTCACACTCCCCGGGTCTCTCCTCACTTCACCATCTTGCTTTGAGTTAACCTTTCTGAACATCCCTACAAGTGTAACTGTTTTTTCTCCTTAGTCTCATGTCCCCTCTGAGGCGGGCAGGCTGTCTTTGTTTTCCAGCCCTGCATCCAGCCTCCCCAGCCTCCACCTACCTCAGCCACTGTATCTTCTCCGGGTTCCACAAAGTCACAGAGAATAATAAAGTGGTTCCAACTCTTTATTTCCCCTGCACCCAGATCCAGTTGTCAAAGATGAAAATTCTGACCATCTCAGCTCCAAAGACTTAATAAAAATCAACCAAGTGTCCTGTCTCTCATTATTCCTTTCTGTTGAAAGTGGGTGAAGAGGTTAAACCTCCTTTTCCACTGCTATTCACCACTTGCTCTTTCAAAGGAGATTTCAAACGCTTTAGAGAAATAGCTGAATTACCGGGTGCAGAGCAGCAGTGATTTAGCCCCCAGGTTACTGCCTCAGTACAAAAGCTTCCCTCTTAGTGGTTCAAAATGTGAGCAGAAGTCAGTGTGCCAGACAATTCAACAGCTTGTTTTGACCTTTAAGACATTTCCACGTCAAAATGTCACTTGTCTCTCTCTGAG
This sequence comes from Mus minutoides, assembly GCA_902729485.2. NCBI lineage: Eukaryota > Metazoa > Chordata > Mammalia > Rodentia > Muridae > Mus > Mus minutoides. The sequence goes on along the minus strand of LR749749.1, from coordinate 1,817,631 downwards.
TGTAGGAAGTACTTTCCTACTGGAGCTTTGGGTGGATATGTGTGTGTATGTGCGCACATGGTATGTGTGTGCACACGGTGTGTGTATAGTGTGTGCATATGGTGTGTGTGTACACACATGTGTGTGTGCATGGTGTATGTGTGCACACACATGGTGTACGTGTGTGCATAGTGTGTGTGTATGTGTGTGTGTGCGTCAACAGCATTAGTATTTACTTTTCTTTCCCGACACTGATCCTCCATTTTTGTGTGCAATAAATTCCCCTGGAAAAATGAGAAAGTGCTTTCCACCACAGCACGGAAGACAGTCTTCAGCAGGAGTCAGGGAAGTGGCACTGTGCAGTCTGTGAGGTGTTGTCTTGATGTCGTTGTTGGTATCAGTAAGGACATCTTCCTGCATCATGACTCACGTCAGGTGCCAATGGTAACCTCATTTGTTAATTCTTTACTTACAGTTGCTCATTACACAGATATTTCTGATCTGTTCAATAATTTTGTCACGCAGATGAAGTAGACTCTGGACCTAAGTCATGAATTCCGTAACTCTCCACTGCTTTGATTAACCAAGTCAAAAGAATAAGTGATTGTTTCCACTAAGCTATTCTCTTTCAATAAATACTTTTCAGACTAAAGAGGGATTAATATTCTAGTCTAGCTTGGGTATTTTCTTGGAATGCAAAATCCTTCCAGGCAGGTGTTAGCTCCAAGTCTTCAAGCAAAGATTTTGAACAACATTCACAAGAGGCTTTATTTACACCTTAATTATTTCCTAAGAAGTTAGATATGGGTGGGTGAGGTGGCTCAGCGGGTAAAGACCCTTACTGGTAAGCCTAGTTTTGATCCATGGAACCTGCAGGGTAGAAGGAGCGAAATGGCTCCCGAAAGCTAACCACTGGTCACTATAAAGAGAACAGGGAGATCAACATCAATCACATTTACCCTTGAGAACACCTCTTTTTCAGGCCATTGTTGGTGGATGGGCGCCAAGGGTCGCAGAATGAACCAACTCACCAGAGGTTGAGCTGGGCTTGGATGTTGCTGCTGTTCTCCTTCTCCTGCGTGCACAACAAGCGTCAGTCGTCCGCTGCCGTTCCCAGGTGCTTGGAGCCCAGAGTGACAGAGCAGTGTTTTAAATGTTCAGCCCTCTGCATCCGGCTGTCTGGGCTCCACTTCCAGCTGTCCGGGCTCGGGCTGTATCTCGGAGTCTACCTCCCTTTGCCCTGCTGCCTGAGGGTTCTGTTTGTCTCTCTGTGTGTGGCTTATTGTAAGAGTGTGGGTTTCTTTACTATCCTGTCTAGGGTCAGCCTCAGCCAAGGCACATTTGTCTGAACCTTGGGATCATGGCTCAGCTTCTCTGCCTCCTCCCCAGTAGTCAAAGACCCGTGCTTTGGAGCAATAGAGAATCTTGGGTAAAAAGGATTCTCTCTCTCTCTCTCTCTCTCTCTCTCACTCTCTCTCTCTCTTTTTCCCGTTCTCTAAACCTGATTTATTGCTTGCCTAACTCGATATTCTTTTGTCTCATCCCGGGAGGCAGGCGTTCTACTTTCTCTGGGCAGTGGTTGACTTTTGCCTCGCAGTAGACAGCTCTGGGAGAGAAGGCATGGCTTCCCACTGGCCCCTAGCATGGGGCTGGCACCCTTGCAGGTATATGCAGAAATGGGCAGGTGTGGTCTCATACCCTGTACCAACTTGTTCTCACGAGCTCCAAGTGGGGATCCATAGGACGGAGTTAAGAGTAAGGCCACACTCTGCCTCTTGCTGGAAAAAGGTTGCACAGGCACAAAATCTTGTCTACTGGGCTGCGTGAGCTCCTGGTCCTTCAACCCAAACTCTCCATGCAATAGCAGTTACTTTAGTGCTCGTTTGCTCCATACTCTCTAAAGAATCAAGCTAAGACAAAGCCAGGCAGAGCATAGTAGGCAAGTTGTTTCTCAACACAACTTGTCAGACAGTAAGAGAGGAACTTGCTCACCGTAAAGTAGCTCGCCTCACAACTTCTTAGTCGTTCCAAGAAATGATTTAGGACATTAATGCCCTTCACAACAGCGAGTTTTTGTTAATACTAAATGACTCTGGGCTCCCTTTTAGAATGGGAAGGATGTGATTATGTGAATATTTGTGAGCTTCAAGTATATTTTCTCTCTTCAGCTGGAAGCCACGTTATTGGGGAAACCCTTTGTCGGTTGACAGCTGAAGTGAAAATATTGTCTCCAAAAATGAGTTTGTTGATAGCTGTTCCAATACTCCAAATGGATATTTAGATTAACCGCCTGCAGGCTGTCCTGTCAGAGCTCCTGGGAGCATCCCACCTGCAGGCTGTCCCATCAGAGCTCCTGAGAGCATTCCCTTCTGATAGAACATTTTCAAATTTTTTGTCCCACATTTTTCTGTTATATCCCACCAAAGGTGTCAAGGGAGGATTAGGTTGAGCTTTCCAGGGCTTTGTTGGCACAATATACACAGGAAAACTGAAGAAGCCTGTCCTAGTCTGAGTAAGTCTGGGCACAGGCATCAGTAATCTTCTTTTCTTTTCTTTTCTTTTCTTTTCTTTTCTTTTCTTTTCTTTTCTTTCCTTTCCTTTCCTTTCCTTTCCTTTTCTTTTCTTTTCTTTTCTCTTTTCTTTTCTTCTTTCTCCTCTTCTTCTTTATGCTTCTGCTTCCTCCTCCTTCTCCTCCTCCTCTTCTAAATTCATACAAGAATGTCCCCAAACAAGGAGAAGCCCTCAACCAAGAGGCCATGTTCCGACATACACTTTGTGAGTAGCATCAGGAGTAGACACTCTCAGAGTCTGCCCTTTAGCTGTCACATGGTCACTGAAGGCAATCTACAAGTGCTGTGGGTTGCCACGTGTCCCTTCCACATCCCTGGAGGTATTCTGAAGGTCAGAGGTCAGACTCATAGTGAGAATAGGAGAGAACATTAAATAAAATAACAGATGGGAAATCAAACCCACAAACTACAGGATGTTGTAGACCACCTGAAGCAAAGACAGAACTCTCGTCGGGGTGGTCTTGGGACAGTGGTTCGCTTAATCTGTCTGCACAGTGAGGCATCTGTGGAGCGTGAGACATGCACATACCAGATGGAAGCATCTGTCTGTCCATTCTCTCTTTGAGATTCTGTTTCCTCAGTGATAAATAACCATGGTGGTGACAGCTCCCTTCCAAAGTGCATGAATACATTACTCAATACAGGTGACATTCCCAGGGAGGTGAGCATGAAATGTCTGTTTTTAACTGCATGTGTAGCACTAGAGTGTAACTAGTCCACTTAGAAAAGTTTAGGTTCTAAACGATTATTTGTATGGGATTTTACTTAAGACCAAATCTTACTTCATAGCCCATGGGTGACACTTGAACTCATGGTCCTCCTGATTCAGCTTGCCTGGTTCTAGGATTATCAGCACGTACCACCACACCCAGCTTCCATTTCTACTTTTTCTCCTTAAAGAATAGCTCTTTCTTTTTAAAAAAAATTTATTTATTTATTTATTTATTTATTTATTTATTTGGTTTGTCAAGACAGGGTTTCTCTGTGTAGCCCTGTCTGTTCTGGAACTCACTCTGTAGACCAGGCTGGCCTCAAACTCAGAAATCTGCCTGCCTCTGCCTCCCAAGTGCTGGGATTAAAGGTGTGTGCCACCACACCAGGCAAAATATTTATTTTTAATTATATGCATAAGTAAGTAGTCGGACACATGTGTGTTCCAGTAGAGGTCAGAGACATCAGATCCCCCTGGATCTGCAGTTACAGGTGGTTGTGAGGTATCCATCTTGGGTGCTGGGAACTGGACTTGTTTCCTCTGCAAGAACAATACATGCTCTTCACTGCTGAGCCATACCTGCAGCCCCCCAACCTTCCACTTCTTAAAAATCATCCCCAAATGGCTAAGATCCACTTACTGGTGCCCAGATGACGAATTTTCATAGCTAAAAGCATCGAGGTCCCAAGAAAGCTTTATGCCTAAGAGCGTGCTTCTCTTTTTTCCAGGCACTGTACGCCTTCCTCAGTGTGACTCTCTCTCTACAGCATCCTTGTTACTGGAACCCAGAGCCTGGGCCCTGACAGCCCTAACTGGCTAGCCTTGAACATGTCGCCATGCCAATTAAAAAGGCGAGTGATAGTGAAAAGCAGAAGAGGAATATTTATGCAATATGACCACATTGGGAAGAGGTCTAGGGATGGCCTCCCCAATGGGGGAATTGGCATAATACTTTAAATAGAGTGCAAAAGAGTGACAGCTAAGCAGTCCTGGTCAAGGTATGGTCCTGCCCATAACTGACACACCCTTGTCTCGGAACCTGACTCCTGGTCTGCCCCACAGATTGACAACACTTTGTGAAATCTCTTTCTGAGAGGCAAGTTCTTCCCCAGGTGGGCACCAGACTTCACATCTCTCACTTTTGCATGATGAGACTATTGAAGAAATGCTAGTTCCTTGGGGAATTTTTAGTTACCGTCTCAATAGTCTAATGGCTGAAGAAAGATGCATGGGTGTCTTTCATGGGTGTCTCTCCTCAATGTCTGCACTCCTGTGCTCTTACCTTCATACCATCCAAGCATTTGCTGTTCTGTTGCTTTGAGGGTCTGGATGCGTAGTTCTCAGCCCCTGGAGCTAAACTTGGCTTCAGTCAGTCGAGCACTCCCTAGGCTCCATCTTAAGCTCCCTCCCGAATGCTTGGTCCTTACTGGCACTGATGCAGCATAGGCCACGATCACTCACTGCTGCTGACATTTGCAGTGACTTCAGGGGGGTTCCCTTTTCCCTTTGCCTCTCTCCAACTCAATCATTATTTACTCTGTCTTGGATTTTCTTTTCCTATTGTGACACAGGCTCCTTGCGACATTTAGCACTGTGCCCTGCTTTTGCAAATTTGAAAGATTATCTCTACTTTTGTTTCCCTCCTAAGCATATGCCTCTTTTCCAGCAGTGTTTTGACAGACATTCACTGCTTTTATACGGTTCAAACTGACAACATGCTGTTATTCATAAAATATTTCAGACTGAATACAAACCCTGGGGCCACACTCCTGAGTAGCCAGTGGTCCATGGCTGCTAATTCCATCTGCCACGGTGGGCAGTGTGGATATTCCAAACTCTGTTTTATTTATACCTGTGGGCATTTCAATGAAAAAAGTTTTAAACAGAAGCATTTCTATACTAAGAGGTGGGTCTTATACTGTGACTGGTGAGTAAAGAAAGACACATGCATGAGGAACAGCCAGAGACTCCACCACCACCAGTCTGCACATGAAAGTGTTGCTGAAAATCTTGGAGAGACCCACCTTGGGCACCAGATGATAAGAGGGAAATTGGAGTTCTACATTTGGATCCTTAGTCTCCTTAATAAGTAAATTTTAAAATAGAATCTCAAGGGCCAGACTTAGAGAGAAAAGTACCAGGGTGTGCAAACTGTGAATGTCAGAAGCTGCTGGAAGGAGGGAGAGCGAGGAGAGAAAGATGCGCCTTTGATGCAAGCTGACATGTTCAGCAATGGATGCCAGCAAGCAGTACCATGACTTAGCAGCAGGCAGGCTTACCAGAACTGCATGGTGGCAGCTGTATGGGTGAGAGAACAGAGGGTGGGGTTCCTGGGAAGGGAAAGGACATTACCTCATTAAGGGAATAATTACTACTCCCATCTATTTAACGTGACTTTAGGTGATTTAGTCTCCTTAAAGGGTTGTCCTTTGTCCATGTGATCAACAGACCAATATATAATGTTCTACTCTTTGGAGCAGTTCATGATGTTGTATCTTCACCCAGGACCAGAGGCAAATTCCATTAGGGAAGGTCCATCCTGGAAGTTCTTTAAGGCTCCTGAAACACTGATCTATTAGTTGGGGGGACACTAATGTCACTTAGGAGTAGGCTAAAATTGGGGAACAAATATAATCCATTTCATGGAAATTCAGAGATACAGCCCCAACGCTGACCACCAGGGGGAGGTCATGTCTGGACCGGATTCTCAATAACACAGATATAACATCTAGATCAGTGGTTCTCAACCTGTGGGTCTCATCCTGCATATCATTTATAGTATGATTCATAACAATGAAATAATTTTATGGTTGGGGGTCACCACAACACAAGGAACTGTTTTAAAGGGTCGAAGCATTGGGAAGGTTGAGAGCTAGTGTTCTAGGTGGAAACGCTCATTTAGGAGAGAAGAGAGAACAAGGAACCAAGTACGAGAATTCTATTCTGGCCTCCAGCAAGGACTTTCCTAGGTCCGCTGCTCTCTGAGACCTCGTCTTAAGCTGCCTAAACAGTTTTTTTTTTGTTTTTTTTTTTTGTTTGTTTTTTTTTTTGGTTTTTCGAGACAGGGTTTCTCTGTATAGCCCTGGCTGTCCTGGAACTCACTTTGTAGACCAGGCTGGCCTCGAACTCAGAAATCCACCTGCCTCTGCCTCCCAAGTGCTGGGATTAAAGGCGTGCGCCACCACGCCCGGCTAACATTTTTTTTTTAATCTCCTGTTCTCATCAAAAGTGACACTCTAAGATGATTTCATCAGAAGCTTCCCCAATGGCAAGGACCAAAGCAGATGGAAGTCCTTGCAGAAGTTTTATGAGGATGACGTTCCTTCTCCTGTCTACACTTATCTTCAGGAGCCAAGTCTACACCCTTCCGTCAACTCTTTTTGTATGTGTGCATGTGTGAGGGGCTGGGGACTGAGTCCAGATCATGCTGAACAAGTGTCTATCACTGAGCTATACACCCAACCCTATCAATAATACCTGCTTCTGTAAGTGTTTAAATTCCTTTAGTGTGGGCTTAGATGGTCCTTACTTGGTCTGTTACCCAGACACCTGGCCTTAGGGAGCCTTGGTTGACCACAGGAACCAGTGGGTGCCTGAGAGCTGTAACCTGCAGAGGCTGTCATCTGGGTGTTCACCGGGCAGGGAGCTCCTAGTAGATGCCCACTGTCTGGGTAGCTGACGTAATTCAGCCTTGAGCATGAAAATTCACCCTCCTCTCTTGCTTGTCTTAAAGATGCATTTTACAAGGTTCATAAATTTGAAAAGTTAGAGTGTTGGCAAGCTCCCTTCTTAGGGGAAGAATGCCTCATTGTGAAGAGTTCCGAGTTGAATTTTTTTTTTTTTTTTTTGGTTTTTTGAGACAGGGTTTCTCTGTATAGCCCTCACTGTCCTAGAACTCACTCTGTAGACCAGGCTGACCTCGAACTCAGAAATTCACCTGCCTCTGCCTCCCAAGTGCTGGGATTAAAGGCGTGCACCACCAAGCAACCCACATCTGCTAGCAGCCGGGGATGAGCCTCCGCAGGTTTTCTCAGGACAGGGCACATTTCTCTGTACACTGCTCATTTCCCATAAGACAAGTGTGACACACAGATAAGAATGGGGGCTGAGGTAATGCAATTTTCCAGAGCATGCTTCTACTCAATGGATGTGCAGAGCCTGCTGCCAACTGGCTCTCTCTTAAACTGCTCTTAGCTGCTTCCATGCCGAAGCACATTACAAGTCATTACCACCAAGAGATTGAAAGGAACTCTGTGTGTGTGTGTGTGCATATGTGTCTGACAAGTCTGTCTACCTGTCTGCATGTTTGTCTGTTTGAGTCTGTCTGTCTCTGTGTGTCTTTCTATGTGTATGTGTATGTCTAGTTGTGTATGTCTGTGTGTCTGTCTGTGTTAGTATGCATGTGTGTGTGTGTGTGTATGTCTGTGTATGTGTGTGTATCTGTGTCTATGGGTCTGTCTTTCCCAGTGGACAGAATTTGACCTTGTTTATTTAATCTAAAATATTGCACATACAGGTTTTCTCTTTTTGTCTCTTTTTCTTTTTGAGGTTATAATTTGATTACACAATTTCTTCCTTTTCCTCCTTCTGACCCTTCCCATACACCTTCCATACTCTTTGTCAGGTTCATTTTCTCTCTCTCTCTCTCTCTCTCTCTCTCTCTCTCTCTCTCTCTCTCTCACACACACACACACACACACACACACACACACACACTCTAATTGCTATTGCATGCATGTACACATGGCCCATGGACTTTTAGGTTCTGCTCAGTTCAGAACTTGGCGTTTGTAATGATGAACCATTTGCTTGCTTTGTATCAGTATTTGTCCAAATAAGTAGCTGGATCACGTTGTGAATGACTTTGGTTAATTTTATGGCCAGTGTGGAATATTGAGCCCTCAGACTCCCAGGTGGTGGTGTGGGGATTTCTGGACACTAAAGGCCAAGTGTTTCCAAAGAGAAACAGGAATAGAAATTACAAAATTAGAAGAATCCTCTAACACGGGTGCCCAGGCAGAGGGAGAGTCTTAAAACTGTAAAGACTCTTAGCAGGCACTCTCTCTCTCTCCCTCTTAGCCTTTCATGCCTTTGCTGCCAGGAGAGGACAACAGGGAGAAGGATAAGAGTCAAACCACTCAAGTGTGTATTGAAAGTGTGTGTTGGAAGCAGAGCTGATTCACTTGAAAGGTGTTGAGTTGCCAGCAGCTTGCTGGTGGCCCCACGTCCACCATCTGTGGCTATAAACAAGGCAAAACTCAAGTTAGACCACGCTAGAGAACAGTGGATGCTGGGAAGTACCCACACGGTGCTTCCAGCCGGTGGTGTCATCATTTACCAGGGAAAATGTATTTCCTTCCCATAACTACAGACTCTGAAGATGAGGCGACTGGAAAATGGAAACCGTGATGTAGCAAACCCAACACGTGAGCTATCTGGTCCAGTGTTAACTAAGCTGGCTGCAGGGTAGTTTCCTCACGGTGGCTCTTCATGTGTTAATGAATTTTCTCCTAGATTGAGAAATGAAACAGACATGCAAACACTATAGAGCTCACCCAGAACCTGTAAGTTCTTCACCTGCACATAAATTGGACCTTCTCAGATCTCTGGTTTTCAAATTCTTCACAGATTAAGAGAAGGGAATTCTATGGAAACAGATAACACACACGGTGGGAACACTGGCCAACGGAAATGGCAGTTTACCTGTGATCTGTGATATTAATGGTCAACAAAATTCACTAAGTAGGGGCTGGAAGAGATGGCTCAGTGGCAAAGAGCATCTTCAATGTGGATTCAGTTCCAATCACCTTCCAGGGACCGTCCAAGCTGTCAGGGCTGGTCGGGGACTACTAAACCATCTGCCCTTGTATCAGCCAGCATGCTGGTCAGCACTGCTGGACTGCCCAGCCTCGGATATGTGAGCCAATCTGATCAATCTCGCTTATAATATACACATTCTATGGGTTCTGTTCCTCTAGAGAATCTTGTCTAATAATTCAGCTTTAGGCTCTCATGACCATCTAAGAAGGTTGAGGTTTTTATTAGGGCAGAAAAGTGAATAATAGTATTATGTATATACATATATGTATATTGTATTATAATATTATGTGATTATATAACTATGTATTGTATTAATATTATTATGTAATACATATATAATATACACATACATACTACATAATACATATATGATAATGTATTATGTATTAATGTATTATATATACAAATATATATGTGTATATATATATATATACACACATACATACATATATGATGTGTGTGTGTGTGTGTGTGTGTGTGTGTGTGTGTGTGTGTGTGTGTGTGTGTGTGTGTATGGGGGCAGGTTTTCATTATATAGCTTAGATTGGTCTTTCAGACTTACTGTTTAGCCCAGAGTGGTCGGGAACTTGTGACTGTCCTGCCATAAGTCTCCCAAGTGCTAGGATTACAGGTGTGTGCTAACATCCCTGCTCATAAACATTTATTTTTGTAAGTTTATATGACTGAGCATGTCAACTTTCAGTTAGTAGGAAAACCTTGGGGTCTTGGTGTTGTCACACCAAAGGCCACTGGGAATGCAGGAGTTCACAGCACAGGTAGATCTAGCAAAATGGGCTTCCACAATTTGGAAAAACAGCACAGCTCAAACACAGGAAAGGAACCCATGTGACATGTATGAAGCAGACGTCTTTAAACATGGGATGGAGAGGTCATGCTAGATGTCTTGTTGACCTTTGCCCTGGACGAGAACAATGTGCCCATCCACATAACCAATTCAGCAGGAGTAGGCTGACTGATCCTGAAGGCAGATCAAATGGCTGCATTGGCTCTTTCCCCTCAGAGGCTAGCTGGCAGCTTACCACTGAGAGAGGTGGCAGGATTGGTTGACTGTTGTCCCTCCAGCACATGATCGTTACATATGTAGGATAGAATAATCAGGGGAAACGCATACACACACACACACACACACACACACACACACACACACTAATATCTCATGTCAGCATAATTATTTCCCACTTTTTTTTAACTGCTGAAGAAATTGGAGATGACAATCTCATTTTTAAAAGGATCAGACTTTAAATTGAATTAAATTTCTCCTGTAAATCCCCAAACAAAGCAAATCACAGTTAAATAACTGCACCACCATCAAAGAAAACAGTTTTGCTACAAATGCACTCCCAGAGGATCAGATCTCTCCGACGATAAGAGCCGTACCTTTTGCCTCCCAGAAAAATGGCAATCTACAAATGAATTACATTCAATTTCACAGGTCCCAAATTAAGAGGAGCAGTTATGTGTTTTCCTGCTGAGATCAGTTTATGCCAGGAAGGGAGGGTGAACGTAGGAAGAGGTTCTAAGGGTGACAAACTGCAAACGCAGCCACTCTCTTTAAAAAATTACTCCACAGATGATTTTAGTTTGTCTGGGTAATCCTGGGTCACTAGCAGCTGGGCTACTATTCATATAACTTACTGAGAACAATTGATAACTAATAAGAAAGGGAAGGAGAGAGAGAAACAGACTAAAGAATCAGACAGGGAAAGCCAGAACGGAGGACAAGTGACTTAGCTGCCTTTACAAAGGACCTCAGTTATTTGTGGTGCAATGTAACCAGGCAGACAAAAAACAGAAGCAGAGAGAGCGTTGACTCTTAACTCTGTTTAAATTGAAAACAGGCCTTGACTTTCATGTGTTGTGCCATTAAATAAAAGCAAAATGATGACTGTGTTCAAAGTATCCTTGGGAAGTTCTCATCGGACCCTCTGGACCGGGCCTTCAGGATAGCAAGTCTTGATGTCATTTCTTCAGGGTAGCAAGTCTTGATATCACTTCTTCAGCATCACGTCAAGAAAACATTCCCAAGGAGGGAACTCTGTTCACTGGACTCTAGCCAGTCCAATCCTGCATCTCTGCTCCCTCAGAAGAGAAGATAGCAAGCCACAGCTTCCCCAAACATCTTTCAAGAACCTTGCCTAGTGGCAGGGAAATGGCCGTTGTGTCACTTGCAACCTGCCAGGGTGTGCCGTTTGCCCTATAAATAAATATTTAGTAAACCCCTCCGTGATTTTTCCTGGGGCTCAACAAGATGAAAGAATTGAGGGGGAAATGAGTTTCCGGTGAGGCTTTAAATGAAATCACAAAAGCAAATGTGTTTAATCAAGTGGTTCCGGCAGCTCACTGCTTGCTTGTCATTACGCCACACGCACGCACGGGGCTGTAATCTCCGTTTGCTTCTTCTCAAGGCTCCCCAGGCCCGCCCCTCTGGAGGCTGGCAGGTGCGTCTATTCCTGCCACGCTCAATAGATTTCTCTCTCAAGATCTCCCATTGCCGCCGGCTTGGGACTGCTGTGTTTAGGAGCAACCAATAGGCAAGAAAAAGCTACAGCAATTGCTCCCCGACACCCCCAAAAAGAATGCTGAGAGCTTTAAGCTTATGGGGGGCAAGGTTGGGGAGAAATCCAGAACTCTTTCTCACGGAACAGTTTGGGTCTCTGGGATGTTTTCAGTGTGTCACTTCTCTCTGTTGTGTTTGGTTTCCTGAAACGAGGGAAGATTCTGAAGAGCAGGAGCCACCAAAAGATTAGCACCCTGCGTGTACAGGCTAGCCAACACTTGGTATGTGGGTTATTTATTTATTTGTTTATAGTTTTAGTTTGCTTTTAGTAGTTGTTTGTTTTTCAGAGACAAGGTCTCAAGGTCACTGTGCACCCCAGGCTAGCCTTGACCCCATGATCCTCATGTCTAGCCTCCCCAAGTTATGCGATAACAGGTGCATATAGCCCCGAGTCTCAATAAAATAAGACTGTGTGTCCTGAACTAAAATCTGAGAAACATCTTTCCTGCTGTACTGGTGTGGTAAGAAGTGGTGGGCGGCAGGGATGAGAATCGCTGGCGTCTAGCATCATCTTTCCTCCTAACCAGCAGTCTTCCAGCAGCCGGGAAACAGCTTTAGAATTACCCGCAAGGTGGTGCGAGTGACTTTGTATTCCTGATTAAATATGTGGGTCTCTCCCTGCTTTCAAATCTCTGAGGCCAGCTGCTATACTCTGTGGGTCCTTCTTGATTCTGTATTTATCACCTTGTCTCTAGTCTCAACCTTGTTATTTTTCTCCTGTTGATCCAAGTTCAGAGCCAAAATGCTCTCAGGAAGACTTCACAAAGCACAACTAAACTCATGAGAACGAGGGTCAATTCTACGTATTGTTGCATTTCTACTGACTGGAGAATAACCTAGAAGTTCATTGTGTCAGAAATAGTTCTTCTAAACTAGGGATTGGAAATCTTTCAATGAATCCTGGTGCAAGAAAGCAACATGGTGCAAGAAAGCCTTTGGGTTGTTAGCTTTGTGTGTGAAATCTTGAATTGACCCAAGAGATAAGCATTTAATAGCATCCCAGAACAGCCTGCTCATGTATTCTATGGTTGCGTCTTTAAAAACAACAATAACAAAAGCTTGATACTTAATCTATTTGCTTACTAAAATCACTGCAGTGATCTTATCTGAGAAGTTAAAAATTCATCATTTATTGACCATTTAGAATCATTTAGTCAGTCTGCAAATATTTAGGAGTGTTTTCCACTTCCTTATTTGAGCTCAGAGTCTGTCTGCCACCACGTATCCATGTGGCAAGTGTAGTCACCTGCTGTGTGACAACTTTTCCTGGGGAGACACAACACGTGTGCCTACTCACCCCACATAGAAGAGCCACATAGACCAAAGTGCAAGTTGGTGAACCAATAAGCTTTATTGGGGTTACTCACAGGAGGGTAGGTGAGGGGTCACTTACAGGAGGGTAGGTGAGGGGTCACTTACAGGAGGGTAGGTGAGGGGTTACTTACAGGAGGGTAGGTGAGGGGTTACTTACAGGAGCAGAAATGACTGAACGACAGCTCTATCATCAAAGTCCACCCACAAAGCTGGGGACCTGGAGCACACTGTACAATCTGTAGGCAGCTCAGCAGATTAAAGAGCCCTTTCTAGGTACATCAATTGGTCTACATCTCTTTAATGTGGCTTGGCTGTTTTCTGCTTCTTCCAGGCAAGCTGGTCTGATCTGAGAGTCTTCTCTGCCCTTTGGCTTATCTGAGAGCACCTCTCAGCTTTTATTTGCTCATGCTGCGAGGGGCTTGGTGAGTCTGTTCAGTTTCGGGGACTTCCTGAAGCTATTTCGAGTTGTTTACCTTCCTGCTTAAGGAGCTTCCTGCAGGATGGAATGTCTTAATCTTGTAGCAAATTGTTACCCAGCAGTCACCTCAGAGGCTAGTTCAGAGGAAGCTCACCTGGGAGCACCCTTAGGATCAGTGCCCATGAAGTAGGAGTGCCGTGGGAGTAGGGATGGACAGGAGGAGAAGCTAACCTCTGTTCAGTGGGATGGCAGAATCAACCAACATTACAGGGACTAGGTGCAGGCAGTGGTTCTCACCTTCATTTATTCACTGCAGTGTCATCTGTGAAGGGATGGTATCTGCACAACACAAAGGAGATCAATTTACCTCAGAGGGACCAAGGGCAGGGAATAAGAGAAAAAGTCAGGAGAGCAAGGATGAGGGAGATGGGGAAGTGAACAGGGAGAGGGGAAGGGATATTTGTCCTGAAGGGACTAAGGACGTCCTCTGGAGAGAGAGGACAGACGGGGTCCACAGGGAAATGGCGGTTTATAAAGGTAAAAAGGGAAACCCCATGTTAAGATGAGTTAATTAAGTTTGATTGGACAGGTTGATTAGGTGAGCCAAAGGGGCCTTTGATCACTGACTTCAATACTTTGAGAGATGGACCTTGGTGGTCAGCCTTGGGAGTAGCTTTAGGAATGTAATCTAATTTTTTTTTAGCAAGGCAGAGCGAGTGGGGGGAGCAAGTCAAGGCCTGCCGCAGCCACAAGTGCCATCCTGGGCCTGCCGGAGCCCTTCAGTGAATGGAGGACCGTAAGTGCCTAGGGAACGTGATTCTCTGTCAGTGGCAGCACTGCCCGCAACTGGGAAATGAGATGCTTTAATTCTAAGAAGGGGTTGAAGACAGTGGCCTTAAATGTGTGCTTTTAGGTTCAACTGGCTTAAACAAAGGAAAGTGCCAGACCAGTTAGCACATGGGCTCTATAACATTTTCAAGGCCGTGTCCAGCTTCCTGATCTGTCAGCTGAAGATGTCAGTTTTGTTTCACAGTCTCTGGTCATAGCCACAGATGGTGGAACAGGGTCACTGTGGGAAACAAGAAACCATGTTGGTCCCTGTGCCTTTTATGTTGTAGAAAATAGTTCCTTGTGTATTTCTTTTTACCTATTTAAGATTTATCTTTCCTTTTTCAATGTATATGAGTACCCTGGTCACTGTCTTCAGACACACCAGAAGAGGGCATCGGATCCCATTACAGGTGGTTGTGAGCCACCAGGTGGTTGCTGGGAATTGAACTCAGGACCTCTGGAAGAGCAGTCAGTGCTCTTAACCACTGAACCATCTCTCCAGCCCCATTTTACCTATTTAAAAGAACGTGCTTCTATGGCTTAAAGTCCATTCACAGTGTTGTATAACATCTCTCACAGCTGGGTTTTATCACTTTGATCCAAACCTAGACGTAGCTGGGAAGAGGGGATCTCAGTTGAGGAACTGCCTCTACTAGACTGCCCTGTACTGCCTCTGAGGGACATTTTGTTGATTAGTGCTTGATGTGAGAGGGCCCAGCCCATTGTGGGTACCGCCTACCTGTGGGAAGGCCCAGCCCAGTGTGGGTACCACCTACCTGTGGGAGGGCCCAGCCCCCAGCCCAGTGTGGGTACCACCTACCTATGGGAGGGCCCAGCCCATTGTGGGTACCGCCTACCTGTGGGAGGGCCCAGCCCAGTGTGGGTACCGCCTACCTGTGGGAGGGCCCAGCCCAGTGTGGGTACCGCCTACCTGTGGGAGGGCCCAGCCCATTGTGGGTACCGCCTACCTTTGGGAGGGCCCAGGTGGGTACTCCTTCCCTGGGTAGTTAAGAAAAGAGCTGAGCACTCATGGGGAAGCAAGCCACAAAACAGTATGCTCTCTACTTCAGTTTCTGCCTCCAGGTTCCGGCCCTGAGCTCCTGCCTTAGCTCACCTCCATGCTAGACTGCAAGTGAGTTGCTTTGTAGTCCCTGACTCTACAGACTGTGAAGCTCTCCTTCCCCTGGGCCATGTCAGCTAGCATCTGCACCTTTGCTGTCTTCCTTGACTCTGTCTCTTCTCTCCAACATCAAGGCTTTTTAAGTTTTCAACATATTTAGTCACCGGCCTTTTCAAGTACATCTAGAACTTAACCACTCCTAGTCACTATTTCTGTTACTCTCCTGGACCACATTTTGTGACCTAGATTACTGCCACAGACTCTACAAGACATCTTTCCCACTTGGTCCCCCTTGGTCTCCCTTTGTCCCATCACCTGCCTTATCCACTGTCCTCTCCTGTGGTTCCCTGAAGTCTCCAGAGCCTTGTGTTGGAGTTTCCTCCAACATACTTAGCCTCATTTTCTTTAAGTCTTCACTGAAGCCACAGTATAGGTTAGACCTTCCCCACATGCCCTTAGCACATCATATTGTCCTCTACTTCATTGGCTTTTGTGTATTTATGACTAAGGTACTCTGTGTTTCATCTACACTGGTTGGCATCTGTCTTTCCTATCAGAACCTACCAAACACACGGCTGCCTTTGTTCCACAAGGGAAGTGATGTTTGTCTGTCGACTTCACTGGAGTCTCAGTACTGAGGGAAGAGCCTGGCATAGAGCAGACATGTAATAAATCTTTTGGTACAGCATCTTACACAAGAGAAATCTGAGGCTCAGCACAAGGAAATAATCTACTCAAGGCCACAGAGCTAGGAAGTAGCCAAGTGGAGTAGTTAAATGCTCTGTGATGTTTTATAACATTAAAAAAACCCATTTAGCAAAAAGCCAGATGATACCAATGGCCCCGCTCCAGCCTTCCTCCCTTCTACTGATGGAAGAAAGGAGTTTGAAATGAGCCAGGATCTCCTGCTGAGGGGCATCAGGAGATTGTCTGTGGGCCGCTGGCAAGGACATTCAGACTGAGTGTCATTAAGGAAGGAAGTTAGCATGCCATCTCTGTGCTGGGCCCGGCCTGAGGAGCAGAGCCAATGCCTGTAATTAAGTGTAGAGCGGCTGCTCTAGGCTAGCACTGAGTGGGGGAGGGATCTGGGCCACAGGGGATGGATTTGTGGACTCTGAAACAGTCCTGGAGAATAGCAGTTCTTGATATAAAGACTCAGCACATGAGCATCCCGCTTTGACTTGCCCATGATCCCTGAGATCCCTCCTTTCATCTACACCAGTATGGAAGCGGCAGAAGTCTCGCAGGACCTGGAAGGATGCTCCGCAGCTTTGCAATTGGGCTCGATGCCGCTTTGTCGGGATGAGAGGGATCTGGGGTTTTGTGGCTGGGTTGGGTTTTGCATGTTCATTTCCGTAAGTTGCATCTCTTTCTCAGGAAAAGGGAATTTTGGCTGGATGTGCTCATGCGAGCCGGCGAAGCACACACAACTGGTGTTTCTTGCGATTAGGAAGCCATGTTGCAGGCGCTCTCTCTACACGGGGTGCAGCGGGGTGGAACTTTGAGAACTGGAGCTGTGGCTGGCAGGGAGCTAGCTCCTTGGCCAGTTGACAAGGAGGAGGCAGAGGCTCTGAGTAGAGGTTGAGACCTACAGGCTGCAGCCCCACTTCAATGGCGCACCAGAGTCACAGTCATGGGAGGCCAGGCCACCGGAGGCTCTAGGGTAGGAGGTCCTACTGGGGCATTGCTGTCGTGCTGTGAGACTTGAGCAGGAGAGGCCCATGGAACTCTAGTCAGCAGCAAGGTATTGGCTCAGAACAGGCCTAGGAGAGGAAGCTTTGAAGGCTTGGTTGAGAGAGAGAGAGAGAGAGAGAGAGAGAGAGAGAGAGAGAGAGAGAGAGAGAAGGCCCTGGGTCAGAATGCCGTTAGCAGCATTCTATGGCTCTTGGTGCTGTTTTCACTCTTCTTTCCTTTTTACTTTTATTTTTTCCTGACAAGGGCTCACTCTATAGCCCAGGCTGGCCCCAAACTCACAAGCTTCTCTCCTCCTGAGTGCAGTAGTTACAGGTGTGCATTACCACACCCAGCTCAATAGCTTACTATTGTAGACTGATTACTTTTTATGTGGCTATATGCTTGAATCCATGCTTTGAACTTTTTTTTTTGAGACAACATCTTGATCAGGATAGCCTTGACTACCCCTGCCTCTTGAGTGCTGTTAGGCATACAACCTGCCCGTTGTACCTGGGTTGTTTATTTTTGTGCTGACTTGGAGTGTAACATCTGGTGGATAGAGAACACCTCCAGTGGTGAATCACATGCCTTTTTAACCAATCTAAGTTAATACAGACTCATGCACCTAAAATTAGTTAAGAAATGCTGGGTGTTTCTTGAATTTATTCAAGTAAGCCTGCCTATGGGGTTCACTGGTAGAGAAGTATCCAGGAGCTAGCTCAGACTCATGGTAAGAGGATAAACGTTCTTCAGAGATGTATGGGTTGGCTGGCATAGTGTTGACTATTTTACGTGGAATTTGTTCCAAAGTATGCCAAAAGGCTGGCTACTTCCTACAGCATTCTGCCTGTCTCAGTTCCCAAATCTGTGCTAATGGCCTCACTTTGTAACCATGTGGGCTTACAGTCCCTCTCCCCACAGGTCCAGTGTCTGATGATGGCATGGCGTTCTTCCTTGTCGTAGGTACTATAAGATCAGCATGGTAGATAGATACTATAAGATCAGCATGGTAGGTACTATAAGATCAGCACCCGTAGGTACTATAAGATCATGTGTTTCTGTCGTCCCCCAACCCCCCACCCCCACATGGGTGCCCTGGTACATCTGGGGAGAGAGGAGTCTGTGGAATTCCTACTTCTTAGCTTCCATTCTCCGATACATTGTTGCCCTCAGTGGCACCTGACTGTTCAACAGCGCTGCGCATGTGTAGGAAAGCAGCCCTATGACAGGCAAATCAGTCCTCAGAAGAACCCACTCATTTCTCTGGGGGCCATTGATGAGTGAGGCGTTGAGAGCCAGAAGAGGCATGGCGATCCAGATGTTATTGACTTAGTGGGAGGGAAGGGTTTATGGCTCTAAAAAAGAGAGTGGAGCAGTGCAGAGACACCGAACATTGGACTCGGCATCCTAGCTCTGAGACAAGTCACGTGAGTTCTCTGCTTTACAATGCTCTTATCTGTCAGACAGGAAAGAGCAGTGTCTCCCTTGTAGAGCATACAAACTGCATAGTGCAGCTCCTGGAGCACAGAAGATGATCAATAAATGGTATAATAGTTACTTTCATCATGAAAATTTTTCTACAGGAAGAAAAGCAGCAATTGCTTTGTTTCTCAAACAGTCTTGTCTACTCTAGACTTGGCTATCCAATCATATACCAGGGGGGGGAAAAGTTCTTCAATCAAGCAATGGCAAGAAAGGAGAGTCATGGACCATGAGTAGCTAAGAGTAATTTTAGCCAGTGCAGACTCCAAGTTAGGTTCATCCTGGGCCCTCCACTTGCTCTCTGGGCACTGTCCTCAACATACTGGGTTCTTCTCTGTAGTAAGACAGGAGGTGGCCCTTCCTTCCACCCTGGGTCACTGGAGAGTGAAATGAATTAGTACACAACCTTGTTGAGCTGCTCAGCATGAAGTCGGCCCTCTGTGGCGCTTCCTTTATTGCCAGCTTTATGGTCATAGGTGAGTTACCTCTCCCTTCTGTGCATTTCTGTCCTCATTTTAAAGCAGCGATAATCATCGCAGTTAGCTGAGAGGCGTGAGGATAATAGGAGTTAGTACTTAGCCCTTAGCGCTCTGCTCAGCGTGCAGTAAGCAACTCATAAATATTAGCTGAGCCCCTCCAAATGCAATGCTGGCTCCTTGGTAAAGCTGAGCACGGAGCAGAGACCAAGGCAGGAGGAGGAGGGTAGGAACAGTCTCTGCCACTTGGTGGTGAGCTCCTGTGTTTCATCAACCATCCAACTAAGATCCCAGGGGTCCTAAGGTCTTGCCAACCTGTGTTGACAGCAGCAACAGGAGGGGGATAATCTGAGCTCTAGCTGTGGAGTCACTCAATGGGAGGGGACGGGAGGGGATGGGAGGGGAGCCCAGAAGGGACTGTCTCCTCTCTGCTGTTTTGTCCTCTCATCTTATGTCTTGAGTGGGCTATAACTAGAGGAGCCACATTATGTGTCATTTCCAGGCACAAATAGAAGTGGGGACAGCGTGGACTGTGATGTCTTATATGGTCAGGCACATGTGGGTCAGGAAACCAAACAGCATGGCTAAGACATAGGTTCTACAGAGCTGGACATAATGGTTTAAGTCTACCCAGGCCAGCAGTGAAGGCCCAGGGACAAAAACAAAAACAAAAAACAAACAAACAAAAAACAAAAAACCCCCAAAACAAACAAACAAAAAACATAACTATAATGAAGAGTGAAAGATAAGGCAAGGCATAAGGGTGGGGTCTGAGGTCCTCCAGAGTGACAATGGTCACAGTGAATAAGAGCTTGCGAGCTTGCATTCCACTCCTTACACCCAAGAGAAATGAACACGTATGTCTTCAAGAAACACAAGTGTTCATAGCAACATTATTCGTAGTGACTAAACAGAGGAAAAGAACCCAAGTCATCAACTGACCAACGCACAGTGTTATACACCCACAGTGAACTAATATTCACAAATGAAAAGACTCAAGCTAGGGTACACACGACAGCCTGGGTGAACCCTGAGATCACTGCTGAGTGGCAGCAGACAGTCACAAAGGAGCACATCAGACTGTATGACTTCATCTCATCATCTGTCCACAGCAGGACAGGCTGAGTGGGCAAAACCGCTTGCTGTGCAAGGCAGAGGACCTGAGTTCAGTTCATGAGACCCACAGTAGAGGGAGAGCGCTGGCTCTCTAAAGTTACCCTCTGATCTCCACATGTGTGGCATGGCACATGTTCAACTCTATCTCTCCACACACACAAGTGCACATTAACAACTAAAAATCAATAAGCTGTCCAAGGCAGTCAGATTTATAAAGACGGAAAATAGGCCCAAGGAATGGGAAGGGAGGCCAGCTAAGGAGTCATGGCGGGGA
Organism: Mus minutoides; assembly: GCA_902729485.2. Classification (NCBI taxonomy): domain Eukaryota; kingdom Metazoa; phylum Chordata; class Mammalia; order Rodentia; family Muridae; genus Mus; species Mus minutoides. The sequence goes on along the minus strand of LR749749.1, from coordinate 1,797,267 downwards.
GGGGCATAGGAGATGGTGGTGGGAACCTCTTGAGGAATATTGAAAATTCTCAAGGTTATTGTATTGTATTATATTGTGCACTTTAGAAGGGGGATTCTGTGAATTATAATTCAATAAAGCCCCTTTAAAAGGAAATGAACTGATCATGGGGAATGAAAATGAAAACCAAAAGGAGCTGGTGCCTCACCTTAGTTAGAATGACTTAGCACAAAGATGAAAGGTGCCTATTGGCCTTTCCCTTCCCCTGCTCCTCCTCCTCTTCCTCCTGCTCGTCTTCCTCCTCTTTTTCCTGCTTCTCCTCCTGCTCCTTCTCTTGCTCCCCCTCCTCCTTTGTAAAAGGGTTTAGTCATTGAGGCTAAACAATATGAAAGAATTTTTGAAAAAGTTAAAAAAAAAAGGGAATTACCATGTGATCCAGCAAGCTTACAACCTGGTGTATATCCAAAGGAAATGAAATGCTTGCAGAAGAGGCAGCTTCACTTCCATGTCTATTGAAGCCCTGTTTACAATAGCCAAGATCCTGAGTGAATGTCCACCAGTGGAGGAATATGCTACGTGAGTGTGTGATAGACCGTACTCCTCAGCCTTAGTGAAGAAGGGCATCCTGTCAGACACAGTGAACTTAAAGGCTGTAGCACTTGTAAGGCATCAGGCACAGAAAGACAAATGCTGCAGCATCTTGTATATCTGAAAACCCCAAAATGTGAAACTCACAGAAGCAGGGAGTAAATGGGGTCACCAGGTGCTGGGAGATGTAAGGAGGGCAAGAGGTATTGGAACACATACACATGCATGCACACACACACACACACACACACACACACACATGCACACACTCTCATACACTCACATGCACACACTCATACACACACATACACACATGTACACACACACACATGCACACACTCTCATACACACATATACACACCATGCACACACATTCTCATATATACACACACTCACACACACATGCACACACACATGCACACAACACTCTCATATATACACATGCACACACTCTCATATACACACATCTTCACACACTCTCATACACACACACACACACACACACACACACACACACACTCCCATTAGACAGAAGGAATCAATTAAAGAGATCCATTGCATAACATGGTGATATACATGTCAACAATGTATTGTAAATTGCTGGTAGTTGTTTTCTAGTTTCTACTACAAAAACTATGTATGGAGGGAATGTATAGATGAATTAGCCCAGTTTAGTACAATGTACATACATTTTCAACACGCGTGCTTATATGTCATACATACGTTTTTGTTATTTAAAAAATTAGCAAAAGAACAACCAAGAGAATCAAAGGAACAAAAAGACAATTTGCCCTGAAGATGCGGAGGAGACCAGTCAGTGGAGATGGGAATTCTGCACAGGAGACCGGATATTTAAAGGCCAGGTTTTTAATTCACTTTCCTGTCTGAGCATTCTCATTTCTACCTTCCAGAGCGTGAAGGAAGTCTCCCTGTAATCACTCCCTCCCACAGAGGCTATTTCCCTTTTATGAACTTGTGTCAAAATAATGGCCCGCTGTCAGCCTCGTAGCATTTACCTTGAGAAGGGCAGCCCCAAAGGAGCAGCATCTTGTCTGCCTCGGATGCCGAAGAACTAATCTCGTGTTGCTGCTGTTATTTCCTGTCCAACTTAGCCTGTGTAGCAACTCAGTGAATGTTTCCAAGGGCTGGAGCCAAGTCTTTTGCCCAAACAGGCGGTCTGAAACAGCCTTAAATGCGGTAGATCTTAAAACCTGATAAAAACTTCTCTGCAGGCATCCATGTGTATTGCTGTTCTGTTAACATCATTCAGGAAACAGCCAGTCTAGATGTCCGCCAGCAAATGGCTAAGGAGTGTGATACATACACATCGTGGGATAGCATGCAGCTACTGAGCAAGGAGAGCTCATGGCACTCACAGGGAAACCACCGTCATCAAACATCCAAATGAGCCAAACTTGGGAAGACAGTTGTCTGTCACGTGGTTTATTTTATATGTAGAGCCTAGATTTAAAATAATGTGTGTGCACAGATGTGTGTGCATACACGCCACTCCTAAAACTAGAAAGGGGATCGTTAGGAGAGCGGAGATTTTCAGGGATGAAGGGGAAAGAATGGGAGAGAGGGCATTCAATAAGAAAGCCGAGGAGACTAACAGGAGAAGCAGGGACAGCCGGAGTGTGGAGCAACAGAGGATTAAATATAATGACACATATGGATGAAGAAGTCATAGTGAAACTGCTTTGTATCCTAACCTAAAAAAGTGAATTAAAAACAAACAAACAAACAACAAAAAACCCAGCCACTAACAACATCTATGGGGGAGGTGGCCATGACAAGTGACGTCAAGGCACGCTTTGTCTTCCAGGTGAAGGCTTCCGCAACTACCACCACGCGTTTCCTTTTGACTACTCTGCGAGCAAATTTGGCTTAAATTTCAACCCAACCAACTGGTTCATTGACGTCACATGCTTTCTGGGACTGGCCACTGACCGCAAACGAGTGACCAAGCAGGTGATTGAGGCCTGCAAGGCCATGACTGGTGGTGGCAGCAGCCGAAGCCTGCCCAATGCTGTCCACCGTGACGACTCTTGGCATCCAGCTAGTGGCTGTTGGCGTACAGTTCTCTTGTTTGTTGCCTGTAGGAGGGGGTAGGAGGTGCAGAGGGGATGAAGTCTACAGGGTCTGGGAAGCTTCACTTGTCTCCGATAAATCAACTGTAACGATCAAGGATAAAAATCAGTCTGCATGGTTTAAAAGGTGAAGATATGGAAAGTGGCTCTTGTGTTATTTTCAGTTTATAACTTCCTGACTCTCCACTGTCTGCTCTAAAAGAGATTGTGTCTGGGGCTGATGAGGTGGCTCAGTGGTAAGGGGTCAGAATGCGTGCTGCGTTTGATCCTTGGGACCCACATAGTGAAAGGAGAGAGCTGAGTCCCTCAAGTTATTCTCTACATGGGGAGGATGTGTGAACCAAGGGCAACACACACATTCACACACACATGATCACTTGTGCTCCCAGACGATCACTTGTGCACACAATCACTTGTACAAACACACACAACCACTTATGCACACCTGAGCACGCACGTGCACACACAAACACACATACAGGATCACTTGTTCACATACACAAGATCACTTGTGTGCAAACACAATAAATATAATCTTAAAATAGTTTAATGGGGGTGGGGGGACTGGTGTGATGGCTCAGCGGTTAAGAGCACTGACTGCTCTTCCGAAGGTCCTGAGTTCAAATCCCAGCAACCACATGATGGTTCACAACCATCTGTAATGAGATCTGTTGCCCTCTTCTGGTGTGTCTGAAGACAGCTACAGTGTACTTACATATAATAAATAATAATAAATAAACAAATCCTTTAAAAATATATTAAAAAACAGTTTAATGGATATATTCACCGCTCAGCCCACTCTATAAGTCAATGCCTAGTTAGAAGTCCTATTTTCTCCTTCCTATTACCATTTTAAAGGTATATAATTCAGACATGTCAGACATCATATTAAACACAAATTAAGCTTTCATTTTAATGTTTATACACCTAATTTGTATTCTAATTGATCTCAGCCACTGATGCATGTTACTTTAGGTACTTCTACTAAATAAGTGTATTAATTTTCTACACCAGGCCATCAACACTTAATAACCAACAGCTCATCTAGAATCATTAGTGTTTACGGATGTGTCATGTGCATGTGCCCACCATTGATTTTGCAGCAAAATATAAAGTGATCATTATGTAGCTTCTGAATTAGAACAGACTGTGTGTGAAGGGCGTTTGGACACCCACTGTGTTAGAGGTGAGAGGGAGAGGGAGAGGAAGTCTCTGTTAGGTTGGCACCTAGTAGGTTCAAGATAACATCAGGAGAGATACAGGACTTAAAATTTAAATGTTAGAAAAGGACATGATACACCAACTGGGAATTACGACGAAGTTCTTTATCTAGCAGGTGTTTAACAGTGTTATTTGGCCTTTAGAAATGTGAGGACCATAAGCAATTCACAATAAATGATTATAGTTCATTGGTGTTCTTGTCCAGATAATTGCATGTTATTTAGGGAATGTTCTCTCCAGCTCTGGAAGCTTGGTGATCACTCACATTTGGCAAACTCTAGGTTACTGATGGCTTTGAGGCCAAGCATTGCCCATCCCATCTGCCCTTTGGCACAGCCAGGGGGAAAGCCAGCACGTCTCTGTAGAATGGGGACCCTTCCCCCAGACCCATGATTCTCTTCCTCATTTCCCATCTACCAATACCAGCACTTACTAATTAACTAATACTAATTAGCATTTACTAATTGGCTGATAAATGGGAACCTGATCCTGCTTATCACCAAGAAGAATATGACAGACATCTGTTTCATTCCAGGGGGAAGAAGCTCAAGTAGAGACCTGTCTTCCCCTTACCCTGGTGTCATGGTGACCACACAGAGCCAGCCTGGGATGGTGGAGCTAACTCAAATGTACTTCATAGTATGCCCCATCCTACCACCCGGTGCCAACGGTGTGGTCTCAAGAAAAACCCACCTTTCTGGATCTAATTTCCTTTTCTGCAAAAGGGAATTAAGCCTGGCTCTGTCTAAGGTCCACTCAGCCCTAACATACATCAGCAGGATTAGGTATGAGGCTCTATCTGACTTCTTCTTAAGGTAGAGCCCACCTCTTTCTGGAACCCGAATGATCAAAACTGAGAGAAAAATAGTTGTGTCTACTTGGGAGGAGACAGACTGAGGCTGAAGGAGTGGAGTACGCTTGGTGAAATATCTGTATTTCATCCATCCCCCCAAAAGTGATGAAGCACTGCTTCACCCACCAGGAAAAGCTACAGACAGGGTGAGCAGAGCATCCCAAACAGGATGCTCGGCCACAGTGCCAGAGACCGCGTTGAGCCCAGGGTGAGTGGCGTGGCTCAGACACAAGCTGGACAGTGGGGCATAGAGCAACGGGCCACAGACCAGAAGCCTCCAGGCCTACTTCTGTTGTTTGCTAGTTGTAAACGGGCACTCTGGAAGCTTCTCTCTGAAGAAGACAAACAACTGCGCATGTTGCTCCTTTCTCCCCAGTAACAAAATATCCAAGTAAACAGCTTAAAGCAGCAGTTTTTATTTTGACTCAAAATTTTTCCAACAGCTGAACAACTGCCAAGTGGCCGGGGCAGAAATGAGGCAGGAAGAGGCTCTGATAGGACTCAGGTATCAAAGGCTTGTCCTCAGTGAACTATGTCCTCCAGCCAGGCCCCACCTCCTCATTTCCATAACCCAACCAGGCCCCACCTCCTCATTTCCATAACCCAACCAGGCCCCACCTCCTCATTTCCGTAATCTAATTGAGCCCCACCTCCTCATTTTCTATCTCCAAAGTTGTCTAACTTTGGGTTTTCTTTATTGTTTCTATTTCCCTTTTTAGGTCCTGGATGGTGTTGTTTAATTCCATTACCTTTTGGTTGTGTTTTCCTGTAGTTCTTTAAAGGATTTTAGTGTTTCCTCTTTCAGGACTTTTACCTCTTTAGCATTGTTCTCCTGCATTTCTTTAAGTGAGTTATCCATGTCCTTCTTCATGTCCTTCTTCATGCCCTCTACCAGCACCATGACATATGATTTTAAATCCGAGTCTTGTTTTTCGGGTGTGTTGGGGTATCCAGGACTGGCTGAAGTGGAAGTGCTGGGTTCTGATGAAGGTGAGTGGTCTTGGTTTCTGTTATTAAGATTCTTACGTCCGCCGGGCGTGGTGGTGCACGCCTTTAATCCCAGCACTTGGGAGGCAGAGACAGGCGGATTTCTGTGTTCGAGGCCAGCCTGGTCTACAAAGTGAGTTCCAGGACAGCCAGGGCTAGACAGAGAAACCCTGTCTCGAAAAACCAAAAAAAAAAAAAGATTCTTACGTCTGCCTTTCGCCATCTGGTAATCTCTGGAGTTGGTTGTTATAGTTGTCTCTGGTTGGATCTTGTTCCTCCTGTGATTCTGTTGGCCTCTGTCAACAGACCTGGGAGCCCAGCTCTCTCCTGACTCTCAGTGGTCAGAGTAGTCTCAGCAGGTGAGCTCTACTTTTGCAGGGAAGGTGCACGGAGTTTTGGTGTTCAGAACTGCCTCTTGGGTAAAGTTGAAGACCCTATATAGGGCCTGTCCTAGAAGATGTGTTGCCTCTGCGGTCTGCACACTCACCTGCACAGACTGGCCTCTGTGGGAGTCTTTGTAGTCTGTGAGCTGACCTGAACAGACTGGTCTCTGAGTGACCTGGGACCTAATATGGCTCTCTCACACGTTCGGGCAGGGAAAGCCCTCCCAGGCTGAGAACTTTCCTCACCTGGGGAGGGAGCCTGGATGTCTAGAGCCCAAAGCTGGGTGTGTCCCAAAAGGTGCTCTGTTCAGCTGTTTGCTCACTCACCCTTTGCAGTCCCTGAGCTGACCTGTGCAGACTAGGTCTTAGCGACCTGGAACCCAAGATGGCTCTCTCACACATTCGGGCAGGAAAGCCCTCCCAGGCTTAGAACTGTCCTCAGGCAGGGAGGGTGCTGGGATGTCTAGAGCCCAGAGCTGGGTCTGTCCCGAAAGGTGCCCTGCTCAGCCGTTTGCTCACTCACCCTTTGTAGTCCGTGAGCTGACCTGAGCAGACTGGGTCTAAGCGACCCTTTGCAGTCTGTGAGCTGACCCACACAGACTGGTTCTGAGCGACCCTTTGCAATCTGTGAGCTGACCTGCTAGTGACCCTTTGTGGTCTGTGAGCTGACCTGTGTAGACTGGTCTCTGAGCAACTTAGGACCCAATATGGCTCTCTCACAAGTTCTGGCAGAGAAGGCCCTCCCAGGGGGAGAACTGTCCTCAGGTGAGGAGGGTGTCTAGAGCCCAGAGCTGGTTGTGTCCCAGAAGGTGCCCTGTTCAGCCCTTTGCTTACTCACCATTTGCAGTCCATGAGCTGACCTGCGCAGACTGGGTCTGAGCGACCCTTTACAGACTGGAGCCTGTCCTTCTTAAATTCCCAGTTGATTCTGGACTCCTCTGAGTCCAGCTTATACTGTGATCCTTTGATTGTGGGCTCCTGTGAAATGCTGGTCCCAAGATCACGAGAGGACTTGAGAGGAGTACTCTAGAGATGGTTGGTAGTGCACAGGCTGTGCGCCAAAGTAGACCATAGCCCAACCAGGCCCCACCTCCTCATTTCCGTAATCTAACTGAGCCCCACCTCCTCATTTTCATAATCCATCAATTTCTGAATCCTCTCGGGAACTTGAACCCTGTAGTCCGTTCATTTCCTCCAAACCCACTGACTGGTGACCAAGCCTTTGGCACATGAGTCTTTGGGGGACACTTCACCCTTAAACTGTAACACTGTGTATCACCCCGCAGTCTTTTCTTTGAAACTCTGGCTCCTCCCCGCGCCTCTCATTATTCTCAGAGGACAAACCTTTCCCAGGTTCAGTTGGGAGCTAGGACGCATGTTCCTTTCTTTATTTCAGTCCTGTCCCCAGATACAGGGACACTGAAGTATAGTTGTTTCCTCATTGTCTGAAAAATGAGGAAGGAAACACACGTCTCACTCTAACCTCTGTGATCCTTTTTTAAGTTTCCACAGTTTCAGGAGTCAGTCAAACCCCTTTTCTTCCCTTTCCCCTGCGTCACGGAAAGCGCTATAAATGAACTGAAACGTTTTTTGTCCATGTTCTCTCCACCATTTCCCTGCAGATCTGTGCCCCTAGCCCCACCCCACCCCACCCCCACCCCTGGGAATATTTCTGACTTCTAAATCTGCCTCATCAGAAGCATGAGGAAGAAAGCCCTGGTCCCAGGCACCTGTGGGCATAGCGAGCCTGGCAGCAAAGCAGTGGGTGGCTCTGCCGAAGCCTTCAGCCTTCGTTCTTCCTTCTGCCCGCCCTCCACGGTGTCTCTGAGCCCATGAGTGGAGGGGGAGCCAGTCACATTTTGATGGTGACTGTCTCACAGTTTCAAAGTTTTAGGAAGGCCTCCACCTGAGAAAGGGCACCCTCCCTTCTAGCTCCCCTTCCTGGTTTTGAGGAAAATAAGCCTTAGGCATTTGTCCGTATCACTCACAACTTCCAGTCTACCTTGCTGTTTCTACCCTTTGGGTTTTTTTCCCTCCTATACGAGGCAACACGAAAGTGTGGTTGTTGACGGAAATGCTGCAGAACTTGATTCTCTGCCAACAGGCCTGTGCTATCCATGGATAAATCGGCGGGGCCCCAGTCGAATGGGGGTATGATTACATTTTTATTACCAAATGTTAGATTCACATCCCTGGCCTGGGCAGCTGTGTAAATGGTCTTACAGCTGAGGAACAGGAAAGCCGGGCATCAACTCCTTCTTGGCCCTGCAATTGCTGCACACAAAAGCAAGAACAGTTCCATCAGATTTGATGGCAGGCGCTCCCTTCACTTCCTCTTCAGATGTAAAGGGCACTTAGCCATGTAGCATCAGAAAGTGCTTCTTCCAAAGGTGCCAAGCAGAGAGTGCATCTGTCTGCACAGTTCCCCACCACTGAGCGACTTGTAACATAGGGGACCACAGTCCTTCAAGTCAGGGTCTTAGACTGGGTACACATTTCCATTACAACCAACCATGCAGGGGCAGAGGAGGACCAGTCAACAGGGCTGGTTTGGTCTCTGTGGTTTCAAGATACAGTTTAAAAACTAAGGGCCTTGACTTTTGTTCTATATGTAAATCCAGAGAACTAAGTCAGCCCTAAATACTGCAAACAAAAAGCTACTCCATTTCTTTCTAGATTTAGTTTATCCTTGTGCTTTGCTTGGGTGAATGCATGTATGTGTACCACGTGCAAGCCTGGTGCTTTCGGAGGTCAGAAGAGGGCATTGGATCTCCTGGAACTGGAGTTACAGATGGTTGTGAGCCACCACCCTGCTGTCAGGAACTGAAGCTCGGTCCTCTGAAGAGCGACAAGTGCTCCCTACCACTGTACCATCTCTCCAGCCCCGTAACAGGCCACTGATGGGGTTTAGTTTGTAGTACAGTCCCTGATTCTGGCCCTCATCTACACAACCCACAGAGGTGGACACTCTTAAATTACTGGGTTCAAGTAGCTTACGGAAACACACACAAAACAAACCTCTTTCTTCATTTATGAGCAAAAGTAGAACAAGCAACCGCTTAGGCTTCTTTTCAGGTCACAAACTATGGGGAAAAAATAAGAATTATCATCAAAGCAACATCCAAGATAATCAACCTATAGAAAGAAAATATTTATTAGGGCTCACAGTTTTCTTCGTCACAACCCCTGATTGGTTAGTCCCGAGGCTCTGGGCCCATAGTGACACATCACGGCAAGAATAAATGAAACTAAAAAAAACTATTCCATAGTCAGGATTAAAAAGGGTACAAAAGGGCTGGGGCCCCACTGTCCCCTCAGGAGCATGTCCTCACTGAGCAGGAGACCTCCCATGGCCTGTTCCCTAATGATTCCATCCTTCTCCCGTTAGTACCACAGAGGGTGCCATGGCTTTAACACACATGCATGTGAGGTATGGCCGTGTTTGGTTAAGAACAGAGTACTACTAAATATAGTTAAAGCACTGCTAATGTAGAAGCAACCCCTTTACTGTTCATCTGACCTTTAAGTAAACTACATTGTCGAACGCCAGAGCCATCTACTCTGACTCCCTGATTGGCAGCTGCTCTTCCCTTGTACCCTGACCAGAAAGACTTTAGCCAAGCAGCCTCTCCCAGGCAAGTGGAGGCCGGATTGCTCGGAGCGCTCCACGGATTCCCCGAGGAAGCTTCCCTGCAATCCCTAACCCAGCTGCCTAACTCCTGCTCCAGAAGGCACTGTTGAAGCCGTGATCTTTCAGACAGCTTGTTCTGGACTTTCTCTATCACAAGCCGCAGTGAACTCTGATGTTCACTTCACCCAGGCTGGAGAGGCAGCTCTTCCTGTGATCAGCGCAAACTGTCTTTTACATACAGGGAGGACTGTGCTTCACGGTGCAGATCATCACAGCCCCTCTTCTGCATGGAGGTCTGCTGTGCCATGATGGGGACAATCCTTACCCCTGCCCCCCTCCCCCCCACATTATAAAAGCAGTCAGTTCCTGTCACTTCTTGAGTCAACCCAGAGACACTCTCCTGTTCTGTCCCCCAGAACTGCAGTAGCAAGCCAGATAAACTGCTTTTCTCAAGTGGCTTTTCCCGACTATGGTTTATCTTTGTCGTTAGTAGAGTGAGCAGAGGCAGTGATCCATAGAGACCGTGGAGGCCCCAGTGACAGTGACATCACTGCACAGCGAGAGAGCAGGTGGAGAGTTCCAGAGAATGGTCGGGACTTGGAGTGGAGATTGTGCCAATGACTACGGTTATGAAGAGCTGAAGACAAGAAACTACGGGCTCATACACTAGAAGAATTCTAGGGAGCTACATGCTGCAAGAGTTGAGGACCCCAATACCCCGGGATTGTGGGAACCGAGGGCCCCGACATCTAAGGATGTTCAGGAGCTATAACACTAGCAGGCATTGCCTGCTGCTGGAACCTGAGGGCTACTATAGCTGCTAAGTGCTGGAGCTATTGATGATTATAATCTAGAGAGCAGTAAGCTTCCATCTCAAGTATCTAGAACCAGCGATCAAAAGCTTTAAAACCCCAAAGTAGAAGGCCCTATGTCTCGGATTGGAGCTGTGAGCCTCTAAGTGTGCCTGCCAGTCCAGGGTCTGGGCATTGTTCAAGGGTCTGGTGTTAGCATTCTGTCTAAGCTCCACCCACAGTTACCTGGCAACAGATAGGTATGCCTGAGTCAGTGTAAAAGGGGCTGCTTGTCCCCTCCTTGCTCTCTTGCTCTTGCTCTTCCCTTCTTCCTCTCTGCCTATGAACTTCTGAGAGCCATGACCTTACCCCACACCCAGCCACCTTCAGGACATCCATTTACCCTATTGTGCTAGTGAAAGTGCTTGGCTTTTTAACCACACCCACCTGGATAAAGCCTTATAGACATTCCTATTCTGGCCAACCAGCAAACCTTTTCAAGTCTTTCTGCTCTGCTCTTTTGAGTCCCCGGTTGCCACCGAGAAGCCTTTACATCATAGCCCCAGATCTGTGTCGTATTTCCTCTGCCAGATAAAACAGTCAGATGTCTTGTAGCTCTGCCTCTCATAACGTCTCAGGAATGGACAAAACCTAATGGACAGAAGCTAAACCCCTTGCCGTAGTCCGAAAATAACAACAACAACAAAACAAACAAACAAACAAAACCAAAAAACACCTAGCTCTAGTGCTTGTCAGCCTAGCCTGTTCTAGCCATGTCACTGCGGGCCTCCTGGAGTTTTCTGAACTCCAACCACAGCCACCTGTTGGCTCCCCCTAAGGAATTCTGTTGCTTCCAGCCTACTTCTCCAAATGTTCTCAAATTTTTCCTATAAATGGATTCTACAGGCTTTCCCATGCTATTGCTATAGAAGACAGCCACATGCCCAGCTTCTCAATACAAATTTTGTAAGCATTCCTCAGTCCAGTCAAACTGACAAAGAAAATTAAGCATTGAAAGACTCAGAACTCCAGGACTCCCTCACGTTCTGACTCAGGAGAGGCGACACCCCAAATCACTAATGAGAAACGGTCTTGATGCAAACTGCAAGAGGACTTTTATTCCAAGAGCACTCTGGGACCCACAGTGTACACCACACAGGGTTGTAGGACCGTGGGCCCCGAGTAGCTGTGTAAGGGGATATTTAAAGGGAGAAACCACAACTTAAGGGGTGGGGAGGGCGTTGTTGGAAAATACCAAAAATACCAGTTAAGAGTCACAAGGAAGAAAGTCAAGCTGTGAACCTGTAACAATAGCACATTTGCATAGTGGGCTCCAGCAGTAGTCAGGGTGGGGTCAGGGTGACTTTCTTTGAATGAACACTCCCTGAACCCAGGAAGCAGGTGGGTGGAGGACTGTGCTATCTGTTTTAGGATTAGCGTACCTTGGGGCATTGAGTCGCAAAGGTCACATACCTTTTTCATTATCATAGTAAATACATTTAGGAAATACTGTTTAGATTTTTCACCCAAGCAAAAGATAGGGTCACAAACTAGCCCCTTCCCCGAGAGCTTTTATGCTTCCAAAAGAAAAAAAAAAAACTGGAAGACTCTTGGAGCAGGAGAGTGTCTATGAGCAAGAGCATCTTACGTAATATACTGAAGTGGAGATATAGTTATGAAGTTGATTGATGATTAAGACATGCCATTTTGATGCCTAGATCATTATAAATAACAGCGCTTTGCTTTTGTGCTACATTGCTTTAACTTTTTCTGCATTTCCTCCTAAAGGATAAAATGCGCATTGATGGATCCAGGAAGTCACAATATTATGTAGTGACTTACTCCAGAATAAGGTCTGTAGCCTTCATGCGCTATGATGATTTGCCTGCCAAAGTCTCTCACTCTCCGTTGAAACTTGATTGAGTTTACAGAGCCAAGCAACGTGATTAAAACCTCCCTGACACACATGTCTTGACTGATCCGATGATAATACGAATGCCTTCTGCTGTAACATCCAGTCTGCTGTTTTCTGTGTTCCCAACATCTCACTCTTCTCCATCTCCCCATGAACAAATGTCAGCTCTTCATGGACCAATGTCCCTGGCACTTGGCAGTTCTTTGTAACAACTTCCAGGCCACTTACCATCTTTCTCATCATACAAGAGATATAGTGAAAGCATACCTGACTTGAAAAAAAATCACCAGAAGAACCTCTGTGGATAGTGTATCCAATCGCAAAATTCTTCTCCACATTTGCTTTAGAAGGGGAAATGAAAAGGGAAAGAGAAAGAGAAAGGAAAAAGGAAGAGAGAGATAGGAGGGAGGGAGAAAGCTTCATCTGAAAGACATTCCTTCCCTAACTACATAGAAACTTCACCACATTTGACCTAGCTTTCTAAATCTATATACAACTACATCTATAAAACGATATGCTAACAATTTACAACTCATATTAAAGAGTCATAGAGATCACGAATTTTTACTGGTATTCCGAGCCTACACAATAGTGCCTTAGAGTTGAAAAGTTCTTGTTACATATTTACTAGATGAATAGATGGATAGTTGGAAGGATGGATGGATGGATGGACTGATGGATGAAGGGATGGATGGATGGATAAAAGGATGGATGGATGAAGGAATGTATGGATAGATGAAGGAATGGATAGATCGACAGATTAATGGATGGATATAGATGGATAGAAGGATAGATGGATGAAGAGATGGATGGATAGATAAAAGGATGGATGGATTAATGGATGAAGGGATGGATGATGAATGGATAGATGAATGGATGGCTGGGTGGATGACAGATAGATGCAGTGTTCAGCAGTGCAGAAGGAAACTCTTTAGTATTGCTTTGTCTCATCTTTTGTTTATCTTACGAAATGAGAAATCTAGTAGGCCTGGTGGTACAAGCCTGTACTCAGTTACTTAGGAAGCTGAAGTTGAAGGATTAAAAGTTCAAAGCCTTCATGGGTCACACAGAGAGTTCAAGTCTGTTCAAGCCTGGGCAACCTGTGTGCCACTCTATCTCAAAGAAAGTAGAAATAAAGGACTCAGAGGTTAGAGTCCAGAGGACCCAGATTGGTTCCCAGCAGCCACATGACAGCTCAAAACCATCTGTAGTTCCAGTTCTAGGAGATCTAATGTCTTCTTCTGGCAAACCACAGATTCTGAGGTTCACTTGTACACTTAAAAGAAAAATTAATACATCCTTAAAATATACAATTAAAAACCAAATAAAGTGCTGCAGATGTAGCTTGGGAGAATTTGCTTAGCATATGCAAGGCCCAGGCTTTTAATTTCCAACATAACAGAAAACAGATGTGAAGCACAGGAAGTAGGTCCCCAGGCTTGTTTCATGCACAGGAGTATTCCAAGTTCTCAAGTGGGAACAAAGAGGACCTTGAATTTTTTGGTTAAGCTTTTGTTATTGTGAATACAGGTAGGCCATACACCCAGAAAACTATTGACTCAGAAATCCAAACTTACAAAAGTAAACATGCAAGAAGAGAATTTGTTTTGTGGAAGCACCCGTTGTAGGTTTCCTTTCATAGAAAGCACATCACAGCTTTTAAGGGTCAGTGTCCTGGGAATGCAAGAGACCCCTTGTCACCAAGATCACACCTGCAGATGGCCGGGGCTAGAGCCCCACAGGTCACCCACAAGCCATGAGAATAAGACTGTCCCAAGTAAAGCAGGTTACGACAGAGTCACTGGGTGGTGTATCTTCAATTCCTTCAAAACCTACTTTTAATGATAGCTCCCAAACCCTTCAACCTTCTCTCTAGCCCACCACCCAGCAGAGGCAGTGGGAAAGAAAGGGCGTGGGGGAAGTGGACCTGCCTGGAAATGGTTCTTTGGAGCAAATTCCGTCTGCGGTGTCAGAGAATCAGCAGTCAGTTCACAGGTCAGCAGTGGCAGCTCGGTCTACTCGAAAACACATCACAGATACACCAGCAGTGCAGTTCAGTGGTATTGGGATAGCAGCTGTGGTGGTATGACCTAGCAGGAACAGCCAGGCCTCAGCTGAAGCAGCAGGAGTCAGCAGAAGGGATTCAGATCACCAGTAACCCCAGAAAGAGTTCTCTGGGGCACCTCTCTTAACATACTGAAGTTCAGCAAAGATGAGAGACCAGCAAGCGTAGCATAGCTAGCTCTACCAGTGAGTCAAGCTCCTCTCACAGGCCGTTGAGTCCTACTTATACTCCCTCCAAACATCACGTGTTTTCCGCGTGTCTTGCCTCAGCACGTGAGTCTGACTTAGCAAAACTCCATGTGAGTCTATCTCCACCGATGTCTTTCTGCCAATTGGCCCAAGTCTGTGGAAGTGGCAAAGAGCCACAGCATGCCACCAGAAGGTGTTTTTCTCTCTATGGAGTCCTGGCAAATGGAGCTCAACTATACAATGTAAGGTGGACCAGTACAAGCTTGTTGTTATCAAAGACTCCTTCATCATGTGTCCTTTCAGGTGCTTGCTTTAGTGAAACGTCCTGTCACCTGTGTCTGCTTCAGCGAAATGTTCCTTCACCTTCGAGTATTTGCCTGAGCAAAACCCCACCCAACACAACTGACCTTCCAAAGAACCCTTAAGTTTCCACCTCAGGGTATATTCTTTCCCTCCAAGTTCTCGGCTGAACTCAGCTTCTCGGAGTACATCTGGAGATGAGGCCTTTAAAGGGTGTTTAATATAAAATGAGATTATGGAAGTAAGCTCTAACCAACCTTGCTGGAGAAAGACAAGACGGCCATCTTTAAGTGGAAGAGGAGGGCTCAGAAGAAACCAGATCTATTGATACTCTTATCTCCAGCCTCCAGAAGCAATATATGATAAATTCCTGTGGTTGCTGCCTGGTCTGTGCTATACATGATCATGTGCATATACATGGAAAAAAACTTTTGTAGGCTTTCTTCTACTGTTCTGCAGACTAAAATTATAGTGCAGAAGTTTCTGAATCCCAGACAGACAGAAGACAGAGAAAGGATGCTCCTCCACCTTCTTCCTCACCCCAGACAGCTCAGCTAGGCTTTCTCCTCATCCTGAGGTTCTCCCTAGCATATGCACACACTCCAGCCTCGCAGCAGAAAACAGTTATAACAATCCAGGTTTCCTTTTTCTTTGACACAGAGTAGGAGTATGGAAGGCAGGAAAATGGCTGTTACTTTGATCCTTCCTCAATCTCCTGCCTCGCTCTCTAAATACAACCACACCATTTGGACATTAGAATTGCTTTTGCAAACGCTGCAGAAAAACAAGCGACTTAGAAAGTCCTGAGCCTTCACTTAAGGGACTAGCCTGGCTGAAGCCCTGCACTCAGTTGCTGGTCCTTCACAAAACCAGTCTCTTGCCTGTAATTGCTGTGCACAGTAAGTGGAGGCAGGAGGGTCATAAGTTCAAGGTCATACTTGGCTTCAAAAAATAAGGGGAAACCCTGGCCTTGGACCTGTGAGTGGTGGGAGACGGGAGCCTGCCAGCGGTATAGACAGAGTGCATTCTTTCACTGAGAATAGCCCGAGCAAACGGCAGCATCAAAACAATTTAATACATTACTTCCCTTTAATAGAAGTGCAAATCAAATGTCTCACTCAATCAAACCATGTTAGGAGAGAAACCCTCGGTCAGCTCCGGGTTCTACTCAGGCAGGCCTGTATTGAACAGTCCTTGCTGAGGACTGCTTGTACCATTAAAAAATTATCGTAACTGCTTGCTGCCAGAAGTCATTTGCTCTGCACTGTCCACGCTTTAGCGGCAGAACTAATGCTTCCTGTGGCTGCGGATGTCTGGGAAATAGCATCCCAAGATAAAGGTCTGCAGACAGCTGGAGAGAGGGAGCTGGCCTGGAGGAAACAGAAAGACCTGGGGGCTGGGGTAGGAACGCACAGGCTGTAGGCCACCCTGCAGGGACCAGGCTAGACCAGTGCTTCCTGAAGTGGGTAGAATGTGGATCATGGAGACGGTGTGATGAGGAGGGCCCATGTTTCTGACTCTGTTCTCACAATGCCCTCCCACCCTAGGCTTAAGATTCAGGATAGCAAAAGTACACACATGTGTGCTTGTGAGGTAGGTTGTGAGCGAATGCTCCACTGTGGGGTAGGTTGTGAGAGAGTGCTCCACTGTGGGGTAGGTTGTGAGAGAGTGCTCCACTGTTAGGTAGGCTGTGAGTGAGTGCTCCATTGAGGGGTAGGTTGTGAGAGAGTGCCCCATTGTGGGAAGGTTGTGAGTGAGTGCTCCACTGTGGGGTAGGTTTGAGAGAGTGCTCCGCTGTGGGATAGGCTGTGAGTGAATGCTCCACCGTGGGAAGGTTGTGAGAGTGTGCTCCCCTCATCAGTCCTTTTGCAATTCTATCCCTCCTGAGAACCTTGTCCTGGCAGAAGTTGCTGCTGAGAGGGTAAGAAGCAGTCTCATGGACCTGGGCCAGTGTCTGAGAAGCTGGAGAGAAGAATGTGAGGGAAGAACCATTTCCCCCCACCTCATGTCTTCGAGTCTCTCCCTTAGCATCTTGGTTCCCCCCTCAAAGACTGCTCTGAGATCAGCTCTGCTGGTTGCCCAGAGGGACTGAACACCTTTCATTGTCTCTGTGGGCAGAGATGCAGGTGCTTAACCTCTCCCTGTCAACAGCCTGCTGCTACACACACACACACACACACACACACACACACACACACACACACACACACGGGATGGTGCCCCTCTCTACCATCTTCGGTTCTTTTCTCCTCTACCCAGTGTTTGTGAGCAGCCTCTTGAGACAGTCACGGAGTGGTGCCTCTTGGACCATCTTTCAAGAGAACTTGGGGCGAGTGTGCAAGGCTGACCCCTCCGGCTCAATTTGTGCAGCTCCTGCCTTGCCACACTCTTGGCCATTTGTGCCTGAGCAGTCTCCCACATAGCCCAACTCCACTCTGGGATGGCCAGACTCTGGTAGATCTGATTGGTGCTCAGAGCGCATGCTCCCTGGCTCCTCTCCCTCACATCTGTGGTATCTGCACTAAAGGCTTTTCTCCTTCCCAGCTTTATCTTCCTCAATCCTTGCCCACAATGAATCCGACATCTGCTTCATGGTAATTCCAACTCGCTCACGGGCTTTTAAAGTACATGTAAACCCTGCATCTTGATCATACGTGCCCCTGACTTTCTTCTCCCACTTGCCAGGTGCCCCAGCGTGTCACCCTGACCCCTTCATGCACTTTCTGTTTATTCTTTGCAACCCACTGGGTCCAATTAGGGCTGCCTGTTGGGACATTGACTAATGGCGTTGGCTTGATGGCTGGGCTCGCCCGCCTTCTATCAGGTCCCTGACTGACACAACTTGATATGGATTTAATGTCATTCTACATGGGTTGCGGTGTTGGTTTGGACTCTTCTGGAGCTGCTGTGCCCAGGACTGTAGACCAGAGGTTCCCAACCTTCTAATGATGCAACCCAATAGTACCAACCCAATAGTACCAATAGTGCCAATAGTACCAATAGTACCAATAGTTCCTCATGTTGTGGTGAACCCCAACCATAAATTTATTTTCATTGCTACTTCATAACTCTAATTTTGCTACTGTTAAGAATCATAATTTAAATATCTGCAGGATATCTGATATGTATCTGACTCCTATGAAAGGGTCATTCAACAATTCCACCCCGTCTCAGGGCTTGCTACCCACAGGATGAGAGCCACTTCTGTAGAAAAAGAGACCAATCTCCTCCAGTCTTCACCACCCACACCTGCGCCCCTCTCTGCTCACCCAGGCCTGCCCTTGAGAATCTAAGGAAGCAGGCCAAGTTGGTGGGAGAGGAAGCCGCTGGACTGTGGGCAGTCACTGGTCTGAGGAAGCCCAGGTCTGTGGCTCTTCTCCACAGGACCTTAGAAAAGCTATGTGATCCTAATTAATTGGAAGAATCTGTCCAAAGTCATCAAAGCATGGAGGCAAAACCCTTCCAGGAAGGTCCCAAATCGCTCATTAATGCCCAGACTGGCGTGAGCTGAACATGGAACCCAGCTGTTTGGCTTCTCCAAGCCTGATTCATGTGATGGAGAAAAGAGGAAGTGGGCATGATTTTGATGGCTTAAGTTTAGGGTACTGGATGGCTAACTAATGCACTTGAAGAAATAGCTGGTGTAGTAGAGTGTGTGTGTGTGTGTGTGTGTGTGTGTGTGTGTGTGTGTGTATTTCTGTATGTATGGGTGTCTGTCTGTGCATGTGTTTCTATGTGTGTGTGTGTGTGTCTATCTGTCTGTGCATGTGTCTATGTCTGTCTATCTGTGTGTGTCTATCTGTCTCTGTGTGTGTCTATGTGTACATGTGTGTGTGTATGTATGTATGTCTATGTATGGGTATCTGTCTGTGCTTGTGTGTCTATGTGTGTGTGTCTGTGTGTGTCTATGTCTGTTTGTGTGTTTCTGTCTATCTGTCTGTGTGTGTGTCTACTTGTACATGCGTGTGTGTGTCTGTGTGTGTCTGTGTGTGTCTATGTCTGTCTGTGTGTTTCTGTCTATCTGTCTGTGTGTGTATGTGTGTGTGTGTCTGTGACTCCATATACTTTCTCATTCTGTTATAATGGGATGGGTGTCACATTGTTGGTTTTGGGGTAGAAGCTGAGAAAACTAACCAGACACTTAAAAATGAAAGCTTTGGCCGGGCGTGGTGGCGTACGCCTTTAATCCCAGCACTTGGGAGGCAGAGGCAGGTGGAGTTTTGAGTTCGAGGCCAGCCCGGTCTACAAAGTTAGTTCCAGGACAGCCAGGGCTATAAAGAGAAACCCTGTCTTGACACCCCCCCCCAAAAAATGAAAGCTTTACTTTCTGAGCACTCAGGGAGGCAGCCAGTTTGTGACCCAAACCACATCCTCAAAGGGAGATTGTACAGCATTTCTACAGGATGGGAACACAAAGCAAAGGGCCTGGGATAGGCTGTTGCACTGGCCAGTTGATTTTGACATGAGGGGTTAAGCAAGGAAGTTAACACTGGTGACTGGGCCTTATCCACCAGTCACCTTGTTTCAGGGTCCTCGGGTCAGCTTTTGCAGCCAGGTCCCCTCCTGGACTCTGGCTCAGAATTTTAGAATGATAAGGGAACAAAGGAGTGGGCAAGCTGCAGTCAGTAAGTCAGTAAGTCAAGCAACTGATTGACTACGTGGGAGACAGTTCATATCTAAACCACAACATCAGCATGCATCTCTTTTCCACCACATGAAGTCATCCCACCAGGTCTACTGACCTTCATCTCTTGCTACTTATAAGGTGTTACACCAGTTTTATTCCTTTGAGAAGCAAATGCTAGAGCAGGCCTGGGCATAGCAAGGAGTTTTTATGGAAGATGCCCATAAAGATGAAGGACAGGGGCCACCGGGGGAACATCCAAGCCATGGTGCAATTCTGATCTGCAGCAGGCTCATGGGAAAGGATTAACAGAGAGAGTCCAACTCATATTTGGTTTTGAAAGAAATCGCCACCCAGTCATTACAGACTTCCGAGCCTGAATCACTCATTAGCTGAAAGCTTGTGTGGCATAAAAATAATGGCCGAGATTCAAGTGTTTAACTTCCTGCTCCTACATCTACTGACATGCTTGTCCAGCTCCTGGGCAATCCATGCACCTCTCCTAAAGACTTAGCCAGGCTCACCTGCTTGACTTTCTGCATGACTTTATATGACTGTTTTCTGTCTCCTCCAGATCCCAGCTTTAGCAGGGTCCACGTGTTCCTGCTTCTCAGCTGACCCAGGAAGAGGAAGCTAGAGAGTACAGCAGGGTCAGGGGGATGACCAGGTGCTTTGTGTGTGTGACATACATGACAAATACTCAACAAATATGTATTGGATGGACTTGAGTTTTGTTCCTACTTGAACAAAACAAGTCCTCTGGGAACAGTCTGTATCATAGTCAGCTACATATTCAACCTACTGGGATAACTATTAATATGTTACTCTAGGTTGGCTGTGGGGACCCCAGTGGAAGAGCTAGGGGAAGGACTGAAGGAGCTGAAGGGGATCGCAACCCCATAGGAAGAACAATATCAACTAAACAGACCACCCCCAGAGCTCCCAGAGACCAAACCACTAACCAAAGAGTACATATGGAGGGATCCATGGCTCCAGCTACATATGTAGCAGAGGATGGCCTTATCTGGCATCAATGGGAGGAGAGGCCCTTGGTTCTGTGGAGGCTTGATGCCCCAGTGTAGGGGGATGCTAGAGCGGTGAGGTGGGAGTGGGTGGGTGGGTAGGTGGGTGGAGAACCCTCATAGAAGCAAGGAGGAGGGAGTGGAGTTGGGGGGTTGTAGAGAGAGAACCGGGAAGGGGGATATCATTTGAAATGTAAACAAATATAATAATAATAATAATAATAATAATAATAATAATAATAATATGCCAAGCTAGGAAAATTGATCTAATTTCTTGCTGTCCTAGAAACAGTTCATTTTGAGGTTCTTTGTTTAAAGCTCAATAGAAAGCTAGATAATAAACAAGTGTTCCTTTAATGGAAGTGAGTGGAAATCCTTCTCAGCTATCAGAGGTTCGCTCACAGCAGTATGGAAAGGAAGGCTTGAGGAACATCACTCTCCCTGCTTCACCCCTGCATGCCCGCTTCACCCCTGCATGCCCACCTTCAGGTGCGCCATGGACCGGAACGGACCTATCTTATCCATCGGCAGATGCATTACACTGCCCTTGAAATTAATAATGGCCAACAGAATGTCGCTGAGGGGCACGCTGTTGGCTCTTAGTGGCTCTCTTTGGGTGGTGTTCTTCCAGGCTCTGGGCCAACCAGAAGCTGTAGCGGTTGGTACAGATCCAAAGCAGAGACAAAGACTTGAGCTTTTGTGAGGAAAAAACCTCTAGAAAACAAGCAAGGTCAGCGAAGAGCAGTAAGAAGAGACTGCAGCCAGGAATCCCAACCACTAACTTAGATTAAGGAACAAGCGAATTAAACTCTAGAGTCCTACAAGGATCAAATTGAAAGTTTCTTCCTGTTAAAATATCAGGATAGAGCCTCTGGTGAGATCTGGCTGTAAGAGATTAGTGTGAAAAGAAAGAGAGAGAGAGAAAGAGAGAGAGAGAGAGAGAAGGAAGGAAGGAAGGAAGGAAGGAAGGAAGGAAGGAAGAAAGGAAGAAAGGAAGAAAGGAAGAAAGGAAGAAAGGAAGAAAGGAAGAAGAGAAAGAAAGAAAGAAAGAAAGAAAGAAAGAAAGAAAGAAAGAAAGAAAGAAAGGAAGGAAGGAAGGAAGGAAGGAAGGAAGGGAAAGGAAGAAGAGAAAGAAAGAAAGGAAGGAAGAAAGAAAGAAAGGAAGGAAGGAAGGAAGGAAGGAAGGAAGGAAGGAAGGAAGGAAGGAAGGAAGGAAGGGATCTGGGACAGTAGATGGCATGGACTATAGGGTCTGCGGCAAGGTCTGGACCCTCTGCATAGACTGTGTGAGGCTCACTCATGGTCATCCTGACAAGCCTGGCAGCTCTGTTCTTCTAAGCATAAATATTGGTGGCCAAACTCTAAGAACCTAATGCCAGTGCCACATGGACTTGGATTTCCGTTGTTCTGATGCCTAGCCACTATGCATGGTCTAGTGATCACTCAGTTCCTCCCACAGTCTATGAGCTAAGCATACATTATAAGCTAAGCATACATTATGTTCCTCATTGTAGTTACTACCTCAGCCTTTGGTTTACTGCGCAGTCACTCATAAACCAGGCCACACCAAGTCTTTCCTCAGGGCAGCCTGAGAGCAAGACCTGAGAATACTGATGTCTGGTGCTAACTAGTGAGGCCTGTTAGTAGATGGGAATAGGGTCAAACTTTTATTATGGCCGACTGTCTCCTACAGAGCGTTTTAAGATGTCACACGGAAATGAGCTGAATAGACAGCTGTGTGATTATCTACTAAAAAAAGTACAGCAAGAGAGTTGGTGCTGTGTGTACAATATGTGGCATGTGTGTGTATATGTGATGTATGTGTTATATACATGTGGTGCATGTGTGTGCCATGTATATGTAGCATGTATGTGTGTGTGCTGTGTATGTGTATGTTGTGTGTGCACGTGTGTACGTATGTGATGTGAGGTCCTGAGAAAGGTAGCTTCCTAGCAAAACTAGACACCATACCTTACAGTCTTTTGTTATGGTTACATGATCTTATTCCTAAGAGTACTAGAATATAATTATGGCTCAAGGCCAATGGTGGGTGGGCAGACGGGTGGATGGAACGGAAGGTGCATCGCTCTGACTCTGCGTTCAATAGTTCACAGGTGCCGCTACGAGTTGGCGACTTCTAAAGTTGATTTGCTTTTGTACTATATTGAAACATGAATTTTTCAAGTTCCTCGTTACACTTGAAATACGACTTAGGGAATTGCTAAATTCAGACTATAGCATTATGGATTTTTCCTGAACAAAATGCATCTGTTTAAATCCTCACTCTGGAAGATATGGCTTCAGCAAAGGAAGTCCCATGAGCGGGGACATTTGAAGACGCCCACTAAGCGATGAGGAGCCTCTTTGTCAGTCTCAGCGGATCCCCACAGTAAAGTGGAGACCATGAAGAGTGGCATAACCTCTCATCTTTGCAGAACTAAAAATCTCGGTAGTTTTTGTGACTCACACTTTTATTAGGGCAAAAATCACTTATAAATGCCTCTGGGGGTGTCCAACTGTACCCGATATCTGTGAATGTCATGAGGTGGTACATCAATTAATGCCCAGCCTGCAAACAAAATGACAGGATAACATCTCTAACATCATCTCTTCAGATATTAAAAACACTGATTATTCAAATTAACCAAGACGAAAGCAACTAGGAGGTACAGAGAAAGGTCTCACCGTGCAGGTTGACTGCAGTGAGGGACCAGGGGGGTGAACCACGGAAAAGCCCTGCTGTACAGGTTTCCTTGACAACTGTTCCCATAGAAGCAGTGTTCAAAGATAGACACAGGCACAGCAACTAGGAAGATTAACTGACGATCATGCCCCAGTATCTAGGACAGCATTGTTTGACAACATTGTGGCACCCACTTCTAAATTACAGTGATTGGGTGTATTACAGTGGAGTTCCCCCTTTTTCTTCCATAAATAAGAAATCCCCCTTTAAAAAGGGTAACAACCACAATTCAATTGCTGCCTCAGGAAAAAAATCTATCCTATATAACCTCTTTTTTTTTTTTCATTTAAAATTAAAAGTCCCACCAAAAGGACAGCCCATGAACCCTTCACAGGTTGATGGAGGTTGGTTTTTAGAGATTTAGTCATGGCTCTTTTAAACATCTCCTCTGTGGGGGGGGGGGGGTGAGGTGTGCCTCCGTGATCTCAATGTACTGTCAGATACCAGGAAAGCAATCCTTAGCCCAAACCATCATGTGAAGAGTCCCCCTGAGCCAGCCTCCCTCCTATTGGCTGTGGAACTCAGACGCCTCAGCCAGCAACTCCCAGTGTGAAGAGATCTGTGTGCAAACAGTGGAAAAATTGAGAAAAGAAAAAAAGGGGAGAGGGATGGAGTCAGAAGTGCAGAGGATGCTAAGACTGAACTGCACAAAAGGAACCCAACAGGTCGGAATAAAAGAACCCTTTGAAGTGTTAAAATAGGATTACTAAGCCAATTCTGGTCACCCACATACTGAAAGATCAGAAATGTAATTATCCCAGCCCTGAGAAGTAAATACAGAAAATAGGACGCCAGAGGGAAATATGCCAAAATAAAGGCTTAAATTAATAGAAGCACCCTAAGAAACTGCCTTCCTCCTGTCTTGTTTCCTTACTGGTATTTGCGATGCTTTTCCCAAAATGTACAATTATCTCAGCAGAATGAAGGAAGAAATGGAATTGCAGTGTACACACACTGCTGTGAAGAAAGGTAGACACAAAAAGAGGGCCAAAGGCCAGTTTCTATGCCCAAGCCTTGACTGTCACCTGGGACGCTGGCTGCTAGGATCCCAGGGTAGCCTGGAATACCACAGACTCAACAGATCTCTGTAAAGCCTACAGAAACGCTTAGGAGCTACTTCATCTAAAATGATACAAGCAGCTGCCCCTCCTCCATTGTGAGAAATCCGTCAGTATCTCTGCACTGCTGGGTGAAATGGATTGGCCAGTGTGGTGGCCCCTCCCACTTTGTGGCTTGGCCTTGGCTTTCATGTATGGTGGTGTTTGAAACCAGAGATGTGTCTACTCTACATGCATTAAAGGTCAGCCTGCTGTCTAGCCATTGTGGATGTCGTCATCCCAACCAGAAGATGAAGATCAGAGACAGGCTGGCCCAATCACTTCCCACAACTATCGATTCCCTCAAAGAGAAAGAATTTGCACTGGGCTTTTGTCTTTGACTAAGTAGCGCGGTTCAGTCACTTCTAGTCTGTTGGTTTCGAAGTGTTAGAAGTAGAGAGTTCTTGTTTGTTCCTGCCACTAATTGGAACGTTTTAAAGCCTGTGTAGCCAGCAGGCCGGCCAATTAACATTTTCTTATGGTACCCTTTGTGCTCTGTGCCACAGACACAGCCTGGGCAAGGTAGACATCAGCCCCTACAGCACCCGGAAGCCTTCCTGTGCCCTACCCCTACCCTACCCCCTAGGGCTCCCGTTAAGAAAAGTGGAGCAGACAGAGCTCCTGCTTCCGGGGTACCGCTGAGGGGAGAGCAGCAGGAAAGAAACACTGAGCTGAAATTTCTTGGCAGGGAAGTGGGAAAGAACAGAATGTTCCAGAAACACACAAAAAAGTGCAAAAGTAGGAAGACAAGAACCGTTTCATAAGGACCCCGCACTTCACCTGTGTACTTATGTGTGAGCGAGAGTGCGAGTGTGTGTGTGTGTGTGTGTGTGTGTGTATGTGTGTGTGTGTGTGTGTGTGTGTGTATGTGTGCTCGAGCGCGCACACGTGACTGAAAGCTGAGATTGGCAGGCATCAGCCCCCATGCCTGGCATGGATATTTTCATTTGATTCGTCGGGCAGAATAAAGCATAGGAGGGGTCAACCCTACACCGTGTCCGATGGTCTTGCAGCCTCTCAGTTTCCTCACTGTACATCTGCCTGGTCATTGTTCGGTTATATGTGAGCAAATCTGTACCGCTTTCCCCAGTTTTACCCTCCTCATAGGGGTTTATAGGACATAAAATAGTAGGTCTATGTGACACCTAAAAAACAAAAAAGCAATTTTTAAAAAAAAATCACATTTCACATGTATATTTTCCTTTTGTAGCAAATCATGTTTTTGTTTTTGTTTTTTTTAAGACAGCATCTTGTTCCATAGCCCAGGCTAGCCTAGAACTCACTAGTCCATTTGGCTTTGAACTCTTGATGGTTCTGCTGTCTCAGTGTCCTGAGTGCTGAGTTTACAGGTGTGCTTCACCACATCTGTCTTTCTTCCCCTCCTCCCACTTGCCCCTCTCATGTTCAATGCCAGGCCTCAATGCATGCCAGGCAAGCCTTCTGACTAGCAGGATCCTCCAGTGGGTGGAGGCTGGAACCTTGGTCTCTTTCACTGACCTGGCAGTAGCTTCCCTGTGTGAGCTTGAGCGGGTTGCTTGAACCCCCCTTTCTTCATATGTAAAATGGGGCTAAGAAAAGCGTCTCCTGAGCTCATCCTGCCAGCTCATGACCGGCAAACTGTAAGTTATCACGTTCATTGAGGCAATACCAGTTACTTTTGAGAAGACCAGAACCGCAGGCTTTAACTTCTACCAGATAAATAGGCAAAAGCATACAGCGCTAAACACCTACAAACCAGAGGTGAGTTTAGAAAGACTTTCAATGACACTAATAAAATACCAGATTAAGTGACCTCCTCTCTGTGACACCTCCTGATTTGTAGGTCTGGGTTCTAATCAGCCCAGAAGCATCAATTAAATGAACACTTAATTCAGATCAGATTATTAAAGTAATAACTGCTAATAACAGAAAATTCGAAGACAAAAGAGACAGAAATTAAAGTCATTCATTCTTCTAGCATTAAAAACAATTACTAATGATTTGCTACACAATCTTGTATGACATGCCACTTTTCTGTAGACTTTCCCCAGGGCATTGCGCACACATGGGTGAACGTGTTTATTCTTCAAAATCAAGAACACTTGAGAAACTCATATATACTAGGTTCCTACAGCTGCCACACAAAGTCCCTCAAACTGGGTCACTTAAAACAAAAGAAACGTATTCTTTCCAGGGGCTGGAGCTAGAAGCCTAGAAACAAGATTAGAGCACAACCTCCTCCTGGTGGTCCTGGGGTGGGGTTGGGTGGGGTCGGGGCCTCTGTCTGCTGGTCCTGGGGGTGGATGGGGCGGGGCCTCCGTCTGCTGGTCCTGGGTGGATGGGGCGGGGCCTCTGTCTGCTGGTCCTGGGTGGATGGGGCGGGGCCTCCGTCTGCTGGTCCTGGGTGGATGGGGCGGGGCCTCCGTCTGCTGGTCCTCGGTGAGGTGGGGGCAGGGACCCTCTCTTGCCTCTTTTAGCTTCTGGAATTCTTAGGAGTGCCTTGTTTGCAGCAGTCTAACTCCCGACCTGCTTCTGTTCTCACATGACCTTTTCCGCTGTGTCTCTCTCTATCATTGATCCGATTTAACCCTCCCCTCTCTCTCCAGTATGATCTTTTCTTAGCTGAGTTCATCTGCAAATGTCCCACATTCTGAAGTTCCTGGTAAACCTGAATATCCGGGACACCCCTGAACCAGCAGTACAGCACAGCACAGCACGAAAGGAAGGTATTTGGCGTCAACCATACAATCTGCTATACACCCCTCCATCCCACCGCAGCCCAGAGAGCAGAATTAGATTCCCCCTTTCATTTTGGCCTCCAGCCCAGGCAGTCTAGCACAACTTCCTTCCATATATCACTCCCTGTGCGTCTATTTGTTAGCTTGGGTAGATGTGGAGCCCTGAAGTGGAATTTGGCGCTACTGCTGTTATCCAAGACCTTGGAGAGAGGACTGCTTTTTCTCAGAGTCACAGAACTTGTAACTTCGATGCCTAGTATTCACCGATGCATAGTGTTACATATAACCTTAGCGTCGGCTGCCATGGTAACCACAGTCATACTGTTACACTCCCTAAATTGCTGCCCTTGAGTAGATCCCTGTCTACCTGTTCACTGGTCCAGAGTTCTTTCTCCTTTTCCATCTTTGCTTATTGTACAACTGACCTCAGGCCACCTCTGTTTAACTTCAATGTAATTTTATATCAAAATACCTCTGTGTCTGACCTTGTTATTGGAATTATTTAGGGTCCTCTCAGTTTACCCCAGCATTGAACTTCAGGGACTGCTGCTCAGCCACTTTCCAGTCAGGTCGTGGGCTCCGTATGCAGAGAGCCACCTCCAGGGACCCACTGCTCACAAGTAGTCTGGAGAAGTTGTTGGTTGTACAGTAAATGCACTCCCTTCCTTCGACAGGTGCCTGTCCTCTGCTGCTTCAGAGCCCGCAGGTAACTGCGGTGTCACTTTTCCCACAGGAAGCACCATGTGCTTGAGCCAGAGATAGCTGCTGAAAGTCGCCTCTACTTTAGGAATGGCTCCACATTGCCTCTGGCAGGCTACTTCCCTTTCTTGTGAATACACAACTTATCAGTTTTTGTCACATTTCATAACTTAGGGTGATTGCCCGCCATGGATGAACTGTGATGAAAATCCTCACTCATTAAATAAGCATACAGGAAACACCGATGCATGAGCTGTTCATTCAAGCCCACGGGGATTTGAAGGTCTTTTCTTCAGTAGCCCACACCTAGTGCGGGGGGGGGGGGGGGACAAACATCCAAAGAAAAAAAACAGAAAATAGGTCTCAGAGACAACTTAGTGGGTAAAATGGTACCGTGCAAATGTAAGCCCCCAGAATCCTTGTAAAACCAGCTATGCAGCACCTGTGTCTAATCCAGATGCTTCTACAGGGAGAGGGACACAGGAGAATTCTCATAAGGTCACTGGCCAGCTCATCTGCTGTATGCAGCAGTGAAGTACGAACAAATCCTCAGAAAAGGTACCTGTGGTGGTCCTCTTATCTCTACATTCTAGTTGTGACACACACATTTACACACACACACAACACACATGCAAACATACATACCACACACATCATACACACACACATCATACACACACACATTCATTATACACACATACACATCATAATGTACACACATACCACACACATATCATACATACATATCACAGACACACATACATCATGCATGTACACACATCACACATACCCACATTTACACGCACACAGACACACACTCATACATGTACATACATACACATCACACATATACACACATCACATATACTACACACGTCATACATACATACATATCAGAAACACACAGACATACACAGACACGCACATCATGTATGTACACACATCACAATACTCACATGTTCACACGCACACACACACAGAAGTATAGCTAGATGATAAAACTACAGAAACATGGAGTGAGCACAGTGTGGGGGAAGGAGAGGCTGCTCTTTGGTGTCATCTGTCCCATCTGTCAGGCTGGAAAAAGAAAGGGTTTTTAACAAAGCAAGCCACACCCACACATGGATTTGTCTTTTTGGTTTTCTTCTGTTGTTTTGTTAACAGAATCAACAGAAATCAATCTACCACGTGAAGACACCACTGAAAGCAATGTATGTTTTATGAAGGCAGATGATGGACATTGCTGGTTTAGAAAACCACCTGCTCACATAAGCAACTAATATATCTACACGAGATAATTGTTGTGAGTCCAGTGGACAGGATGACAGTGGGGACCCAGAGCAGCCAGCAGGCCATGTCCTGGTGAGGTGTGGCTGAGGGCTTTCACAGTGGCTTCTGTTTGCTTGAGAGATTTCAGAATTCTATGCTTCTCCGTAGCTCTGTCAACAACCAGGTTGGCACACAATGAAAACTTGCAGAATTATCTAGACTCTGAAAGCAAATCTCTGCAGCCTTCTATTTCAGTTTTCTTACTGAAGAGTCCCTGCCTGCCTAAGAAATGTTGTCCTGAATTTCAAATGCATAAATTTTTTTTGGCACACCAAGAACCGAGTTTGGTTTTTTTTTTTCACAATTTTGTATGTTAGTTTTACATAAACGGAAAATTTTAAATAGCCACATGTCTAAATGTTCTCAAGCGGGATTCCTGCACTTTTTAAGAATATGTATGAGTTGTGTGTGTATGTGTGATATGTGTATGTATGTGTGTATGTGTATGTACATATGTGTGTGTGGTATGAGTGATTTATGTGTGTATGTGTAGTATATGTGTCAGGTGTGTGTGTGTTTGTGTGTTGTGAGTGGTGTATGTGTGTGGTGTGGTGTATTGTGTGGTGTATGTGTTTGTGTGGTATGTGTGTACGTGTATGGTGTGTGTGTGCATGTATTTGTGTGGTGCTGTATGTGTGTTGTATGTGTGTATATGTGTATGTTGTATGTGTGTATGTGTCATGCACATATGTATATGTATGTGGGGTATGTGTATATATGTATATATGTATGTGGTATGTGGTGTATCATGTGTGTATGTGTTTGTGTGTTGTGTGTGGTATATATATATATGTGTGTGTGTGTGTGTGTGTGTGTGTGGTATGTCATGTGTGTATGTGTGGTGTGTGTATGTGTATGTGTGTGGTATATGTGCATATGTGTGTGTTTGTGGTGTGTATGTGAATTGTGTGTATGTTTTTTGTGGTATGTAGTATATGTGTGTGTGCATGTATTGTGTGGTATATATGTATGTGTATGTGGCATGTGGTTTGTGTATGTGTTTGCATAGTGTGTGTTGTATGTTGTATGTATGTGTGTTGTAAAGCATGTGGTGTGCGTGTGTATATATGTGATGCGTGTACTATGTGTATGGTATATGTAGGGGGAGGGTTTCACTTCTTCATTTAGGAAGTTTGTGTAATAAACTACCTTAAAGCTTGGTGGCCTAAGACTTAAGCCATTTTGACTACCTTATTGTCTATGGACCAGTATTTCAGGCTTTGCTGGGAATTTCCTATAGTTTATGTCACAACAGTTAAGCCACTCAACAAAATTCACTGGTGGCTGATGGGACTGGAGCAGAGAGCTCCAGTTACCTGTAGTTCCTTGATGGCTAGGGAGCTGTCTGCTTTCTCTGTGTCAAGATCTAACTGGGTAGGCTGTCAAGGCTCAGGGCTCCAGGCCAACATTCCAATAAGCAGGGGTCAGGTAGAAGCTACTGTTCTTTAAAGCCCAACTCGGGCCCTAGGACAGAGTCACTTCCTCTGGCGATGGTGGTGCACACCTTTAATCCCAGCACTCAGGAGGCAGAAGCAGACAGATCTCTATGAGTTTGAGGCCAGCCTGGTCTACAGAGGGAGTTTCAGGACAACCAAAGCCACACAGAGAAATCCTGTTTTCAAAAACAACAAAGTTCAAGAGCCCGCGAGGATAAGTGGAAGCGATATTGATTGCTCCACCTCAAATAAAGGTGATTTGTGGGCCTGAGAACTTAGCTCGGTGCTGGGGAGGTCCTGGATTCAACTCCCTGGCAATGAAAAGAAGAAAAAGAAAATGGTATCTGTATCTATCTCTTTAATTTTTTACAGTGTATACTTTGTTTTTTATTGGGAAACAATATATTAAATATGTATCAAAGAAGACAAAATAGTATCCAGCTCTCCAGATACATATCTTCCATTTTACTCTTGGGCTCTCTCATCCCCCACCCCACTCTTTCTGTTCCTATAGTATTTTAAATCAAATCCCAGACGCCACATGAGCTATCACTCATCCACTGATGGGGAGCCTCCAGGTACAAGAAAGCAGTGAGGGCAGCTGTCAGAGGAGCTGTCTACTCGGTCCATCCAGAAGCCTTCTTTCATTATTAACAAATCACCCTCATTACCCAGAGGACCTTTTCTTTCAGTAACTGCTATTGGCACCTCAAGGAAAAATGACTTTCCTGCTCAGGCTCTGGTGACACTCACTAGACTGGAGACTCAAGAGATTTGAGAGATTCAAGAAACTGGGGAGACTCAGATCTAGTGTCAGCACCTACTGGCTTTGATGGAGTGAATTGGCAATGGCTTTTCTGCCCCTCTGGTGCATCTGTTCATCACTGAAACTCACTGTTGGTCCACTTTAAGATTTGGTTAGAGACACTAAACAACTTGCATAGGCTCCAAGGACAGCAGAAGTGGATTTTCCTTGAGTCACAGTTAGACTGGTCCTGCCTTGGTCCAGTGACATTATCACATAATTTCAACCTTCTGAAGGTGATGCGGTGAATGATTAACAAGAACTTTGGAAAATGCTTTACTGTCTTTTAAAAAGCTTTGAGTAGTTAATGCAGTAGTTTCTGTCTAATTAATTGTTTGACAGTTCTATACATGTATACAGTATATGGGGACTACGTGATCCCTTCATTGTCCTCCATGATCATGTCTTCACCTCTGGTGACCCCTTTCTTCCAAATTAGGATTTATCCTACCTAGATGCCATTTTGTGTGCATGGGTCTTACCCAAGTCAGCACAGCAGCTCTGTGTTGACAGTGAGTGGCAGTCAATGCAGAGACACTGAACTGATCTAAGAGCTAAGATTAAGTGGCTATTAGGAGCTCACCCCTAAATGGGGCATCTATCCCCCACAAAGGCCCATGGGACATTGCAGAATAGCTTTTCATGACTCAAAAGTCCAAAAGTTGTAAAATGGATTCCGACCCTTGACCCTCTTCTGCTTGTCTCATTTCCCTACCCACTTCCTCTGTACAGGTAATGCCTTACTACTTGTATAATTTATTATTTATTTAATCAAAATGTGAATATATACATACCCAAATGCATGCATATTTTTCCTTCTTCCCCCATTCTTATACAAAAGATAGTGCTTTTCTATATTCTAATTGTAGTGAAGGTATTCCTAAACATTCTATGTAGCCCAGGCTAGCCCCAAACTTGTGGCTATCCTCCTGTCTCAGCCCACCAAGTGCTCAGATTACAGGCATACTTAGCTTCTCAATGGGTGTTCATCAGCCCCTAGTGTAGACCAGCTGATGCCTCTCTAGTGTGCTGAGCCTGGGAAGTATGATCAGGGGACAGGTGGGTAGGAAGGTAATGGCGTCAGAGAGAACTCTGGAAGGCTGACGGCTGAGAACTCTAATTCTCTCATTAATGGAAAGGAAAGAATGAGAGATCAGAGACGTGTGCAAGGGAGGTGGGTGGGCACCCAAAGGAACACTGTCTTCTTTCTAATTCTACCCAAGAGCAGTCCTGTCTCTTTAGATCTTTACTAAACAACTGAGCTGTATCTGTTGTGTGACTGTGAGTCACGCTGCTGCGTTCCAGCTTTACTAGTCTAGCCATATATCAGAATCTAGAGAGGGAACAAGGTCCAGCCAGGAAGTTAGCGCGAGTAGGTAGCTAGCTAGTATTATTGTTAGCACTGTGGTTTAACACAGAACGTTTTGTTTCATGACTGAGTTTTCAAAATTCTCAAACATATCATTACACCCACACCAAGAACACAGAGAAATAGCTTCTCTTGGAGCTAGGAGTTTGAAGGAGGGGTGACATGCAGGAATAGGAGCGATGCGCACACTTTCAGAGAGCTAAGTGAACCGTTTCCAACACTCAACAGAAAGTCTCAGCTGTGTGCATGTCTCTGGTCTCCGTTCCTTCCTTTGTAAAGACACCCGACTCCTGGTTAAATCTTTCACAGGAAATGCCCCCACCTTCTGCGTATCCTGGTAGTCTCACCCTTTATCCATGTTTGAACAGATTTTTCTAGAATTCAGAAACCCCATCATGCAACATCATGTGTGTTGAACCCTTTGAAACTTGACCCAGGGGCTCTCCTGACATCTGGGGTAGTTTGTGGGTCTCCTGTCTGCCTTCACTTTTTCCCTAAAGTGACATGAGTATTTCTTGAACTCAGTTTTGGCAAGTATGGGACAGTGATTCTTTCTTTTCTTTTTTTTTTTTTTTTTTTTTGGTTTTTCGAGACAGGGTTTCTCTGTGTAGCCCTGGCTGTCCTGGATCTCACTTTGTAGACCAGGCTGGCCTCGAACTCAGAAAGCCGCCTGCCTCTGCCTCCCGAGTGCTGGGATTAAACGCATGCGCCACCACGCCCGGCTCGATCCTTTCTTTCTTGTCCTAATAAATAGCCTTTCCAAACGCAGGACTGAGATTCTCCTTTATTTATTCATGATTTTTTATCATCTTATTTTGAAGCAAGGTCTTACCATGCAGCCTAGCCTGGCCTTAAACTCACAGTCTTCCCGCCTGAGCCTCCTGAATGCTGGGATTGCAGTATGATCCATCACACATGGCTTAATAAATCTTATATTTTAGAATCATTTTACATCTAAAGAAAAATCACAGAAACAGGACAGAGGCTTCATGTCCCATACCATTTCTCCATTGTTCACGTATGACGTCAATACATCAGATATAGTTGCAAAAATGGACTTGATCGTTGTAGTTGAATTCCATAGCTTGCTTGAATCTCTTTAGAATGTTGTGTCTTTGTTATATTCCAGAATTCTGTCTAAGATACCACATATTTGTGTATATTTTAGGTTCTTCTTTCCTGGAATAGCTTATGACTAACTTTTTATATTTGAACCATCTACTCCTAGGGTACTAATCACGATTCTCAACACCACCACTCCCCAAGCTCAGGATTGCACATGCCCAGGGGACTTGATTTTAGGACAGGTTGTTGGTTTGGGAGAGTCTCAGCTGTCTCATAGGAAGTTAAATCATTCCTAGTTACTCGGAGTCCTAATTCGTTACAGCTCTAGAGGGCGTGTAGTCTCACCTAAAGGTAAAGGAATATTCTAGACTTCCCCAAGCCTCTTTGCAACCTCAGGACTCCCTGGCAACACATCCTCTGGTGTCCTCAGGACTAGGAGAGAAAAGTGGACTGTGCTTCAGAAGGACGCTCTTGGTTCACAGAGCTCGAATTGGAGGAGTGCAAAGAGAAGAAGGGAGACGGTTTACAAAGCAACAAGTGAGAGGGGGTGGAGAGAGAGAGAGAGAGAGAGAGAGAGAGAGAGAGAGAGTCAGCTGCCTTGCCATATGGCGATGCAGGTTATGGAAGCTTGTGTGGGCTTAATAAGGTGTCATGCAAGTATCCAAGGTAAGGCTATTCCATCTACGAGGGGAGGCCAAGATCGAGAGATCTGGTACCACTTTGGGGTGATAATAAAGAAGTCTTAGAGGACTGTTGATTGGCCCCCCAGAAAGCTATGATGTAGACCCATAAATATGAGGGGAACATCAAGGTTTCATTCACTCTCTTTGGAGTTTAGATCTGTAGACGTTAGAAAAATTCCTCTCTTGGAGGGCAAGGATAAAGGCCCTTAGAATTGTCTAGAAACAGTGATCGGTCATTAAAGACACTGAAATGTGAGGCTGGAGGATGACTCAATGGTTATGAGCACTGATTGCTCTTCCAAAAGACCAGCACCCAGGTACCACGACTCTCTGTACCTCCAGCCCCATAGGATCCGACTACCTCTTCCCCCCTTCTCCTGCACTGCATACACACACAGACACACACACAGGCAAAACATCCATACACATACAACTTGTAATGAATACATTTTGAAAAGAAGCTTAAATGTCAGGGGAAGTTAGGAGTTTATATTAGGACTCAAACCAAAATATTCAGGTTTCTTGCTTTTACCCAGAGCCAAGAGCACTCCTGTCCTTCTAGGGAAACAATACCTGAGCCAGCTAGGGGTTCTCTCCCATAGGCACTACTGTGTAATCAACTTCTCTAAGCTAAGTGGCTGAAACTATCGCCACCATTTAGCTGCTCAGAATTTTGATATCTGGCAAGGATAGGCTGGTGCAATCTACTGCAGCTTCAGGTTGCATTTGCTGGGACACGTCACTTTCAAGTTGACTGCTGGCTTAGAGGTCTTGATCCTTTTCCATGAGAACTTCTCCAAGTGGTCACTTAGGCTCCCTCACAGTATGGACATCAGATTCCAAGGATAGAAAGAAAGCCAAGGCCCAGGAGAAGCACATACATTGATATCTTCATATCAGTTCCAGACCACATGCAGAAAGATGGGGAAAAAAATCTGTTTCTAAGAACAGACTGTGTGCTATCTTTTTTCTTTTTCTTTTTTTTTTTTTTTTTTTTGGTTTTTCGAGACAGGGTTTCTCTGTATAGCCCTAGCTGGCCTGGAACTCACTTTGTAGACAGGGCTGGCCTCGAACTCAGAAATCCGCCTGTCTCTGCCTCCCAAGTGCTGGGATTAAAGGAGTGTGCCACCACGCCTGGTCTGTGTGCTATCTTTAATGTACTACATGGAAAGGTTAAAAGTAGAATGTCAAGCTGGGCCATGGTGGCAAACACCTTTAATCCCAGCATGGGGAGACAAAGGCAGGGGGAGCTCTGCGTCCTATTTCTCTTCTAGACTTTGGATTTTGATTTCCCAGACTCTCCTAACAAGTTCCTGAAGGCTAATCAAGGTTGGACTCCATTGCTTGAACCACAGACTGATCCGGGAGCTGCCTAGTCCAGAGCGGAGGGGAGTGAGCGGTCACAGTACACGCAGGACAGGGAATTGGGAAAGAACGCATGGGAAAGCATCCTGAACAGAGGTTCTCAACCTGTAGATCTCCACCCCTTTGGTGAGGGGGAGGTCAACGACCCTTTCACAGAGGCCACATGTGAAATGTTCTGCTATGAGAAGTTTATATCATGGTTCTTAGCAGTAACAAAATTGCAGTTATAAAGTAGCAAGGAAAATAGTTTTATAGTTGGGGATTACCATAATGTGAGAGCTGTATTAAAGGGTTGCAGCATTAGGAAGGGTGAGAACCACTGGTCTAGAAGGCAGAAGATAGCTTAGATATCAATGTTAGATTTTAAAATATGAGCTAAGTGTGTGGGTGTGTGAAGGACCAGACATAACCACTTCCCACTGAATGTGTAAAACAGACACTGTAAAAAGGTGAGGTTCTCTTGATAATTAAAGGGAAATTGTATTTATTGAAACAGATGGAAAAATATATCCTGATTGGAAAGTCTAAGTGTGTTTAGTCATCGGGGAGTATAGTTGTTCAATCTACCTGAAGAAAGAAGGACTAGCAAAAAGTTTTGGAGGTTTTATGGTTACTGCATTCTATTGATGTTGAAGGCTAAGGTGTCTTAGTCCAATTTCTGTTGCTGTAACAGAATGCCAGAGGCTGGCAAAGAATACAAGTTGATGAGGCTCACAATTAAGAAGCAGTCGTGGTAGCATGCTGTCGGCAGCTAGTGCGGGCTTCTTGCTGCATCCTGACATGGTGGAGGACTTCCCGTGGTTAGACTGAGCAAAGAGGCTGCTCTTAGACAGTCACGCATGCTACCACATGGCTCTCATTCCCCTGACATAATCTAATCCTAATTATTTCCCAAAGGCCTGACCTCCAGGTTCCCAACACAGGAAATCTGGAGGACAGTCCCAAGCCAAACACTAAAACACAGACATTGGACTTTACTTGGTAGGCCCCAGGGAATGGAGACTGCTGGTGTTCAGGGAGAGTCACTGGCAAAGGATGCATTTGGGTGTGAAACCTGGTAGCCATAGATAAAGCGGTCAGTCAGGACCCTGCTGAAGGCCTGGCTAGCTCTGAAGCCTGCTGGTGCTGGTAGAAATGGGAAAAACAACGTGCAAAATGGAAATAAGAATTTGTAAACTGACAGCTCCCCTGCTTAAAAAAAAACAGCCACCAAGCCAACTTTCAGCATGCGTTGGCACAGCCTCTGTATTTATAAATATACCGTATTTACATAGGGAGGAAGGAAAGCCTGCAACACTCCCATATGCTGCTATAACATAACTCTCCTCAACTACTTGATGGGAGAACTTGCTCCATACATTAGTAAGAAACAGAATAATCAGCCAGAAAAAAATCTCTGCACCTTTCTATGAAAGTACTAGTGTGTCTGTTGTATTTATATGTGTGCATGTGTGCACTGTGTGTGCATATATGTGTATGCACTGTGTATGTGTAATTATGTGTATGTATATGCACATGTGTGAATGCAATTGTGTACATGTAGACATGTGTATATGTACATATGGTATGTGTGCATATGTGTGTTTGTATGAGTATGTGTGTGCATGTATCCACTTATTTTTAATGCAGTTTACAGCAAAATCTTAGACCTCAAAGGATGCATCCAGTTCCACTGAGGAATCAGACGGCTTCCTGTCCCCCTTTTTGCTCCAGTTAGACCTAGTGGTGGATGCAAGGGACTTCTGCTGAAGCAGAGGGAAATTCACTCACTGAGTTGTCAGTGGAAGGTGAACTTGGTACTTCCCCGGACAGTGACATTGTGGAGGCTCCGTAACAATGGGTGAAAGCAGCCGTGTGATTGCAGCTCTCCCTCTGCCATTGGTCAAGTCTGTTGATTCTACTCCATAATCTAATTTAAAACTTGAATCTCTTCACTATCACCCACAGAATTCAACCCAGACTACCTTCTTGGTCACAGAATGTCCAGTCACTTAGGTCCTTAGCTCTCCTGTAAAGAGATCTACTGGCCGTTGTCTGTCTCACGTCTCCCTTCTCGCCCTTTGCTAAATACAAGGAGGTCCCAGACTCCGGCTCCAGCCATGCTGGGGCAGATCCAAGACAGATGAACGAGGGGTTTCTCCTTTAGGAATTTGGAATTAGGACTCAAAGACGCCAACAAGAAGTTGAAGTGCTGGGTCTGAAGACTGGGGAACTGGAGGCCGTTTGAGGGAGGCCAAGTAAACAGAGAAAGCAGAGTTTATCTAGAGCATGATAGTACAGATGAGATACAGATAGAGGATACATTCATCCAGAAGGAGAGAGGAGACGGAGAGAGAAGAGGGGCCCCAGGAGAGAAGGGGGAAAGGAGAAGAGGGAGGGAAAGGAGGGGGAGATTGGCTTAGTTACCTGGTTCCAAAATA
The DNA here is from genome assembly GCA_902729485.2 of Mus minutoides. Taxonomy (NCBI): domain Eukaryota; kingdom Metazoa; phylum Chordata; class Mammalia; order Rodentia; family Muridae; genus Mus; species Mus minutoides. The sequence goes on along the minus strand of LR749749.1, from coordinate 1,758,902 downwards.
TTACTCCTTCCAGCTCCCAGATGTGGTGAGGCCAGTGTTTCTTCCTTGGGTTCAAACCACTTCCCTACAACCTTGTCATGCTCCCGCCTGCCTTTCGGACAGTTTAAAGCCATTCCTAATTTTTGTACCAAGCATGCCCTCATTAACATTCTATGGTATTTATTCCATGTTTTGTCTTACACTAATTATATTACACTGTAGCTCTGCCTCTAGGTCTCTCTCTTCTGGCTGTCTTTGAACTTCCTTAAGGATTGAAAGTTTGTCTGTTATCTTTTGAATTCTGGTACTCAGGAGAGTGACAGCCATACCTCAGCTAACTATCTAGAAAGTACTTTTCGAGTTAGGGCTCAACCCTTTCACATCCTGTATTGATCCCAGCTTAGTATGACAGTGTTTCACATTGAGTTTTGACAACATGAACATCAAACACGAGATATTGCTTCTGACTGGCCAGAGTCCCTGAGTGGTGCAGTAAGAGCTGGTAATGACTGACTCCTGGGGTGGGAGGGGCCGTGGAGGTCACTGCTGTCTGGAAACAGGGAGGGCATCAGATTATCATGGAGCATTTGCCATTTGATTTTATTTAAAAATAGATAACTTCACATACACGAAATGTGTAGCAACAGTAGTGCAAAGATTAAACAAACAAACATCCAAATGTTGTTCCTACAGTAGAGCAAGTGTCCAAAGCCCCAGATAGTTCATATTCATATGCATTCATACAACTTACGGGGTGGGAGTCATCCTTCTGATAAAAATGTATTTCATGAAACAATTAGAGGTTTCTTTCTGCTCGTGTCTGGATTTCCTAAGTTTTAATAATAGCTCTGTGATATCTCTGCTAATTAGATATGCATTAAATTCTTGAATTTTCCTATGATTGCTTTGGTCCTCCCCCTTCCTCCCCTCTCCTCCCTCTTCCTCCCTCCCTTCTTCCTTTCTCCCTCCTCCCTCCTTCTTCTACCCATCCTCCTTCCTCCTCCCTTCCCTTTCCCTCTCTCCCACTGTTCCTCCATTTTCTCTCTCCCTCTCTTCCTCCTTTTCATCCATTGTTGATGTGGTTTCTTTGGAAAAAATCACATAAATTTTTCTCTTCTTTTAGTTTGATTCTTTTAGAATAAATCTGCCCAGATTCACATTACTGCCATAGGGCTGAGCTTTTGTTCAACCACAAACTTTACTGAGGATGTAGTATGCTGGCTGCTAAATGTCTGCTGGCAGGACACTGGTTAGATGCCCTGACTCTGGCAGGACACTGGTTAGATGCCCTGACTCTGGCAGGACACTGGTTAGACGCCCTGACTCTGGCAGGACACTGGTTAGACNCTCTGGCAGGACACTGGTTAGATGCCCTGACTCTGGCAGGACACTGGTTAGATGCCCTGACTCTGGCAGGACACTGGTTAGATGCCCTGACTCTGGCAGGACACTGGTTAGACGCCCTGACTCTGGCAGGACACTGGTTAGATGCCCTGACTCTGGTAGGACACTGGTTAGATGCCTGGTTGACTCTGAACGGGTTCCCCTGCTGCCTCTTCCCTTCTGGCTTGCCAAAGGGTGCCATGCAGGCTACAGTGGGGGAACTGTCACCAAACGGCTTACTCGGCTGTGGTCCCTGCCTGCTACAGAACTGACTGGACAGGAAGTGCCCCTGGAGCAATAGAGGAAAGTCTGTTATGAGGGTAGCTAACTGCTGCTGTCTACCTGAGCTGAGGCCTCCGCCTCAGGATAGAATCCATGTGTGGTACTGCAAACCTGGTCAAAAGCTGGTGACTGGGATGGAGCCATGGGCATTACTAAATACTAAAAATGCTGCTATTCTCCTAAATGGGTATAATGTGCCCATCAAATTGTAATCTAAATAATTATGTTTATTTCCATGCTACTATTAGCTTTGGTCAGAGACAGTCCTTTTGGCAGTGGACAGTAGTAACTGCAAAGATTTATAACTGATCAAAGTGGTGAAATTAAGAGACTGTTGCACAATCAGCCATGGATGGGAGACTCTGCACTACCCCCTCCTTGGCTCAGCAGATAAATTAGAATATGCCATGGCAAAGTGCTATCCCATAAGGAAGAACAAATAGCTGTTCCTTTGTCTTGGAGCTGGCTTTACATGCTATATTTCTTACCAAAGGATGCCATGTTCTCTGTCCACACCAACACTGACCCAGTGACATTAACCAGGAGATCCAAAGGAAAGAATATGTGATTCTTCTAGTATTTCTAGTGATAAAGACCATTCCTTTGCTGAGTACTTACTCTCTGGATTGTATGATGTAATGCAATGTAACCCTCTCAGTGATACTGTGAGCTGGTTACTTTTATATACAATTTAACCTTCTCAGTGACACTGTGAGCTGGTTACTTTTATGTAACTCTCTCAGTGATACTGTAATCTGGTTAGTTTTTTATACAATGTAGCCCTTTCAGTGATAATGTGAGGTGGTTACTAACCTCACTGTTTCTCACAACAGAGCCTCAAAGATGTAAAAATAACTTGCCAGGTTCACACAAGTTTTAAAAAAATGAAGGGAGAATCTGGGTAACATTTGTAACCCAATGTTTGGGAAGCTGAGGCAGGAGGATTATGAATTCAAAACTAGTCTGAGTTACACAGAAGTTCTGCAGGCAGACTTGGTACTCAGTCCATTTAGCTGCAAAATTGCTGTCTCTGAATGGAATTCCCCTCTCCCTGGGCAAGGGCTATGCTCTGGAACTGAATTCTTCTCTCCCTGGGCAAGGGCTATGCTCTGTAAATGTGAAGTCTTGGTTCTGAACTGAATTCCCCTCTCCCTGGGCAAGGGCTATGCTCTGTGAATTCGAAGTCTTGGTTCTGACGGTGACTACAGGAGAGCATTGTTTTGTTGAAGAAACCTTATAGGCCAAGTCTCAAGTCTCTTCAGTGTAGCCTCTCTTGTTTGTCAACCCTCACGGTCAGGCCTAACCTTCTCTCAGTCCCCAGACAGCAATGGGGTGATCACTGAATCCTCTTTTGATAAGGCTGTTCTGGGATACACACGGGGCAAGCCACGCTGCTTTAGTTTGCATTATTCAGCAACACACTCTTCCCAGAAGATAGCTTTTGTCCTCCTTGCATATTTTGATTTCTAGTCACAACAGCGTATGCAGTACTGCATATCTAAATGTGTAAGCAGCCATGACCTTCTGTATATTCCATCGCATGGCATGCGCACACGTTTCCTGTTTGAGAAATTATTAGCAACGAGCCTGAATCCAAAGAGAGAGAAGTTGTCTTTGGCTGGGATTCCAAGAAACAGTCCCTGAACAGGGGACATGAGCAAGTGAATGACAGAGGAAATGCTCCTGGGGAAAGCCAGTGACAGAGTAGGAAAGCCAGTGACAAGGAAAAGGGGAACACACAGCAAAAGTGTGTGCAACTTCTGCTCCTGCTTGACCCCAGGGGAGCTCAGCAATATTAATTATACCTCAGACTTGGTCTCTAGCAAGGCAGGGAGTTGAACTTTGGTACTCTTATGCTGGGCAAGCACTGCCTTTAAGGCTGTAACCCTGCACATCTGGCTCTCTAGACTTCAATAAACCACGCAGCTGCTGGGGAGTCCTCTGGGGAAGATGATAGGAGTGAACTGCTGGAGAAAAGGTAGGCAGAAGTGATCTGGACATTCAGAACACACGGAGGCATTCTGCTCATATTGGCATGCAAACAATGTCCAGACTACAGCCCAGTGGCTAAAAGCGCAGTCAGAGGAAGATGGTCTGCATTTACACTCCTGCTTGGCTACCCCAGATACACAATCCGACCAGCCAAGACTTGGTTTCCTTTTAATAGGTGAGACTTGAGGTTTGTGTTAGAAGGATTATTTTGATGATAGTCACAAGCAGATTTTTCAGTAACTCTGATTCAATACAAAGATAAATTGTGGAATGTCCCTAGCCCAGCTGGACCATATGCCTTTATCCTTTTAAATTTTGTTATCAATTTTTTAAAAAGAATCTGCTGGTTTTACTGAAGCTGTGGATAGTTTTCTAAAGGGCCATGCTTGTAACAAGACTTGGCAAGCTTTACAGAAAGTTACCCAGTCTTCATCTCCTCTGGCTTTGTCTGTGCAGAGAACCCTTGTCTTAGAGAGAGACTCAGCAGCTTCTTCTAAGTTCTCACTCACTAGTTCTTTCTGTTTTTAACATTTTAGGATAGAAAACTTTGAACAGATTTTTTTTTAAGGGAAAGAACATAATGAGCCCCTGGAGAGGAATAGAAAAAAACCAACCCAGTTTTAACAATTATCAGTTCTCAGCCAGCCTTGTTTCATCTGCACCCTAAATTTATCTCCTTCCTATTATCTGAAGCAAATATTGGACACCGTTACCATTGCATCCATGAATATTTTACTATGTACTTCCAAAAGATATGAATGCTTTTGATTTTAATTTAAAATTAGCATATGCTGAGGCTGCTCTTCTTTCAATGCAAAGAGTTCATGCCTGTGAATTTTCACGCTTGTATAGATGTGTGTGTCCATCCTTATGATCACACTGCTGAACAAACATGTCACCCTATAGGAGGCGACATTCATGAGAACAATACCATGACCGGAACTTTTTTAAAAGCGGCAACAAATAAGCTTTCAAGGATACACGTGACCCTGTCTCTTTATAACCATGAATAGCTCCCCAACCAATATGCTCACAGTCTAATTCCTGCTGTCCCTCTTACAAAGGAAAGGGTCCTGCCTGGGCACTCTAGCGTGTCCTACACAACATGTGTTCTAAGCAGGTTCTGACAAGAGGTCCAAATAAACAAGGCACTTCTCCACTGGCCAGTGATAGGGATACAACTCAGGTCTTCTTCTGTGCTAGCCCCTCTCTACCACTGACAGCATTTTGCTTTATTTCATTTTGGGGAAGGTCTTGACCTTAAGATCCTCCCAATTCAGCCTCCCTAGTTACTGAGTTCATTGCACTCAACCAAAAACAATACATTCTGCAACAATGTGTTTAGTCTCTTCTGCACAGAATCACCTTCCTGTGCTACCCGGATCTCTCTCTTTGATAGCAATTTTGTGACACCCCAAGTTCTCATACAGTACAATTAGCCATGCTAACACGACTTTACCTTTTTTAGGGGATGGAGTATTTTAAGATGGTTCATGCCTTCTTTTCTCAATGACATAGAATTTTAACTTAATACTGGTTTTATTTCTTATGAAAATAGCTGCAAATGGTAGAGCTGAAAGGGAGGGCAAGTCTTTTGCTAACATGGGTGTGATGGTACATGCCTGTAAGGGCGACATCTTCGAGACTGAGGCAGAAAGATCTTGAGTTCAAGACCAGTCTGAGATGCATAGTGTGATCCTGCCCCAAAGAGGAGGAAGAGGACAAGAAGGATGAAGAGGGAGAAGAGGAAGAGGAATAGGAAGAGGAAGAGGAAGAGGAAGAGGAAGAGGAAGAGGAAGAGGAAGAGGAGGCAAATGGGGAGAAGGATGTGGAGTACGAATCACAAGTGGGATCACCTTACTTACTCAGGAGAGTGGGAGAAACATTGGCATAAAACTGGGACTAACAGTTGGAAATACTGCTTCTATTGAAGGACTCTTTCCATTAGATCAAGTGGCAAGGCAGGGGTACGACATTTCCACCATCACAGTGATCTTTAGTTTCCAAGGTCTCAGGCCACCCCTAATCTATAGACAGCCTTATTCTGGATGTTTTGTGTAGCATTTCCTTTTGGTAGCTTCGCGTGCTCCTACGTGGTACTCATGCCCTATGGATATGTCAACAGAGAGAGAACCACATTCCAGTGACAGGAAGAATGAAGGAAAGAGCTGTGTGTGGACATGTAGCAGCACTCTCTGGTACTAAGATGTCTGGAAGAAGCAGTGTGGCTAGGTCCAGCTGCTCTGCATTGTCTCCGCCTCCCTCCTGTCTCCGCCTCCCTCCTGTCTCCGCCTCCCTCTTGTCTCCGCCTCCCTCCTGTCTCCGCCTCCCTCCTGTCTCCAGTGTTCAGTCCTGAACCCAGCCTCCCTGCTACACTCACTGCTCAATCCCCGGCCTCACACCCCACACCCCACACCCCACCCTTCTGCCTCCTCCCCCCAAAAAGCTCTGAAACAGACCCACAGAATGGACAGAAAGCTCTTAGTGTCTCATCCAAATGCAGGCCCACCACAGCTGGCTTCTTGTCACTCAAAAAAAAAAAAAAAAAAAAGAATTAAGCCACGCCCCTGTCCCCACCCCATGCAGGAAGGACTGAGGAAGTGAATAGTGACCGTGGGGTAGCATTATCAAGACCGAGTACTGAAGCCACTCACACTGCCTCCTAGGCCAGAGCCAGGTTTGTTAGCAAGAGAAAGGATGTGGAGAAGCGCTGAGATGGGTCTTGAGTGGGCAGCAGAGAGTGTCTGCCATGGGAGACGCTCAAGGTTTTCATGGCACGGTGGATACAGCGAGAGTGCTGGAGAGATACAGCTGAAGAGCTGTACCTGCCCTACTGCTATGGCTGAACTGTGCACCCCAAATTCATATGATGAATCCCCAGTCCCCAGTGCCTCAAAGTGTGGCTGTTTACAAAGAAACCACAAAGCGGCTACTGAGTCTATTAGGCCATTAGGGTTGACCAGAATCAAATCTGTCTGTTCTTTATGAGACAACCAGGACAGAATTACATGAGCAAAGAGAAGTGGACATGCAAAGAGACAGGCAGGGTCTGGGTACCAGCCCACGGAGGAGGGAGGCCCTGAATGAAGCAGGTCCCGCTGGCACCTGAAGTGGAAGCCTCTAAACTTCAGAGCTGTGGGAAGATTAAGTCTTTGTTTAAGACATCCAGTCTGTGGCACCTCATTATAGAGACCCCAGAACCTAGCCCAGCATTTGCCCTCTGATGACATCAACTGTCCTGTGCCTCTTCTTTTTTCACTATCAAAGGGGCTAGCTGCAATGCCTGCTTATTAGCGTTAATGAAGAACTAAATGAGTTGTCTCTATGAACCAGAACAGTAAGCTCCATGTGGGTAACTGTTTGGTGCATGTGTGTAGTTACATGTAAATGTATAATATTGGCATGTCTACTCTCCATTGTCCCTCCTTTATTAACCAATAGTGAATAATAATAAATAATCTGATATGAGCCTGGTGTGGAGAAGACATGGATAAAACCCTGACCAAGGCACATCCGTGTCTTCTGATCTTACCGAGCTTGTGCTCTGGTGGGAGAAGGCTACAATAACTAAGTTTTTAAGCCACTCTGTAATGGCTGGGATTCCTGATTGTGTTGAATGCTTTGAGGTAGAACACCTAGTGATGAGAGAGAAAATAGAAGGTGAAAGAGAGTCAGCCACATGGAAGAACTTCCCAGGCAGTAGACGCAAAGGGAGTTTGACCTGGGCTAGCCTGGTACTGGAGCCAGTGTTGCTGGAATTGGTTAAGGTTGGGCCTGGGCCAGGATAAGCTGAAGTCCTTTCCAGGCTCCAGACCACACAGCACCTTTGTAGGCAGTGTGTGTGTGTGTGTGTGGGGGGGGGGTGCTTGACTTTCATTTTGGTGCAGAGAAGCCGCTTTAGAAAAGTGTGTTTGTTGAATGTGTTTGTTTTTAGCCACTGTGGCTGCTGAGTGGACAATCATGGAGCAGTGCGAGTAAACGTAAGGAGACAAGTTATAAATAGTAACAGGATGAAGAAAGGTGACGGTAAAGGAAGAGAGATCCAGGGGGAGGAGCCTATCACACCTGTGCCTCTGTGTGTGCGCGTGTGTGAGTGAGTGTGCATGCATATGCATGTGTGCATGCAAGAATGTGCATGTTTGTGTGTGTCTCTGTGTGTGTGTGTGCATGTGTGTATAAAATGTCAACATTGTACTCCTATATCATGTGGTTTCTGTGGAGGACCTCAGGCTCTGTCTTTTCTCACAGCTTTAGGCTGCTCTTCCATCTCACTCCATTCCTGGGGTATCAAGATACACGCCTCACCTCTGGATGGAGTTTGATGTGCAGCATAGTCCAGGGCTGCTGTACAGGGAGTCATTCACACAGAGATCAGGGGAGAGACAACATCCCTGACTTAGAGATGAGCTGGTTTGTCCATCTTGGCTGGCTGGTTATGAAGGTAACAGGACACTGGCATTGGCAATGGATGGAGCTTCCTCTGGAAAAAGCATAGTGTCTCGTGCCGAGACTCACCTCTGCTTTGGCTCTGCCTCCTCCTCTTCCCAAACCTACATTACAGTGGCAGAGGGAAGTATGTAATGTGGAAATTCACCCCAGTCTTCCTGGTTAGGCTAGTTATAGTAAATGTATTTGAATATTCCCTTAAACCTCTCTGGTTAGACTAGGTATAGTAAATGTGTTTCTCATGGACAACATTTTAGGTTCACAATGGTCTTCTCAAGGTAAGCGTATCCTATGTCAGTCAAGAAACTTCTATATGGGCTGGAGAAATGGCTCAGTGGTTAAGAGACTGACTGCTTTTCCAGAGGTCCTGAGTTTAATTCCCAGCAACCACATGGTGGCTCACAACCATCTGTAATGGGATTCGATGCCCTCTTCTGGTGTGTCTAAAGACACCTACAGTGTACTTATAAAAATAAAAAATAAATAAAAAAGAAGAAGCTCCTGCATTTGCAGGTGTGGTTTTCCTTCTCTGGTTTAGGGCCAGGGCAATCCCCCAGGGGCAGATGGGGCAAGAATCTCATGATGTAGAGGAGACTTTCAAATATTAGCTAAATATGTGTAGGATGGAAATAAGAGTGGAATGCTATTATAAAACATACGTTTCCACGGAAGTAAGTTTCCGTGTGCTCCCCGAACACTTGAAGCCCAAGGAAGAGCACAAGTGTCCCTTCAGTCAGCAAGGATGGTTTGAAGCTCTGGTCATAAGAAGGTCACAAGCAACCTTGCCAATTATAACTAAAAAGACCCGAGCCTCTCTGCCAACAAGGGCCTAGGCTGGTTGCCTGGCAACCAGAATGCATTCTCCTTGTTCAATGTTTGAGGCTTTAATTCAACAACCAAAGTTGTTCTTGATGTCCTTTACAATCCGGATTCATCTGTACACCTCTATTGGTGAAGGATTTATCTCATCTCCCTACTGAGCAGGCAAATCTAGATCAGAAACGGTAGTCTGCAAGAGATGGAAGATTGTCTCATGTCCATGTCACAGCTGAGACCCAGAGAAATCAAGCTCACCCAGTTAACAACACAAGAACCCTCCTATACGCAGTCTACTCCCCAGGAGGCTATTGGGTAATTTCAACACCTTCATTTGACCCCCACAGGGACCTCCTCACCCAGGACTCCAGAGCCTGGCTTGCCTATTGATCATGCAAAACAGTCCTGTATCCTCATGGAATTACACCCAAGCTCACTAACTCACACTTAGCAGGAATCATGCTGAATCTGTAGAAATCATCAGGCCAAGACTAAAATGAGGGCCCTCGTTACTCTCATGTACTGTATCCATAGTGATAAAAGCTATTGGCAGAAGGCAGCCAAGGAGAGGTTCAGCCAGCACTCCTCAGGGAAATGACAGAGGCAGCCTGCCTTTGCAAGGTCAAAGGCTCTGAGTGCAAAGGGCCACCTGCAGAAGAGGGCAGGAGCGGGGATCTGGGAAGACCAGGGTCCAAACTACAGGCAGTAGTTTAATGTGCATCTTTTAAGTAGTACCTTCAAAAAACACAGGTGTGGAAAGTACGTGTGTGTGTGTGTGTGTGTGTGTGTGTGTGTGTGTGTGTGTGTGTGCGTGCAGGGCTGAGCTGTTCAGCAAACCTAGCAGTCAGTGGCAGTCATGCTCTGAGACCTCAGGACAGGCTGAGACCTCCGAGCAGGAGGTTTTCAGGAACCTGTTTTTTGTTTTTGCTTTTGTTTTTTGTTTTGTTTTGTTGTTGTTCTTTTTTTTTTTTTAAGAGTCATCATGTTTATTGTTACTTTTGTTCTGGGCAAAAAGACCCCAAATGCACTTGGGATTCATGGAGCCTGATGCTAACTTTCTCCAGATACCCTCCACATGTCACCATGATGCCCAAAGAGTCCTGGGCCTCCTTCAAGGATAAAAGGGTAGGGAGGAGAAACAAGTAGGTTGTGGGGGTGTTAAAAATTGGGCTTTGTGAGTCAGGGGCAGCCTCAGCTTTCTGAGAGGGGAAGATGAGAAGGTCTGCAGCTCCGTAAGCAGCAACCGAGTGCCTGTCTTCACTGTGATGAACTGGCTAAGGCAGAGACCTGCCGACGGGGGCCAAGCAGGCTCCTCTGCACAGCCTACTCCCCACTCCGCCTGCAGGCATCAGTTTCAAGGTTCACTTTCCTCTTAGTGTGAGTTGGTTCTCTGCATCTCACCTCCATTTCACCACCTGCCCAAAGTGGGCCTAGGGTATGGGTGGAGTGTGGAGTACTAGCAAATTATAGAATATTATTAAGTTGTGACAAAAACATTAGCTTAACGCCTTTCCCGAGACCTGTATTGCTCCAAGCCAACGACAGAACAAGAATATAACTATTCAAGTGTTCTAATTGGTTTTTTAAAGCTCTTTTCAGTTTGTGTGCTTTCTTAATTCCCCCTCTCGGTTGTTGATCTTTACATAAATATATATTTAGGACTTTATAATCCACAATCTATCAACACGGTCTTAGGGTCAATTGTTTAACAAATACTAGGGAGCAGGGAGTGTGTGTCTTTGTGAGGGCACCTGTCACATCTTGTTGACATGATGTGCTCGTGAGCCTGGACCACCCCAAAAGCAAGCTCACTCAGCAGGCATTTGCCTAACATCTGCGTTTGTGTCTCTACCACCATGCACAGGCAACGGCCACTGAAGGAGCACTTAAGGTATCACAAAGAGCATAAAACTTTAATATTGGTGTGACCTTCCAAGGGTGGAACAAGAAGGCTGGACACCTGGAGATGAGGTAGTCTGGACATGTGTCCATATGGAGGGACAATAACAGTGAAGCCAGAGGAGGAAATGACCAGGCCATGCCAAACAGCTGGACAGGCCTTTTGTCTTGGTTTATGAGACAAGGTTTCATGTAGCCGTAGGGACCTTGAACTCACGATGTACGTAAGGATGACCGGAACTTCTGAGCCTCCTTCCTTCCCTCCCGAGTGTTAGACTTTTAACAAATAAAATATCCAATTAAAACAAAAAAGGGCCGGGCGTGGTGGCGCACGCCTTTAATCCCAGCACTCGGGAGGCAGAGGCAGGCGAATTTCTGAGTTCGAGGACAGCCTGGTCTACAAAGTGAGTTCCAGGACAGCCAGGGCTATACAGAGAAACCCTGTCTCGAAAAACCAAAAAAAAAAAAAAAAAAAAAAAAAAAAAAAGAAACATTTTGGCTTTACATTCAGTCTATTTCAAGTCAAAAGCCATCAAAGCCAAAGTGAATATAAAAAGGATAAACTTAAAAGAATTTGTTCAGGACACCGCAGAAGAATAGTGTCAGCCCTGGTTATCAGAAAAATAACAGAGAAATGGGGAAAAAGCACCATGTTGACTATATTTAAATCTTTAAAAATAATAAGAAACTTCTATCCATTGTTACAACCCTTTAGAAAGTTATTTGGAAACATCAGTGAACACGAGAACTATACAGCTCACATTGACTATTAATTAACAAACTTACATCATTTGTTTTATTAGACAAAGTCTCTTGTGGTCCAGGATGGTCTTAAAATTCTGATCCTTCACCTCTGCTTCCCAGTGCCAGGGTTTAGCATGCACTACCATGGCCGATTTGAGGCACTGATGGTAAATTACAGGCTCTTGTGTATGCTAGACAAGTCCTTTTACTGAGCTACACCCCTAACCCCACAACTAAGAACTTGTCTCAATAGTAAAAGCACACATACTTAAGTCTATCCATCCTACCTGTTGTTAACTGCAGGAACAAAATGGAATCAATCTAAATGTTTATCAAAAATGCTATCGTTAAATAAATTGTGATATATCCGACGAACTAAGGACTATCTGTGAGGTTTTGTAAAGTAACTTAGCTCAGCTTCTTCAGCAGTGAGAGTTGTATCCATTTTTCTTTGGTTTATGAAAAGGCCAACAACAAAAAATCCACTGCTGATACTGGATTCTTTAATAAAGGGCTGATCATTTTCCCTTAAGATCAGGAGAGAAGAAAAATGTCCACTCTGGTCACTTCATTCAATCTTATATTGAAGAATCTATGTGGAACCATTAGTCAAAAACAAACAAACAAACAAACAAACAGCAACATCCATACTGGGAAGAAAGATGGGAAACTGCAGAGAATCCTCAGGAACACACACAGCGGAGGATTTCCGTCAAGAGAGGGTCAGTAAGCAAAACCCACCGAGCTTCCTCTTGGAAGCATCAGACTAAGAACAGAGTTAAAGAACATTCATTTGTAATAACATAAAAAAATAACATATTTAGGAATTAATTCAGCAATAGAATTAACTATACTTTAGAAACTATAAAACGCCACTGAAATAAGTTAAGGAAAACTTGATGGCCCGGGACTGACTGCTCTTCCTCAGTCTGGGTCTCATTCCCAGCACCCACATGTCAGCTCACAGCTGTCCGTAACTCCAATCCCAGGGAATCTAGCTTCCTCTTCTGGCCTCCAGTAGGCAAACTTGTAGTACAGACATAAATGCAGACAAAACACCACCCACATAAAATAAGTATAAAACTTAGGTAAATGGGAAAATGTCACTTTTTCAAGTACTTGAAGAATAAATAAAAAGACAGTATTCTCCCAACTGGTCTGCAAATTCTCCTCAACCCAAATGAAAATAGCAACTGGCTTTGCAGAATTTGACAAGTTAATCTAATTATGCATATGCAAATGAGAGTTCCCAAGAATAACCAAAACAATCTCAAATGAGAAGACCAAAGGTGGAGGCTGTCTCAGCCCTGTGACACAACAGCACAGAGTACTTTGTAATGAACAGAGACACACTGGCTTACACTTCTGTGAGACAGAAAGTCCAAGATCAAAGGACTGGCATCTAGACTAGCCCCTCTCAGTCTGCTGCAGCAACAGCATCAATCCACTCTCAGGGTCAAATACTTCGGAGGCTAATTATCTCTCTTGTGACCTACTTCCCAAGTTTGCAATATATGGTCTTTGGGTGACATGTTCAAATCAAAGCAGAAGATTCATACATCCTGATTGCAAAACCAGCTATAGTAATTAAGACAGTGTGGTACTGACATGAGGTAGACACATGGATCAATGGAATAGAATTAAGAGGACAGAAATAAACTCCTACATTTGCAGTCAATTGATTTTCAATAAGGGTGCCAAGACCGTTCAGTGTGTGTGTGTGGGGGGGTAGTGTTTGCAACGAATGATACTGGGCCAGAGGGATAGCAGCTACATGCTAAAAATGAAATTGGACCCCTTTCTCACACATAGAATAAGGCAGAGACTCAACTCTAGGAGCTTAAACTATAATAGTCTTGGAAGAAAATATGGGAGTGTATTTTGTAGCTTAGCATTAGGTAAAGTCGTCTCAAATATGACATCTAAAGGATAAATAATAAAAGGACATAATTTAGGAACTCATAAAAATTAAAGATACTGCTGTCTCACAGGAAACTGGAGCAGGAATTCAAAGACAGGCAGTGGCCTGGAGAGAACATGTGCAAAGCACACACCTGGTTAACACCCAGCACGAAGAACTGTCACGCCTCAATAGCTGACAGTCAAGCGTCCTAGTTTAAAAGTGAGCAGGGATCAGAGGAGCTTCTGAGATATACAAATGGCCAATAACCACGTGAAAAGGTGCTCAAGACCCTGAGCATCCAGGCAAAGAATATTAATGCCACAATGAAACAACACTCTAGTCACTAGGATCGAGCTCTACGGCTTTAGATTATTTATCCTATGTGTATAGATGGTGGGTTTTTTTGGTTGTTTGGGTTTTTTTTGATATTTTCTTTATTTACATTTCAAATGTTATCCCCTTTCCTGGTCCTCCCCTACCTGCCCCCAGAAACCCCCTATTCCATCCTCCCTTCCCCTGCTTCTATGAGGGTGTTCCTCCACTCACCCACCCACTCCTGCATCCCTGCCCTCAATTCCCCTACACTGGGGCATCTATCAAGTATTCATAGGACCAAGGACCTCTCCTCCCATTGATGCCTGACGAGGCCATCCTCTGCTACATATGCAGCTGGAGCCATATGTACTTCTTTGTGGATGGCTTAGTCCCTGGGAGCTCTGGGGGGTCTGGTTGGTTGATATTGCTGTTCCTCCTGTGGGGTTGCAATCCCCTTCAGCTCCTTCAGTCCTTCCTCTAATTCCTCTATTGGGGACCCCGAGCTCAGTCCAATGGTAGGCTTCAAGCATCTGTCTCTGTATTTATAAGGCTCTGGCAGGGCCTCTCAGGAGACAGCCATATCAGGCTCCTTTCAGCATGCACTTCGTGGCATCCACAATAGTGTCTGGGTTTGGAAACTGTATATGGGATGAATTCCCAGGTGAGGCAGTCTCTGGATGGTCTTTCCTTCAGTCTCTGCTCTACACTTAATCTCCATATTTACTGCTGTATTTTGTTCTCCTTCCAAGAAGGACCAAAAGCACCCACACTTTGGTCTTCCTTCTTCTTGAGCTTCATGTGGTATGTGAATTGTATCTTGGTTATTTGGAGCTTTTGGGCTAGTATCCACTTATCAGTGAGTGCATACCATGTGTGTTCTTTTGCGGTTGGGTTACCTCACTCAGGATGAGATTTTCTAGTTCTATCCATTTGCCTAAGAACTTCATAAATTCATCATTTTTAATAGCTGAGTAGTACTCCATTGTGTAAATGTACCACATTTTCTGTATCCATTCTTCTGTTGAAGGACATCTGGGTTCTTTCCAGCTTCTGGCTATTTTAAATAAGACTGCTATGAACATAGGGGAGCATGTTCTTTCTTTCTTGCTTGCTTGCTTGCTTGCTTGCTTTTTTTTCATTTTATTTCTTTTTTTTTTTCTTTTTTTGAGACAGGGTTTCTCTGTGTAGCCCTGGCTGTCTTGGAACTCACTCTGTAGACCAGGCTGGCCTCGAACTCAGAAATCTGCCTGCCTCTTTCTCCCGAGTACTGGGATTAAAGGCGTGCGCCACCACGCCCGGCTGGACTGTTCTTCTTAATGGACAATAACAACTATTGATGAGGATGTGGAGAAATTAAGATTCGAAAGCACTACTGGTGGTAGTGAAAGATGCTATAGCTACATTGGAAAAGGCATAGACAATGCCCTAAAAATTAAACTTGGAATCACTGTATAACCCCACATCCCACTGTTATGCATGTCCCTAACAAATGGAAATACCTATCCACAAAGGAACATAAGCATATGTTACAACACTATTATTCAAATTACCAAGAGCTAGAGACAAGTGTCCATCAAAAGATGAGTGGGAGTGTCGGAAGACGGCTCAGTGAGTAACGTGTTTGCCACACAAGCGTGAGGACCCAAGTTCAGATCCCCAACACCCATGTAAAGCTGGATAGGCCCTTTTAGTGGCTCCCTTGTATACCCAAAGGTTAGAAGGTGGAGACAGGAGATTCCCAGGACAAGCTGGCTAGCTAGCTAAGCCAGTTCAGCAGACTCCAGTGCAGTCTGCCCTAGATGCTTTCTGTCATGAGAAAACAGCAAAACAGCGCTGACCAAACCAACTGGGGGGTGGGGGGAGGAGGAAAGGATCTGTTTGGCTTACACCCTTCCACATCTCACTCTATCACTGAGAGGCCAAGGCCAGAACTCGAGGCAGGAACTTGGAGGCAGGAACTGAAGCAGAGGCCAGGGAGGGGTGCTGCTTACTGCCTTGCTGCCCATGGTTTAACCAGCTTGCTTTCTTATAGAACCCAGGACCACCTGATGCAAGGTAGCACCGCCCACATGGGCTGGGGTCTTGCACATCAATTATTAATCAAAACAATTGTCTCACAGATACACTGACAGGCCTGTGAGACGGGGCAGTTCTTTCCGGTGACTCCAGATTGTGTCAAGTTGACAAAAAGTAGCCAGTAACCAGCTCACCCTGTCATATCAAGTAAGTGGAGCCTGATCAAAGACCATACCTGACGGAAACTTCTGACTTCTACACTCGGGACCACACATGCCTCGGCACCAGCACACACATGTGCATCCACCTATATGCAAACACGTATACACTCACGTGCACATACACATGTACATACACATGCACAAAAAGATGAATGACCGAATAAACTGTGTGTGTTTATTCAGTAGACTATTATTTGTTTTTTTTTTAAAAAAGAAATTAAGTATCGCTACAAGCTACAACATGGGTGCTTATATTAAACAATCCAGACGCAAATGGCCACATATATAATTACAGTTGTACAAAATAGCCACAGTGGGAAAATCCATGGAGACAGATTTTTGGAAGAAGTGGAGATGGCATAGAATAAGATTGTTTCTGAGGTAATGGAGGTGAACTAAAATTTGTTATTATTGTACAATCATATGATTACAGTAAATAGTGCTGTGTCTTTAAATGGTGTTTTCTGTGTTGTGTAAGTTACATCTCAAGGTATGTGCTCTAAACAGGTTAATCGGTTGTCTTGATAGACTTTTAAATCGGGAAAGAGAATGCCATAATAATGCATGCTTGAGAGAGTATACAAATATTTCCAACAGCTACACACCAGGCTAACACTGAAGTAGGAAAGCAGGGAGGAGCTTGGAGACCGTGGAAGTTTATTAATTTTTTTCATTAATATATTTAGAATTTTTCCAAAAATATATACACATATACATACATATATTACATGCATATATTTGGAATTTTTTAACTTTTTGACTGAAAATAGAAAACCTTATAATTTAAATTTTTTACTATTTTTACATACAAAGTAATATATGTCATTATATTTTGGTGGAATGACATACTTTTTAAAGTGAAACTGGCCCAGACAGATGGCTCAGTGGTTAAGATCTTAAGCCAGCATCTCGTTCCCAGCACCTGAATCAGGCAGTTCTGAACTGCCTGTAACTCGGGTGGTTCTACCAAAGTATAATGGCCCATGTAGAGGCAGGGGACGATGAATGGACTCCAGGTGACCACCAGGAAAGCCAAAGAACTAACAAGGGTGTTTTTCCTCCTCCTCCTCCTCTTCCTCCTCCTCCTCCCCTTCCTCCTCCTCCTTCTCTCTCTCTCTCTCTCTTTCTCTCTCTCTCTCTTTCCCTCCTTCTCTCCTCCGCCTCCGCCTCCTCCTCCCCCTCCCCCCTCCATTTTAGTCAAAGACTGGACTGTGTAGCCAGCCTAGCCTCAAGCCTGCGATTCTCCTGAGTTAGCCTCCCAAGTGCTGGGACTACAGACATGCACAACCAAGCACAGTGAGTTTGAAGGACAAGGAGGCGGTGTAGGAGACTGGCAGCAGCCAGCAGAACAAGGTGCCTTCAAGGTCATTGATTGTAGATCTTCAAGGGAGGGAGTCCAGGCTTCTGGCTCAGAGGAGAGATGAAGGGGCATAGTGCTCAAGACCTTCACTGTTGAGAACTTCTCACAGAAAGAAAGAGGAGATATGGAACGGGAGTGTGAGTCAGAAAATGGGTATGGAAGGTGTTTTTAGAACACGAGGCTGAGGGTGTAGAACCTTGTGTTTAAATGAGGGGTTGTTACAAACACATAGAACTGGGAGAGAAAAGGAGTGTCAGATGGTAGATTTATGTTTGGATGTAAGGTTGGGGCCCTCATCTTCTCAAAGCAGAAGGGGTGTGGGGAACAAAACGGAGAGAGGGTTACAGAGGATCAGAAGGTGTTGGGGGACAGAAAGGGTGAGAACATCTTCAAGAAACCAGCATCCAGGGCTGATATTTAAAATATACTTAGCAGCCAATGCAAAAAGGAGACCAGCACCGGACACTGGCTGCGCCCCCTCCTGGCAGGACCCAGGAGGTCTCTGCTTGATCAGCGCTGGTGGGGCCTCAGAGGAGATGTGGACGGTGGAGGAACCTGGGTAGCAGATCCCAGAGTAACGAATCCAAACCCTGCAAGTGTCGGCTGCCTGGAGCTTTGAAAGTCTGAACGAGAGCTCGACAAATCCCTCAAAAGCAGCCATTTGTGATTTAAAGAATACCTCGCCATAAAAATCATTCGTCCTTAGCACGCTGCTTTGGAATGGTTTTCTTTTTTAAGTCAAGTCAACAATGGATGCCTCACATAAACGAAACACACGTTGCTAAAATGTCCACAGAAAGCACTGGTAGACACTAAAACCCTCCGCACTTTCTTGACAGCAAGCAGACTCCCAGTTAACAGGGAGTATGGAACCACATCGAACCTGACAGCATGGGATCTGTCCTTTCCCTGAGGTTCTCCCTGGGAACTGCATCGCAAATGCTCCAGGACGACGCAGCCTCTCTCACCAGAGCAGAGGAACCAGTGTGATGAGCACTCAAGAGAATATGGGATGGCGTGTGGGGAATCCCAGGTGATAAAAGGGCACACAGTGTGGAGACTGTCACTACGGCAATTGCATCAGCCCTAGCCACGAGTCTGCCTCTGACAGAAGACAGAGTCCCAGCCACCCTGTTCAGAACCCCATCTTAGGGAAGACTGAGAGGCACCACGTCAGATATGCAGGATGAGGGCTGAGTCTGGAGGAAAACCTGGAAGTTCGGCCCTTCTCATATGATCTGCTTCTTTGAAATATAATTTTCTGACTGACGAAGACCTTGATGGTCTCCTAATCTGGCCTGTTAGAGATGGAGAGCATTTACATGTATTTATTAGACAGTTAGGCTTATATTTACAAGTCCAGTTCGTTGCATCCAATATCCTTGCAACATCTTTGCTGGAAATCCTAAATTATCATATACCCGCAAAAGAGGGGTTTTGTGACACACGTCACTTCTTTATCATTCAAGGCCTAGAGGATACTGCCTCAGAGGCTCATGGTATGATGTGGAATGCCTTAAGGCTGGTGGTATAGTAGCCAAGGCACATGGGTAAACTCCTAAAGAGTTGAATTCTTTCCCACTTACCCTGTTCAGAACTGCCCTATAAAATGTTTTGTTTTGTTTTGTTTTGTTTTGTTTTGTTTTGTTTTGTTTTGTTTTTCTACCTCCTGAAGGCACAGGGCATGTTCCTTTAGAGGCCCCTTTCAAGAGCTAAACAAGTCTATGGTTACATTTAGCCGGGGATGGGGGGGGAGGCATTTCAGTAATTAATATGTCTGGTACAGGATAATAACAAAAACCACCCCCAGTGGGAAAGAGAGTGATGTAGGCACACACACACACACACACACACACACACACACACACACACACACACACGTGTTTCTTCCAACCTGGCACTTCTCCCTGCCCTAGCCTGACCAGCTCCTCCAGGAAGGGGGGGGAGGGGGGGGAAGAGAGCTAAGGAAATGAGGTTTGGGGGTGCTTGCATACAGGATGCTCCTGCCCACAGCCTTGTTTCCACTCCGTCTCCTGGAACTTTCTTGGGCTTGTCAGAATTCAGCTTCTCAATGGTGCCCACTGGCAGGTGCTGACCACCCAAGATCCTTTGATACCATAGGATCATGCGCCCCCACAGGGTCATTCCCCCTCCCCACTAGTGGCTTTAGCTCCGCCCCCCGCCCTGCCCCCAGCCCTGGACATGAGGTAAATGGGTAAATGTTGTGCCTCTTTCTGCTTAGGTCACTCAGTCATTGAGTGGGATCTCGTTTCTACACTGTGGCACTCTCTGTGGGACTAAATTGCTTCCCCCATTGATATGCAAGCTTTTTTTTTTTTTTTGGTCAATTTTGATTTCTCGGACTTGAGCCACACTGCAGTCTGTACCAGGTGTCCAGGGTAGAATACAAGGAGCATGCGCTGTGCTGTGTGAGAAGCCCGCCTGAAGTCTCTCACACCAGAGGCCAAGACAAGCTGCCTGGGCTTCCTGCTGTGGGAGCAAAGGAAGGGCCCACCCCTCAGAGCTCTGTCTACAGAGACCTTCGCCAGTGCTCAGCAGCCCTGCCCGCATCTATATATAAGGTAACAGAGACATTGCACGGCTCCCATAGCTCATGCAAATCCTCCCTAGTGAGGTATAGCACTGGGTTTGGTTAGAGTGTTGACAACTAGGATCATCAGGGAGGGGGACCCTGCAGAATGGGGGAACACTGAATACACAGGAAGGATTCACTTAACATATCGGCACCAGAGTATCCATCCCTACTCTTCCAGTCACAACTAATTTCCAAGCCCTTTCTTTTCTTTCCTTTTCTTTTCTTTTCTTTTCTTTCTACTTTTCTGTTCTTTTCTCTTTCTTTCTTTTGTTTTTTCTCTTGGCGTTGTTTTGTTGGCAACTGTGGGTGGGACAGGGTCCTTCTTTAAGACAGAGTACCTGGCTATCTTAAGTCGCAACATGTAGACCAGGCTAGCTTCACAATGCAGGCAATCCTCCTGCCTCAGCTTCTCAGATGCTACAATTGCAGAGACATCCTATCCAGCTAAGGGGTTCTTCAGCAGGCAGATCAAATGCCATTTCTATAAACTTTGCACAGCTTCTGGGTTTCCGGTTGTCGGATGAGAGCTAACTATAATTTCATTATGCAGGGGTTTTTATCATAATGGGATTCATTGAAATTTCACCAACAGCAAGGATTGCCAGAATCTACAGGAGTGTTATTTATGAGCTGAGCAAGTCTGACGTTCCAAATAAATAAGGGAAGTGCTTTGAGTCATGAACAATAACAAACTGGCTGCCCTTGAGAGAGAAAATGCACAGGAGAAGAGTTCCCTTTGAGTTCTAAGTGTTCTGCCATGGTGTGCATTAGAATTCACTTATATCGGAAAAGCCAACAGCCTCGCTCAGTCGCGTGAACCCTGTGCAGGTCAGCAGAGGCCAGACAGCAGAGCTATGGAGCAAGATGGTGCCACAATCACAATGTTTTGTCGTGGCCCTATAGGATACTGTCCCCATCCTTCCTGATGAAGCCTGTGGCTGGCATATACCACAAATTGGCCTACAGCCGCCTTCCTGCCACCCTTGGTCTGTAACTCTGTGCTTGGCTCTTTCCTTACAGCATGAAGTGTTTTAGAACTCCATCAATAAGTCGCTTGAAGGCACAAGATGAATCTCACATACACTAAGAGATAACCATGTCTGGGATGTTAATGTTGTTTTTTAATTACTTTACTTATTTACATGCCAAATGTTGTCCCCTTCTCGAATGTTTTTATTTTTTGAGATAGAATCTTACTATGGAGTCTAGGCTGGCCTTGAACTTGCAATCTCCCTCACCCCCATTTTACCTTATAAATACTGCTGCTAAGTTATGAGCCACATTGCCCTGACTTAGTCACGTACAGATTTAATGTCTATGGCCATATCGAGTGCAAAGCAGACAACAGATTTTAAAGATTGGAATGTCAGTTAAAGAAAGGTAAAAGCACAATCAAGCGTGTATTTTGTCTCCGGCTCTCTTGAACCATAGAGCATAGAACGGAAGTCCCATAAATGATAATAGAATCTGCTTATAGCAACGAGTTCCTCTCGGTAGCCAGCATGTTAACATATCCTTCTACGCTGTCAACATCACTGTCAGGACTGTGATTCACTCCGCTCTGGGTTGATCTCTATGGACATTTTGGAGACAAAGGAGGCAATGACGGATTACTGATGGCGGTTGGAACTGAGCCTACCGTCTTCCTAAACTCAAGTCGATTTCTAAAGCAAAAGTGGGTGGAGCTCTAAGTGAATGGAAAAGCATGCGCAGAGCAAGCTTTGTCAACTCTGCTACAGAGAGCCGATGAAGGAACTCTCATAAATTGGAACTTTCCCCCCAAAAGGCTGTGACTCTCACAACCACATCAAAAACCATAGGTTCTTCATCAAAATGCCCTGGGGCTGCAGAGGTCACTGGAGTTAGGAGCACAAACGTGGGGGCGGGGTAGGGGGGTTCCCAGCACTCACATAATTGCTCACAGTCATCTGCGTCTCCGGTTCCAGGTGTTCCAACAC
Source organism: Mus minutoides (assembly GCA_902729485.2). Taxonomy (NCBI): domain Eukaryota; kingdom Metazoa; phylum Chordata; class Mammalia; order Rodentia; family Muridae; genus Mus; species Mus minutoides. Next base: position 1,736,992 of record LR749749.1, on the reverse strand, counting down.
CCTCTTCTGGCTTCCCTGGACACCAGGCATGTATATAGGCAAAGCACTCATACACATAAAATAAGGTAAAATAAAATAAACCTAAAAACCACAAACCAGGCACGGTGGCACACATATACGGCATGTTCTTATGACCTCTGATACTGGAAAGCTAGGACGAGTGACTGCAAACTGTGGCAGTATCTGCCTAGTATGTGTCTGTTGGGTAATAATTTTCCTACTCCTGGAGGGAGAGGGAAGTTGGTGTGTCAGAAAGTAAACAAAACTTGCAAGTCTCAGAAAGCTATAACTAGATTCCTAAGCCCCCCTCCTTATGCAAGGAATAACAGGTAACAGTAATAACTGCGAAGGAAGATCCACCCTCTTTCCTGGGAACCGCTGCTGATTTTACTCTCTGCATACTTCTTGTCTCCTGACCTCTAAGAATAAGGAACAGCTGGGCATGGTGGCTCACGCCTTTAATCCCGGCACTCGGGAGGCAGAGGCAGGCAGATTTCTGAGTTGGAGGCCAGCCTGGTCTACAAAGTGAGTTCCAGGACAGGACAGCCAGGGCTATACAGAGAAACCCTGTCTCTAAAAACCATAAATAAATAAATAAAGAAAGAAAGAAAGAAAGAAAGAAAGAAAGAAAGAAAGAAAGAAAGAAAGAATAAGGAACAGAGAAGAGTGAGCAGAATAAGGATTTATTAACCAAAGAGAAAGAGAAAGCTCTAGATGGGTCACAGCAGCAGCAAGGAGACTTGGAAAGTTTACCACCAACACCAAAAAGTCCCTTACAGATTAGAACTAGAAAAACATTAGCTTAAAAATCCTCTTTCACAGGTAGTGTCCATTGCCTGCGTTCGCTCCTTGGATACATGTAGAAAATGTATTTAATACAGAAAGTGCAAAATGCAATGTGAAACTATATGTCTTGCCCTTTGAATGCCTAGTCTAACTATATAGATTCGTTAAGTTGCATAGACTTGGTGTCTGGTTAACTTTGGTGAGTGGTCCTTTTGTTTATTTGTAAGTTCTTTTATAATAAAATTTATTTAAAAAGAGAGAATGATTACTATTGAAGAGAGAAGGTCTAGGAGTTTTTAATAAGTTTAGGAAGGTCCTAATTGGCTAGTTGTATATATGCAAAATAGGTGAAAATACAAGCCAATCAGAGGAAAGTTCACCAAGCTGAGAAGGGTTCTCAATTAAGTCTTTATCTCAGTCCTCTCTTCCCCTTTTTGGGGTATCTCACGGGTATGGGAGAGGTAAGATGAGGGAGTGGGGGTATACCTAGAGCTTCCAGCCTCCAATTCTGGGCACAGCCTGGAGCCTCTCCTACCTCCTCCCTCTGTCAGAGCACAGTATGTGTGCTGACCACACTGGGGTGGGCTTTGTTTCTAGGGATGTAGCTGTCTTTGAGTGATTCTAGCTCCTGGAGAGGTCCCTCATTCATGCTCTGTAAGGAATTCCAATAAGCTCCCTGCTTTACCAAGTGCAATTCAGAATCCTTCCTTCAACCTGCTGGTGGCAAGCAGATTCTCTGAGAAAAGCCTCACAACTGCACAACAGGGTTGTGTTAGCTTTCTCCTTATTGCGAACAAAACAAAACAAAAACCTGCAAAGCAGCTTAAGGAGGAATGGATTTACTTTGCCTTACAGTTCCAGGGTAGAGCCCATGGCGGTGAGACATTGTGTCAGCAGAAACCTGAGGTAGACGGCACGTTGTATCCGAAGTCAGGAAGTAGAGAGAGATGGATGAGACACCCAGCTTTCATTCAGTTCATAAACCGGAGCCACCTACTAACTAACTTAACCTAAATAATCCCTGCAGACATTCCTGGAGGCTAACCTAGAAACTCTCTACATTATGCCCAGAGGTTGGTCTCGGAGATGAGTCTAGATTCTTTGAGTTGACAATCAATATTGCCCATGACATGAACCTCTCCAAAAGACAGACACAAAGCTGCCAATAATCCCACCACTCAGGAGGTGGAGGCAGGGATGTAAGGCCAGCCTTGCTATAGAACGTAGTGAGTTCTAGCCCAACTGAGACTACATGAGACTTTATTTCAAACACCCCACCCCCGACACACACACACCACCAGCACCCACATGCAAACACACACACACACACACACACACACACACACACTGACTCCAGGGAGCTAGGATGGGCCTTTGTGCTTCTTTTTAAGTTCCATGGGTGGGTCTCATATGCAAATTAAGAGGAAGCACTTTAGCTGGATCTAGAGGATATAAAACAGGAGTCTATGAATGTAGCTCAGTGGTAGAGCATCTGCCTAGCAAGCCCTGAGCCCTAGGTTCAACCCCCATCACACCAATGCACACATGCACCATGCACATATGCACACATGCACCATGCACATGTGCACACACACAGATGAATAAACTAGAGGGGCTGGAGAGAAGGCTCAGCCGTTAAGGGCATGCACTGCTCTAGAAAAGGACCTAAGTTCAGTCCCCAGCACTCATATCAGGTGGAATCACAACCCTCCATGCCTCCAGTTCCGGGGCTGGGGGTTTATGGATGCCTCTGGGTTTCAAAGGCTGCTTCACTCACGTTCACAGGCACTCTAATAAACACATAATTAAAAATAAATGGCTTGCCGGGCCTGGTGGCACACGCCTTTAATCCCAGCACTCGGGAGGCAGAGGCAGGCGGATTTCTGAGTTCGAGGCCAGCCTGGTCTACAAAGTGAGTTCCAGGACTGCCAGGGCTATACAGAGAAACCCTGTCTCGAAAAACCAAAAATAAATAAATAAATAAATAAATAAATAAATAAATAAATAAATGGCTTTTAAAAGAATGAGTCAGGAAAAAAAAAGTCTAGCTAGAGGACTCTTCCAGTCAACTTAAAAAGAAGTGAGCGACCGAAGTAGATCGGGTAGAGAACATGTGGAATCTCAGCGCTTAGGAAGCTGAAGTGGGAGAAACTCTCTACCTACTCTCCCAGGGTCAGTTTACTCTTTTCCTCTCCTATCTTGGCTAGGTAGTCATAAAAATGTATGCATTGGCATTTTAATAACGTCTCCCACCCCAGGCCTCAAACTCTCAATGATGTTTTATGTTCATAACTCAAAGTAGCAGCAGCAGCAGCAGCAGCAGCAGCAGCAGCAGCAGCAAGGATAAGTGGTACCCCACCCCCACCCCGTGCATACCGGATTAACTCATGGTTCTAATGCAGTCTTAATAGCCAGTCCAGGCATCCCAAAAGGGGACAGGAAGTAGGAGTATAATCCTTAGACCTGGGGCTCAGGCGGGGCCTCAAGCAATTTTTAACCTCACCAGCTACCTGGAGAGTCTGGAAAAAAAAAAACAAAGTTAACTCTCTTCAGAAAACGTCCCTCACCACTCAGAACGTGCTTTCAGGGGATTCTATACTAGAATTAACTTTTGAATTAACTTAATCGAATAAATAATAGTCCAAGTCCTTAATATATGGTAAACAGAAAGCTGTAAGACCTCAAGAATCAAACGGTCCAGTAGTCAGAACAAAACAGTGGCTAGAAATCAACCCATTCATAGATAATGACAAGCACCATGGAGAAGAGAACATTCTAGAAGCCAGTGGCAGAGATTTTGTACAGGTTGAGTTTAGGAGGGAGCTTAGAAACTTGTGCTTTGAGAGGCAGTGGGTGTGGTGTGGTGGATTGATCCAGGCGACCCTACCAGGCATAGCAGGCCAGTCAAGTAAGTTAATCAAGAATCTAAGATACTGGGCTGTGCTGATTAGGGGTCTAGGCAGTGACAAAAGTTGGGGTCAGGGGTGGCGATGCTACTAAAATGCTGAGTAGTGTTTTATGAACACACACACACACACACACACACACACACACACACACACACACACACACGGGAAATGAGCAAGTTTGGCTGTAGGGGAGCGGCCTTGAAGTCCTCGGTCCATTATCAGGGTCAGAAGTTAGCCCTGTGTCTGCTCAGTAAGATGAAAGAAAACCACGGGAGGGCAGCGGGTGGCAGAGAACTACACTGGGCTCGTGGGCCTGAAAGTGAATTTTAGCTGCTGTGTGTAAAGCCCTAGGTGTGTAGACAGAAGGAAGGCGGTAAGAAGGTTACAACAGGTCAGGAATAAATAACCAGCAGGCGGAGGATCCCGGATCCCGTCCTGCCTTTTGTTGGGTGAGGAGCGCCAGGCAAGCGCGTCCACCTTGGCTTAGGAAGGAGGCGATTGGACCGTCCGCCCGCAGCCGCAGCCCCGGGTGACGGTGAGGGACCCGGGGACGGGGGAGGTACAAGCCGGGACCTCAGGGCTCCGCCGTCCACCCGAAGCCCCGCGACGGGGACCCCGGAGTAAGTCGGGGACGGGCCGCGCTGCGGCGGGAGGGGGCGGGCGGGCAGATCCCACCCCTTCCTGAAGGAAGCGCCCTCCCCACCGCGACTGCCACCGCCGCCGCTGTCGCTGCCGCCGCAGGTCACGGCCCGCGAGCCGCTGCCGCCCGGAGCAGGTAGGCGCGGCGCCCTCATCCGCCCCTGGCCCCGGATGCCCGGCTCGCCCCGCTCCCGACCCAGCGGGGACCCCACCCCGGCGGCGGCGGTGCTTCTCCAGCCCCCGGGCGCGTGCTCTCGAGCCCGAGGCGGGCGGTGCGGCTCCGCGGCGCGCCCGTCCCGCTCGCCGCCGCCGCAGTGTCGCCTGCGGCCCCCGCCCCGCCCGGTGACAGGTGTCCCACCGCCGCGGGTGGGGTCCGGGGAGGAGCGGCGGAGCCGAGTTCGCCGGCTCCGGGCGCTAACTTGCGGTGCCCTGAGCGCAGCCCCGCGGCCGCCCTGCTGGGCGCGTGTTCCTGGGAAGAATCCAGGATTTCGGGCTGAACCAGGGGCAGTGCGGGGGTGGGGCACGGGTCGCGGTGCACGAGGGGCTCTGGTTATCCACGGTCATAATAATTTTCAAAAGTCGACATCCTTGGGTTATGGAGAGAGCCTTCGCTGAGTGGTTTCCCCCCTCCTTAAATGAATCAAAGAGGGAATAAGGGGCTTTCCAGTTGAAATTCATGTTCCTTCCTCCCCACCCACCCCCATTCATCCCTCTCCGTCCACCCCTAACCCCCGTGGCACTTTATTATACCCTAAGCACTTTGCTGATCTTTTGGTCGCGGTTTTTCCGACCAGATCTTTCAGGGCTGAGCCAGGGTGGTGATTGCCAACGTGAGAACAGAGCCTAGGTGAATGGAAGCCAGCCAACCCCCCTGGGCGATCCCAGGCTGACCTCCTACATACATGGTCCTGATAGGGAACCGAAATGCACGGATGCACTTAAAAAGCAAGACAGAATAAAGCACTCCTTAGATCTATTACAGTAACACAGCCGAAAGGGTAATATTAGTTTCTGCTTCTTCAATTCTCTGCTTGAATCGAAGACAGATTTTAATAATGCACGATTGTAACTCCATTCTGGGCTGCAGTTAATAAAAAGGGTAGGCGAATGTGAATGTATGAAGTTCATGGTAGCAGTTAGTAAGTTGACCCACATAAAATATCCAATGTCGAGGGTAGACCGTTAGGCGAATACACGTTAATAGATGCAAAGTGAATAATTTTACAATCTCAACTTGCATCAGATACCTAACTTTTTCTTACTCGCGTCCTGGAGAGAACTCTGCTTCCAGAGTAACCATATCTGTGCACCAGCTCTCTCTCTCCCCCCTCTTTGCCTCCTTCTCCCTCTCCCTCTGCTCCCCCCTTTTCTTTGTCTCTATCTCCCTCCTTCACCACTCACCCCACTACTAACCCACCTGAGACAAAGTCTCTCTATTATGTAGCTCTGGCTGTCCTGGAACTTACTATATAGACCAGGCTGAACTGGAATTAGTAGAGAGAGATCCACCTGCCTCTGCCTCTGAGTACTGGGATTAAACGCACGCATCACCATGCCCCGCAACCGTCATCTCTTAATGAACTAGAAGTGTGAATTTAATTTTCTTGGCATAAGCATGGGAATTTTAATAGTTTGCCCTTGATGTACAAATTACTTAAATGTTTTCTGCAAGCCTCCCAAGTTGGAAGCTGACAAACTAGATATAGTAAATAAAAGGGTAAGGAAGTTTTGCTAGCATTAATAATAATTGACAGATGTTATGACACTGGTTAAACATGAACAGTTTGAAAAAAACGCATGCTTATTTCGATCTGCAGGTTAGCTGAATAAAGTCTGTTTGGTTTACTTAAATTTGCATTATAATATCTTGATAGCAGTTTCTTAATCCGTGTTTCTTGTTCAATGCTTTGCGAGAGAGGCAGATCGCTTTAGAGGGTCATCGTTTTTTGTGGACACAGCAATGCTGCCTTTGTTACAGCCTGCTGTCACCTTGTTCACAGTCACCTTGCAAGAATTCTGTGTTCAGTTGTGCTGTTCTTGGTTTCCCTGTGGCCAGTGCCTCTGTGGTTCATGGTCTGATGAGCAGGCAATCTGGAGACCTGAGGGAGCGAAGGGTACCTGGCCCCACAGTTTTAGTCCTTTGTATCACTGTAATCTGGACCTTCTGGATCATTTCAGGGGCCAATTAAGCCAAAGGATATGGAGACAATAAAGTTTTATCTGCCAGTCTTCCTGTTCCTGGAGGAACCTGTAGTATCAGACTCAGGACTCAGCAGTAATGAGGTTGGCCTTTCTAGGCCCAGGCGCCTATCGTTACTATGCCGTTGTATGCATTGGGTATGTATGAGTGTGGTGTGCACATGTGTGCACACGCATGTGCGTGTGGAGGCCTGAGGTCAACACTACACTTCTTTCCTTCATTTCTCTCCGCTTTTACTTTTTGAGGTAGAGCCTCTCAGCGAACTTGGAACTGATTGATTCAGTCAGGCTGGCCCAAGGAATTTCAAGAGGTCTACCTACCTCCCTCACCTACCAAAGCCTGGGGTTATAGGCACCCAACACCAAGCTCAGCATTTACACGAGTAACAGAGGGTCCAAACTCAGGTCCTCACGTTTATGTGCCAAACACTTTATAGGCTGAGCCTCTCCCAGCCCAAAGTGGAAATACTTAATGGAGAGGGATTTCAGACAGGACAGTTGGGATGACGAGAGATGGTAAGAAGCTGTGGTAGTCACTGACACACTCAGCCCCATGTTGTTCTGAATCAAGGCAGCTCTAGCAGGTTAGGCAAGGAATGGCTCTTCTACCAAGTAAGAAATAAAGTTTCCTTTTTTTAAAAGATTTATTTATTTATTAAATGCAAGTACACTGTAGCTGTCTTCAGACACTCCAGAAGAGGGCATCAGATTTCGTTACAGATGGTTGTGAGCCATCATGTGGTTGCTGGGATTTGAACTCGGGACCTTTGGAAGAGTAGTCGGTGCTCTTAACCACTGAGCCATCTTGCCAGCCCCATAAAGTTTCCTTTTTTAAGACACACACACACACACACACACACACACACACACACACACACACACGTTGATGGGAATAGTCTATAAATCTGCCTTATATGATAACCATAAACTTTAACATGAGGCTGTTGAAATGTGGCCAGTACAACTGTGGAACCGATTTTAAATTTTATTTAACTTTAATTAACTTAAATTGCCATATAGAGATAGTGGCTTCCGTGTTGGGCGATGCATCTCTGAATTCCCACCACTCATTTCAGATAGGGATACATCTGATGGCAATCATCCCTTAATTGGGGAGAAGTAGAAATTTGCATTATACTGCCAGGATTTAACTTGGGAATCGTGTCTTATAGAAAGGCACTTGCATTCATGCTTTAGTTCTTTTTTTTTTTTTTTTTTTTTTTTTTTTTTTTTTTTTTTTTTTTTTTTTTTTTTTTTTTTGGTTTTTCGAGACAGGGTTTCTCTGTATAGCCCTGGCTGTCCTGGAACTCACTTTGTAGACCAGGCTGGCCTCGAACTCAGAAATCCGCCTGCCTCTGCCTCCCGAGTGCTGGGATTAAAGGTGTGCGCCACCACACCCGGCTCATGCTAGAGTTCTTGTCTACTCTAAAAACACTTGGCTTTTTCACTCTCTGTCTCTGCCACTCACAAACCTAGTCATCGGTCCAAGTTGTTGGGAACCGTGCTCGGGTGGGTGCTCACAGAGGAGCGTTATCTGCCCTTGTGTACACTGTGGACTATCAGTCATTCTATGTTGGCTTCTGCTCTAGCTAAGTTTGCAAGCTGAGGAGATATTTGGAGAAAGGGAGGAAGGACTATGGCTGTGCCTACCTGTACCCTTCCTCTCACACTGTCAGCCCTGAGACAAACGGCACACGAGTTGCTCCCAGGACAGCAGAGGGCTGAAGTCTTTGCTTTATATCCCTCCATGTCTGGTTTCTTTCTCTGGAGCTTCAATCTAGACACCCCGCCCCCTCCATTGCTCCACACCACCTGTAGGGTTTACCAAATTCACTTAAAATACCGCCTACTATCCTTTTTAGTGAAACAGAGTTTGAGTAAGCTTCTTCTGGAGAGCTTCCATTTTTAAACTAACTTGCTTTGGTTAAAAACCGTTATTTTGATGCCAGAGACAGCACATTTTAAATTCGATTTCACAAGATATTGCCTCTCACCTTTCTTGAATGAGTGGCCCTCACCCAGCCCAGAGACCTAAGATCCTCTCTGCAGGGGAGAACTGAAGTTTCTGGAGGTTTCCAGTCTCTGGGAAGTCACTACCCTTCAGTCAGTTATTTAGAAATTGTTGAGTATGTTGAGATGTATTAGAGATAGGTTAAAATAGCCCTAAGGTATTTGTGCTTTGAAAGTATTAACAGTCTAGATGGTCCGCTACCTCATGATTATCCCATTAGGTGATGGGGATGCTTAAATAAATTTAATGAATACGCCACATAATTCCAGTACCCTCTGAAATAGAGTAACATGTTTATTTAGCTTTAATTAAAAAAGGAAACATTGTTAGTGTTCTCATACATTATGGTGTTTTTCAAACTGCTTGTCTTGGGTCTTAAAATCAGTGAGTAGATGAGGGTCATCCTTCTCCTTCTGGAACAGAGTCAGAAAGCTGCCTGTGCATCGTCCTCGATGAAAGGTTTTCTTTCCTCAGTGTACAATAGTGACCAGGCCACAAGGAAGCAGATAGAAGCAGTTTGAGTACCAGAGACACGGGACCTCTGGGTTTAAACCTTTGCTGCACAGCCTAGTTCATCTGTGCACTGAGATGTACATGTGTTCATTGTCTGTAGTCATTGTTGTGTATGTGTGTATCCTGGTTCAGATCCGATGTCCTGCCTGCAAAACTTCCTCTCGGGACCCCTCTGAGAAACACTGATGGGAGACGTATGTAGCCTCTAGCAGTGACTAGTGCTTAACAGTAACTCCACACCAAGTGCCCCGCGTGAGTTATCCTGGTTTTCCCTTAATGGGGGAGTTCTGTTTCCCCACAATACCTACATCTATCTTATTAGGTAGAGAAAGTGATCAGTCTGGAGACACGCCACGTATTCAATCACCCTATGCCCCATATTTGATAGTCACATACACAAATGCCATCTGCAGACCAGTGGCCCTCATTGACACGATGCACCAATGCCCGAGGCACATGTCAGCCGACAAGCAGTGTGTCACAAGCAGGGCCTGATGTGAGGGGAGTCACCACAGTTGTAGGCTGCAGAGACCTCACTGCTGCCAGCCAGTGCTCTCTGAGGTTAATGCCCTTCATGAGGCAGCCCAGTACCTAAAGAACCTGTGCATCCTGAAGGCCGCCTGCAGAGCACATCTCCAGAAGTGTTTCCTTTCCTGCCTACACGCCCTAACTTCTGCCTTCTCATTTGCAGCAAGCAAATGAGAAACACTCTAACAGGTCCATCTCCAAACCTCCCTCTGTGTACAATCACCTGCATTTTCTTTTCAAAATCACTTCTTACTTGTGAATGCCTCTTCGCAGTTCCTAATACAGCGAATGAACAGAGGCTAGCCCAGCGGTAGAGGCTAGCCCAGCGGTAGAGGCTAGCCCAGCGGTAGAGGCTAGCCCAGCGGTAGAGGCTAGCCCAGCGGTAGAGGCTAGCCCAGCGGTAGAGGCTAGCCCAGCGGTAGAGGCTTACCTAGTGTTGGAGAAGGCCTGCATTTACCCCCCAGCACCACAGCTGGATTAAAAAAAGTGTTTAATATGAATAAAGGCATAAATGTCAGTGTCTTAGGAAGACTTAAAGTTGAAACTGGAAAGGCTTCCCTCCGCCCCCACTGAAATCTAGAAGCAGATTCCAGTTTTCCTTAAAGACCAGGCTAAATACAAGCGATCACTCATCCAGAAACCCTGCCAGGTAGGAGAGGCCTAAGCGCTAAATTTCCTTCTGGTAAAAGTCCAGAGGCTGCATGTAACATACTAAAAAAAAAAAAAAATCTATAAAATATTCAGACTTTGTTTGAGGCTCCAGAATTGTCTGCCTCTGTGGGCAGTGATAGACTTTGCCTCTGGAACAGAAAGAGGCTTGAAGAAGTGTCTTTGAAAAAGACACTGAAAGCCGTGTAGACGATGCCTAAGGAGTAATCATGCTTAGCTATGGCAGGAGAGGAAATTAGCCTGTTGTTGAAATGGCATTGTCTCACGCTGAAGTGTTCATAATGAATGATCATGATAATCAACTGACTGTAGATGTAAGTGTCTCCAAACAGAGCTTGGAGATACAGCCTACTTTTCATCAAACCTGTGGGAGACCGAGCCATCTCTGCAACCCCTCACCAAATATTATTATTATTATTATTATTATTTTGGTTTTTTGAGACAGGGTTTCTCTGTATCGCCCTGGCTGTCCTGGAACTCACTCTGTAGACCAGGCTGGCCTCGAACTCAGAAATCCGCCTGCCTCTGCCTCCTGAGGCGTGCGCCACCACACCCGGCTCAAATATTATTTTTTAAGAAAGCATTTTGTGTGTTTTTGAAAAAGTCTCATGTAGTCCAGGATGGCTTTGAAATATACGTATATATGAGTTCGTGTACATGTATGTGGATATGTATATATACATATCCACATACATGTGCATATATTATTCATCTCTCATACGCCACATCCCGACTGCAGTTTCCCTCCATCCGTTCCTCCCAGTTCCCTCAGAACCTCCCTTTCCTCCAGATCCACTCCTCCCGGATTTCCCTTGAACCCTTTATATATCAATATAAAAGATAACCCAGGATTCCAGATCCTTTTTTTATATGCTGAAAATACAAGCACCTGGCAAAATTAAACATTTTAATTAGATTTACTCTGTTTTTTTTCATACTTGTAGTGAGTTAACTGACAGAGAGATGTTTTTTAGATGGCATTACTTGGAAGTTCTAAAACCTAAGTTAAAAGTGGCTTTCTGTAGCTACAGCAGTGTTAGACTCCGTCAAGCCCGTCCTTGTCAATCAGCGGTGTTAGACTCCATCAAGCCCGTCCTTGTCAATCAGAGACTTCAAACTGTGCTCCTTCTGTCAACTCATAAGTGAATAAAATCGTAAAGAAATGGTGATATTGGGCTGGAGGGATGACTTCATAGTTTAGTGTGCTTGCTGTTCTTGCAGAGGCCCAGGGTTTGATTCCTAGCACGCACATGGTGGCTCACAACCATCTGTAACTCCAGATTGGGTTCTGACATCCTCTTCTGACTTCTGTACACAACAGGCACAAGCACAGGGTACCCATGGACAAAACACTTACACACATGAAATAAAGAAGCAAAATGGGGGTATCGTTGTAAATCAGCGTAAGTAGAAGTTATTGGTTTCGTGTGAGTTTAGAAGTATCTGGCTATTAAAATGTGACTCTATGATGCAGCTCTCTTAGAGTTCCTAGCAGAAGTGTATCACAAAACATCAAGGCCCAGTTTCGCCAAGTGGTTTAGACAGAAACACAAAGACTTTTATGACTGTGTTCCCACATGCCCTCCACATCAAACATCTAACATTTTGCCATTCTTGTGGCTGCAAGAATCATATTTATATCCTTGTAACGTTAGTGGCTAATGCAATTGGTCTTTTAAAAAGCGATTATCTTCCCTGTGACATTTTGATTGGTATTTCTCCCTTTTAATTTCAGCTTATATGTAGCATAAAAATTGATTTACATGGAGAGGAGTGGGTTGCCATTTCATACTGTAATTTTGATTGTATATCTAGGCTTGTAGAACTAAAGAGAAAATTTCTCCATTAACTGGATTGCAGAGCAGACCCAGTTATGATCTAATAGGTGCAAGTTGTGATTTTTTTAAAATTTAAAGATCAGGCCACTTAAACTAAGCCAGTGTCTGCTTGCAAAGCCATAAACAGAGTCCAGAAATGTGGCTTCTTATTAGGTATAGTGGCACTTGAAGTATGGCCCCTGGCTCAGAATAACTGTTTGTGGGAGAATGTGGGGTGTATGATTGTATGTGCATGCAGGCACGTGTGTGTATGCAAGTGTGTGCATGTGTCCATTTGTGTGTATGCAAGTGTGTGTTCATGTAAATGTATGTGTGCATGCATGTGTGTGCATAAAAGTGTGTGTACATGCAAGCATGTATGTGTGCAAGTGTGTGCATGCATCCATGTGTGTGCATGAAAGTATGTTCATGTAAATGTGTGTGTTCATGTAAGCATATGTGTGCATGCATGTGTGTGCATACAAGTGTGTGTGCATGCATGCATGTGTATGTGTGCAAACATGTAAAGCTCAGAGGTCAATGTCAGGTGTCTTCATTTGTTCTTCATTTTCATTTTTTTGGGACAGGGTCACTCACCGAACCCAACACTCACCTTTAGACTAGTCCAGCTAGACAGCAGGCTGTAGGCATCCTGTCATCTCTGCTCTTCAAGCCCTGAAGTACAGATCTGCATGCCTGGCTTTCACATGATTGCAGAGGGTCTGAACTCAGTGCTGACCAAGCCGTTGCCCCGTTCCCTCTGGATAATTCTTTCTCTCCCTATTATTTTTTATTAATATTGTGGATTTTAAAAAAATTATTATTTCCACATGGAAAATTGAAGAGAATTCTTCTAGGTGGCGATGGTTTCTAAAAGCTAGACAAAGCCTTTGGATGTCACATGACTTATTTCTTGGAGTATAGTCACCACAGAAGGAGATGCCTCTTTACGCTTTCAGACCCTGGCTATTTTACATGAGCTTTTGACATACAGCTAGCCAGGCTCTCTTAGCATGACTCCCAGCTTAGACCTTAAGAGTCTCTTCAGCTTCAGTCCCCATTGCCTGTTTCTCTCCTCCCCTCAATTAAATCATTGCCTCTCTGGGTTAGAAGTTATATTATGCAAGTTAGCTTTATTTTAGGGCATCTGACTATCTAATGGTATAGGCCAGCAAAATACTATAAAATTTTACTGGATATAACTACTCTTCTGTTCCTACATTACCTGAACTGCTTATATACCATCAAAGAGTTGGATAGCTGGCTTAGTGAATATTTGGCTCCCCAAACTAATGATATCTACCACCAGGCCTGTTGTGGGCTAATCTTTAATTTTGACTAATTTAAATCTTACCAGCTTTGTATGGTGAAGCATCCTTCTATTGAATGGTCCAAAGAAACAGGCTCTGTGTCACAGGCAAATGGTGAGCTGATAAAAATTCTTGAAGAGTTGCTACCTTGGACAGCGCCACCCACATGTGGTTGGGCAGGCAACCCAAAAGGTTCCTAGCCTGATTGTGTGGTAAAAATCACCTGAGGAGTTAACAATCAGTTGCAACCTCAAACAGTTAAATCGGAATCGTGCGCGCACGTGTGTGTGTGTGTGTGTGTGTGTGTGTGTGTGTGTGTGTGTGTGTGTGTGTGTGTGTGTGTGTGGCTGGTTAGTCGGCGTCAGGCAATCAAGGAAGCCTGTGTGTCCTAGTGTTCCCTCAGGGCATCACAGAGTGTGCCTCGGGCCAAGGGCCAGAAATGAACACAGGAAGGCCAATGGAGCCCATCTTATCCTAATCAGGAAGACTCTGACAAATCTATGGTGTTAGATCTAGGCCATTTTGCTATCGTGTTGCCATAGCAACAAGGGCTCACTTACCCCACAGTGTCCAAGTACCAATTTGATTTGTTCAAATTGGGGGTGGAGAATTGTGGGAGCTGAGAGTGTGGAGGACACCAGGAGAACAAACCCCACAGAATCCACTAAGCAGGGTTCATAGCAGCTCAAAGAAACTGAAGCAGCCACCATGGAGCCTGCCTGGATCTATCTGTGCTAGGTCCTCTGCATACATGTTAGAGTTGCCAGCTTGGTGTTTTTGTGGGACTCCTCACAGTGGAAGTGGGGGTGTCTCTGCTTTTCCTGCTCTTGGGACCCCACCACACCCCTCACGGGTTGACTTGCCCAGCCCTGATATGATTTGTACCTAGTCAAAAAAGATTTATTTATTTTATTTTATGTATATGAGTACACTGTAGCTGTACAGATGGCTGTGAGCCTTCATGTGGTTGTTGGGAATTGAAGTTTTAGGACCTCTGCTTGCTCAGGTCAACCCCACTTGCTCCAGTCAACTCAGCTCACTCAGTCCCTGCTCGCTCCGGCCCAAAGATTTATTTATTATTTTAATTAAGTGCACTGTAGCTGTCTTCAGACACACCAGAAGAGGACGTCAGATCTCATTATGGGTGGTTGTGAGCCACCATGTGGGTGCTGGGATTTGAACTCAGGACCTTCAGTAGAGCAGTCAGTGCTTTTACCCACTGAGCCATCTCACCAGCCCTATTTACTTCTTCTTCTTTTTTTTTCTTTTTTTGGGGTTTTTTTTTTAAGACAGGGTTTCTCTGTGTAGCCCTGGCTGTCCTGGAACTCACTTTGTAGACCAGGCTGGCCTCGAACTCAGAAATCCGCTTGCCTCTGCCTACATCATATTTAGTTGTAGCATAAACACACACACACACACACACACACACACACACAAAGCTTACCATCTTAGTCATTTTAAAATGTACAACCCAATTGTGCTAGGAATATCTCCATTACTCTGCACGCTATTTCCAGAACTCTTTGATTTGCAAAGTTGAAACTCTACACTGATTGAACAACTTATCTCTTCAGTCATTCTGTCTGTGTGTCTCTGTCTCTGTCTGTCTCTCTTTCTGCTTTCCTCTAGAGTGACTCAGCAACCTTAGCCACTTCCACATACCAATGACCTTTTCCTTTTATTGAAAACCTGTTAATATGAACGGAAACCCTTTCTGGCTTGGAACTCCAAGTCTGCCTGCGCCAGCCTCCCTAGCACCAGGATGATAGCGTGTGTACACCCCACCAGGATGATAGCGTGTGTACACCCCACCAGGATGATAGCGTGTGTACACCCCACCAGGATGATAGCGTGTGTACACCCCACCAGGATGATTGATAGCGTGTGTACACCCCACCAGGATGATTGATAGCGTGTGTACACCCCACCAGGATGATAGCGTGTGTACACCCCACCAGGATGATAGCGTGTGTACACCCCACCAGGATGATTGATAGCGTGTGTACACCCCACCAGGATGATAGCGTGTGTACATCTACCTGTGGGTGTGTTGCACTTAGTGTGATGTCCTAAGGCTCACTTAAGCTACAGCATGTAAGAGGACCTCCACCTCTTCACCTCTTTAAAACTGAGAAATGCTGCAGTGTATAAATGTACCACATTTTAAAGGGAATGATTTCAGCTTTGAAGAAAAGTAATACTTGTTAGTGTATGCAGGTATATCACATACACACACACACACACACACACACACACACACACACACACACACACACGGGAAGGGTTGTCTTCCATCTAAATGGGGTTTTAAAGTAGTAATATAGAGTAATGGCTGTTACTGTTATTGTTATGAGAAACATGTCTAGACATCTGTACTTTAAATACATGAGACTTTCCCAGTCCAGTGCACACACATTTCTTCACTATTAACCCATAGCCAGACTACAAGATTAAGAGCCAGAACATGGAAAGCATATACTTATTTCGTGGGAATTCAGTGACTGTAATGGTGATTTGCAGTTTATTGCAGGCTCATTGCTGATCTAGTCTGATTTGTCCTGTCATTCACCTTTCTGTGACAATTTAACACATCTCTCAAATACTAAGATTTCATTAAATTTAAGACATAATGAACTATAATTCCGCTGCCAGAGTATACTGATCATGTAGCAATAAATGCCCTTTCTCCCTCCTCCTCCATCCTCCTGTTCTCCCACAGTGAGTAACAAATCGGGGGTAGAGTACCTTAGGAGCTGTGCAGACATGGGAGAAGGAGCCATGCCCCCTCTAGGAAAGCACAGCTCAGTCCACAGCCTTGCAGCCACTAGAGGCTAATGGTGATATGAGTTTGCCCCAAATGAGGGTTAGCTGTGCAGGCAAACTTTGTTCAGAGAAAGAACTAGAAGCTTGCCACTCACACTTATTAAGCTCTTAGTGTGTGTGGAGTGTGGAGCTAAGTAACTCATGTGACTGCATGCGCATGCAGATATGTGACATAGGTTCATTAATCTAGTCTTCAAAAATAAATGCATTAGAATATTCCATGATGATATAAATCGCCTAAAGTCAGACAGCTAAAATTCCCCCATCTCCTGGAAGACAAACTCAAGGTGTTAACAATATAATAGATATTCAATATTGCTACAAGATGGGTTTTAAGTGTTCTCAGCAGAAACAGTGGTACATGAAGTGTTGTGTATGCTAATTAGCTTCATTTAGCCTTTCCTTGGTGTATACACATATTAAAAACATCAAGAAAAAGTAAGTATTACAGTTTTTATTTGACAGTTAAAGACAGCAGACGACAAGAAAACAACTTATCTTTAGACCAACATAAAAATATAGTTTAATAGGCTGGGAAAATGGCTCAGTGGACAAAGGCCACCAAACCCGACGATCTGAGAGAACCAACTTCCCAAAGTTGTCCTCTGACCTCCACATGCACACCCTGATATACACATGCACACGCATGCACACACACATGCGCGCGTGCGCGCACATGCATGTACATGCTAAATTAGATAAATGAGTCTATAATACATATGCAGTGCATGTGTAAATTAGAAAGCTTCAGAGGCGCTTCTTTTAAATGACTGTAACTCTGTGCTGTGCAGAGGTTTGCCTTTCCCTAGTGGAAGTGAGCTGAGCTAAGGAGGAATAAGGAACAAACACAACAATGGTAACAAACAATAGTGTGTGAAACGCAACAATGGTAACAAACAATAGTGTGTGAACCGCAACAGTGGTAACAAACAATAGTGTGTGAAAGAGTGTGAAATGCAACAATGATAACAAACAATAGTGTGTGAAATGCAACAATAGTAACAAACAGTAGTGTGTGAAACGCAACAATGGTAACAAACAATGGTAACAAACAATAGTGTGTGAAACACAACAGTGGTAACAAACAGTAGTGTGTGAAACGCAACAATGGTAACAAACAATAGTGTGTGAAACACAACAATGGTAACAAACAATAGTGTGTGAAACGCAACAATGGTAACAAACAATAGTGTGTGAAATGCAACAGTGGTAACAAACAATAGTGTGTGAAAGTGTGTGAAATGCAACAATGATAACAAACAATAGTGTGTGAAACGCAACAATAGTAACAAACAGTAGTGTGAGAAATGCAACAATGGTAACAAACAATAGTGTGTGAAACTCAGCAATGGAAACAATAGCCTGTGAAGGGATGTGAGGCGATGCTAATTAAAATAGCAGGTGGGGACACTGCAGGGCTTAGTTCTGAATCTCCTAATAGAACTGACTTTCAAGATTATCAAGTAGGTTTTAAAAGATTTTAAAAGTGGTTTAGTCAGAGATTTCCTGTGGAGGTTTATCTTAAAACTGGTGCTCCAAATGAGTGATAGAGATGACATCAATTCCAAACTCATCTCCCCTTCTCTTCATTGACTTTCTGAGTCCTACCTTCTGTGGGGTCTTCTCATGTCCATTCCTACTGCAGACAGGCTCAGGTATTTTAGGGGGCTGTTGCTGCTATACATTTATTATATTTCCTTTTTTTTTCTTTTGCTGTAGGATTCTGAGACATTTACTTTTCTGTGCTTTATCAAACCCTTTATATGAATGCTCATTAGCTTCTGTAACCCTTTAGCCCGCTCTCTGCTCTCACTGCTTTTGCTATCATTTCTGTATGTGTTTACTTGTATCTCTTGTTAGAACAACATAGTAAACACAGTAGTATTAATTTACTCTAGTTTTGCTTATGGTAAAAGCCCCCTTCTCATACCAAAGAACAATACTGGTGGATAGAGAGGGAGGAGGGCGACCACAGAACCACCTGCCGCTGGCTTCCGTAGATGGTCTTTATTAGATGTCTTTCCATATCCATGAACCTCAGCTTTGACACATGAATGCTTTATGTCAATAATATCAATATATTTCTCACAATAAACTCTTTTAGGTCAGGTGGCTATTTGAGACTAAATCTGACTATGTTGCCAGCCTGGCTTTGAACTTCTGAACCCTGGTAATCTTCCTGCCTTAGCTTCCTAAACAAGAGGCATGCATATTTTAGTGTCTGGTTGACATACCATGTTATATCTGGTTTGCAATTTTTCCCCATGTTGCTCATAAGAGCAGTAAACATGTATATTACATGCAGTTACCTTTAGGGGTCACATTGTACATATTCTTTTATGTCCTGAATTTTCTGTCTATAAGAATCTTTAGATGGATTATTCTTTAAGACATAGTTTAATGGTTGCATAATATACTATGGGTTCCTTATAACTAAATCCTTACAGTTTTTAAAATGTTTATATTACAGTTTTTAAAATGTTTGTATTACATGTTTGCTTATTTACCATGTCAGAGAATGAGAGGACAGCTTGCAGAACTCACCTATCTCCTTCCGCTAGAGTGGAACTCAGGCCAACAGACTTAGCAGAAAACACCTTTACCCACTAAGCCATCCTGTCGACCCTTTGATTCCTTTATTTTTTTTTAACTGTGTCAAGTTTTCCTGGCTGTTTACTGTCACAATGAATGCAGGTGTGTGTTGACGCATGTATAAACTTTTCCTCCTACCTCTTGTATTAGCTCCCAGAGGCCTCTGTGAATCGCCACACACACGGTACCTTAAAACAGCCAGGGCTTATTCTCTCACAACCGTGGAAGCCGGAAATTCAGATTTAAGTTGCTGGCCCTTCAAGGGCTCATGCTCCCTCTAAAGATTCCAGGAAACTGACTGTCCTGCCCCTGCCAGCTTCTGGCCTCCCTGGCATGTGGTGCTGTCACTGCTGTCTGTGGCTGTCCTCTGTGTACCTGTGTCCTTCCCTCTCTTCACAAGGACAACAGCCACACACCATAAATCCATGGTGACTTCAAGATTGTCAACACCTGCCTCTGCAAAGGCCCTGCTTTCAAATAGTCACATTCACGGGAAATAGGGATTAAGACATGGACATATCTTCTTTGTGGGTGTGAGATTCAGCGCTACTATAAATTTGTTTTGGTGGACAGATTTCTCATGCCTCTTGATCCCATTAACTACTTATTTTCCAAAGGCTACACTGAAGCTGTCCTTGGTCATCAATGGTATAGACTGCCCCTCTTCCCTATACTATAGTCTTTCTTGCATTAAGTATCTATTTTAAGATGATCTTCACCTCTTGGACAGAGTAGGGGGCGGAGAGGAGCGGAAATGAAGACTTTGCTGAGCTCAGCAGAATTTTCTGTACGCGGCTGCAGACAGACGTTTGTTTCTTTTCTGGTGACTCTTGGTTGGCATCTCTTTGTCCCTTGCCCTGGTCAAACTGCCACACGGCCGCCTCTCTCTCTCATGCTGTTTATAACAATTCTCACAGATTACCATTTACTTTTTAATGTTTCCAAAAGTTTAGTCTATGTGGTCAAAACCATCAGTATCCACTGTGGTATCTTTCTATAATTGAAATCTAAGAAAATACTTTCTAGGGGGCTGGAGAGATGGCTCACTGATTAAGAGCACTCGTTGCTCTTGCCCAGGACCTGGGTTTGATTCCCAACATCCACGCCCCTGACACGGAGTTGGGGAGCCTTTGCTTCCTACGGCTTGCTTCCATCCTCCCTCTGAGATGGCTTCTATGCCCTGTGGCTTCGAACTGGTCAACCCAAACCCTCTCAATTTGTTGGGCAGGTGTTCGTCAGTGTCCTGGTGACAGTGACACAGGCACAAGGCCTTTTACTTCTGCAGCTGAAGAGAGGAGTTTGTCTCAGGGCTATGTTTCCTGTTCCGTTGATTTGTTGGTTTCTGTGCAAGACAACATTATTTTTATTGCCAAAGTTTATGATACACTTTGCATTTAACTCATGTGAGGGCAGCCGTCCCCCTTTGTGGGCTTTTATGACCCCTGAGTGGGGAGGGCTGTGGCAGCTTAACTCCTAACTGTGCTAACGTCGCACAGTAGGTGTGCTGTGTGTTGAGACAAGCGTCGCACAGTAGGTGTGCTGTGTGTTGAGACAAGTGTCGCACAGTAGGTGTGCTGTGTGTTGAGACAAGTTCTTGTTTTGTTTTGGTTGCTTTGTTTTGTTTTCCTTCAGGATTTTGTGGGGTTTTTCTTCCAGTTTGGACAAATCATTGCTTTGTAGCCCAGGGCTGGCTTCCAACACGCTTTTTCTGCCTCAGCCACCCAGCTGCAGTGATTATAGGGACTGTCACACCTGCCCCAAGACACGAGTTTGGAACTGTTCCCTCCCTTTCTTCTCATTACCTAAGTTGGGCTGAGGCGCAGGCATCTGTGCTGTGAGGAGCGTGCGCCATGGCTTTGGGGCAGCTCTTGCTGGACCCCGATTAGAAAGCTGCTCCTGTGTGGTGTTCCGTCAGACCCGGGCAGCTCCTCACTGCCTCTCCCCTTATCTGATTACCCTATCCTTCAGCAAAGTTTACACACACACACACACACACACACACACACACACACCAATGATACATCCTGTATGTGGTAAGCGGATTTGTTTTTTTTCTATTACACCTTGTAATTGCTATTGTTGATATACAGGAAAACCATTGATTTTTTTTTAAGGGTTTGCTTTGTATCCAACCAATTTACCCAGCTCTCTTGTCAAATTGAGCTTTTTAGTTAAACCCGCAGGTGAGAGGTGAATGTGCCGCTTCCCCTGGAACAGGTCACCTGCAATTTCCATGCGATGTGGGTTAGCAGTAGTGCTGCCCATTGATTTTAGATTGACATTTGCTGGTTCCCAGCCTGCTTCTTCAGGTTGAGGAGCAGTCCTCACTATGTAGCCCTCTGTGGCCTGGAGTTCATGTGGGCCAGTTTAAACCAGACCTGCCTTAAACTCACAGAAGCCTGCCTGCTCCTGCCTCCTAAGTGCTGGTACTGAAGGTGTACCCTGCCACGCCTGCTAGCACACGCATTCTTTTTTTTTTTTTTTTTTTTTTTTTTTTTTTTTTTTTTTTTTTTTTGGTTTTTTGAGACAGGGTTTCTCTGTATAGCTCTGGCTTTCCTGGAACTCACTTTGTAGACCAGGCTGGCCTCGAACTCAGAAATCCGCCTGCCTCAGCCTCCCAAGTGCTGGGATTAAAGGCGTGCGCCACCATGCCCGGCTCTTAGCCCACACATTCTTAATGCTGCTTCTAGCACTAGGAGGTGTGTGGAGGAGCACGGGGTCACCCTTAAAGGTCCCATTAATGAAATAAATTTAAAATAGACTCAGGATGGAACTCTGGAATAATTTGTAGGAGTCAAGAAGAAAGAAGCAGGGCAGGCAGAAGGAGAAAGGGTAGAAAGAGGTCAAAAAAGAAAGTTTGTTTATAAGCTGGGCAGTGGTGGCATATGCCTTTAATCCCATCACTTGGGAGGCAGAGGCAGGCAGATTTCTGAGTTCAAGGCCATCCTTATCTACAGAGTGAGTTCCAGGATAGCTAGGGCTACACAGAGAAGCCCTGTCTTGAAAAACCAAAACAAAAACCAAACAAACAAAAAAAAACGAGTTTTGTTAGAGAGTACAAATAAAAGATAAACCATGAAGGGCAAGATGGGCCCACTGGGGGTGGGGTAGAAAAACATCTAATGCCAGGCAGGGTCTTTGTTCCTTGTATACAGAATTGCTCTCCTCTGGCGGGTCAAATGGGTCTGGGGTGTGAGAGCAGATTAGGAGATGCTTACCCAAGGATCATTTGGTTCCACCTGAGTCAGCTGGGGTGGCTCCAGGGAGCTTGGAGCTCAAGATGTGACCAACACAGGAAGAAAAAGCAGCTAACGTCATTGTCAGTTCTGCTCTGAGCTACCACTGTTAGCCCCCCCACCCTCATCAGCCCATCTTCCAATTTGCGGCCACTAAGCAGCCCCCGGTACTGGCCCACCTTCTGCTTTGTCATTGGCTGCACGCTGCCTGTACACCTTGGTCTTTCCTGAGAGGCCAGCACCAGCCATGGAGGCCAACATTTGAAAATGAGTTGTGAGCAGTCTGGAGATTCTCTTGCGTGGTGTTTAAAATCTGCCTCCTGAAGACAACTTTTAATTCCTTATCTACCAGGGTATTTCTGACCACAGGCCTTGCATTTGTCTCCAAGAAAACGAACACATTAATATTCGTATATCTGAAGTAATGCTTGAGGAGGAGATAGCTCTTTCCTGCCCACCCTCCCCCTCATCTAAAACAACAGCAACGATAAATGGTCTGCCTTACTTTTATATATGTGCCAGTGTGTGGGTGTGTGCGTACGAGCGCAGGTACCCACAGATGCCACGGGAGCTGGGGTTGTGTACAGTTTCGAGCTGAGCAGCAAGGATGCTATGTACTAAACTCCATTCCCTGCAAAGAGCAGCCAGCACCCTTAACTGCTGGGCCACCTCTTCTTCCTTCTCCTTTAACCATTCTTAGGGCAGAAGCTCTGGCTCCTGCTGCCACAACTGGCTAGACTTGGCCACCCATTCCAATGTATCAATTAAAGAGAACAATAACACTAAAAAGCAGAGAGAAAAGATTCAATAAATAGGTACTGGGAAGATGACCAGATAAAGGGGTCAGGGGTCAAGATGTACGTGTAACGAAGCGTCTGTTGTTGCCGGAGCTTTGGTCCTATGAGATCATCTGATAAACTGTTCGTCTGGGATTGCTTTCATCACCTGAGGGGACCTGTCAGATTCCTGCATGATCTCTCCTGTCCCAGGATGTCCCCTTGTTCTCAAATGTAACCACTTTCTCTAGGGGTTGGGAGTGCCCATGCTCTGAGGCTCTGCTCTTCCTGGAACCCAGAGTGGCAGCGGTTTAGGACAGTGACTCCTCTTCTGTCTCGCCATTGAGAGGAGGAGGAAGAAAGTTCGGCAGATAGAAATGGGCAAGAGTCTGACCCAGAGAAAGAAGAGAGACACAAAGGCAGACTGCCGGCTTTCATCCTGCCTGCGGGGCTTCTATCCCGAGCACAGGTTACCTTGTGGGCTCAAGTGAAGTATTAATGCTCTTTAGCAAAAGCAGCTTTCTGGTGCCTGTGGCCAAGAGGGAAGGCTGCAGATAGAAGCCTCCTCAAAAAAAAAAGCGAGCTGGATTTGTTGTTGGTAGTGGTGGGCTAGCTTGATTTACATTCTTCCACTGATTGGGGAACATCTCCATGGCCCTTATAATTTATCAAGAGACTGGTGTGCCCTGGAGCTAGAAGCCACACACTGAGAAGATCTTTCTGGAGCATCGGAAATACCCACCAAACCTAAGGACAGTAATAGTTGACATTTCTCTCTAAATTTACAAAGATCATGTGTGTGTGTGTGTGTGTGTGTGTGTGTGTGTGTGTGTGTGTGTGTGTGTGTGTGTTGTCTTAGTCAGGGTTTCTATTCTTGGACAAAGATTATGACCAAGAAGCAAGTTGGGGAGGAAAGGGTTTATTCAGCTTACACTTCCATACTGCTGTTATCACCAAAGAAAGTCAGGACTGGAACTCAAGCAGGTCAGAAAGCAGGAGCTGATGCAGAGGCCGTGGAGGGATGTTCTTTACTGGCTTGCTTCCCCTGGCTTGCTCAGCCTGCTCTCCTATAGAACCCAAGACTGCCAGCCCAGAGATGGTCCCACCCACAAGGGGCCTTTCCCCCTTGACCACTAATTGAGAAAATACCTCACAGCTAGATCT
This sequence comes from Mus minutoides, assembly GCA_902729485.2. Classification (NCBI taxonomy): domain Eukaryota; kingdom Metazoa; phylum Chordata; class Mammalia; order Rodentia; family Muridae; genus Mus; species Mus minutoides. The sequence goes on along the minus strand of LR749749.1, from coordinate 1,713,020 downwards.
CATGGAGGTACTTCCCCAACTGAAGCTCCTTTCTCTGTGATAACCCCAGCTGTGTCAAGTTGACTCAAAACTAGCCAGTACATGTGTGTATATATATGTATGTATGTGCAGATCTCTCTCTCCCCCTCTTTCTCCCTCTCTCTGTGTATGTGTTTATATACATATGTGTGCAGATCTGTTTGCATGTGTGTGTATGAATGTGTGTGTGCATATATACGAGCATATGTGTGTATATATACATATGTGTGCAGGTCTGTGTGTGCTCATGCATGGATGTGTGTGAGTGAGTATGTGCATATATGTGCATATACACATACATGTGCAGATCTGTGTGTGTGCATGAGTGCAGGTGTGTGAGTGTGTGCATGTATACCTATATATGTGCATGCATGTGTGTGAGTGTATGTGTATGTGTGTATATATGCATATGTGTACAGATCTGTGTGTACATGCATGCATGTATGTATGTGTGCATGCATATGTATGAGTGTGTGTGTGCGTGTGTGTGTGAGAGAGAGAGAGAGAGAGAGAGAGAGAGAGAGAGAGGAAGATGCCCAGTATCCTCTTTATTACCCTCTGCCTATTCCTTTGAGACAGGGTCTCTCAGTGAATCTGGAGCTCACTTGTTTGTGCCCCTCCCCATGTTGTGCCAGCAGCTAATAAGTCCCACAACTCCCTCCCTGGATGCTGAGGCTACAGATTTGTCCTGCTACACACGGCTCCTTGTATGGTGCTAGGGATCAAAGCTCATGTCCTCACATTTACACAGCAAGCTCGCTGACTCCTGAGCCATCTCCCCAGCCTTCTTCATACTTGTAAAATCAGTTTTACTTAGTTTAGGAAATGATGGTTTTATTTGCTCCTATTCACCCTTCACCCTTCCTTAACCCAAGTTCTTTGAAAAAATGTCTCTCAGATGCTAACTATCCTTTCAAGGTCCACAGCTAGGGATGTAGCTCAGTGAGTAGTACTTACCTAAAGTGGCTGAGACCTAGGATTTAGTCTCCAGTATTATAACAGATAGATAGATAGATAGATAGATAGATAGATAGATAGATAGATAGATAGATAGACGGACAGAGAAAAAAGGTACTGACAGTGTACCTGAAAATGCAGAGCCGTTGACTAATGTGGATTTTATTTTAAGGATGGTATTCTGGCTTTGACTACCCTTCTTCATTCAAGATCATGGTGGCCTGGGAATGCCATGGCAATTCACAACTTGGTTCGAGAGCAGTCTAAAGGATTCGGTTGATAGAACAATTCAAACAGAAAGGGCTTGCCTATTGCTTTAAACAAATACCCTTGGTTTTGACTCAGGAAGAACAGTTCTTAATGTAACTGCTCAGACTCTGGGACGGCTAGATGTGAAAGAGCTTGGAGAGCAACAGACAGAATCCCACAATGCTCTATCCACTATTGAGACAATTGTTGCTAGTACAAAGACCTCCCACAGGCTCTGCACTGTGTGGGGAGGAGCCCCTCAGGCTGCTCTTCCTTACTTGGTACACAGGTAGCCAGGCACTTTCATCAGGGGTCCAGGAATTAAGTGTCACCTTTTTGAGGCAGGCATGCAGAGAACTATGTTCCTGTTTTTTCTTTAATAAAGTTTGGAAAGTGGCTGTGAGAGCCAGGATGTAAAACCACATCAGTCTAAAACTAGGAGTGTTACTTTTCTTTTTATTTGGGAATGAAATTGGTCTATAGTTTCCAGTGTTTAGAAATGTACTTACTAGCCGGGCGTGGTGGCGCATGCCTTTAATCCGAGCACTTGGGAGGCAGAGGCAGGTGGATTTCTGAGTTTGAGGCCAGCCTGGTCTACAAAGTGAGTTCCAGGACAGCCAGGGCTACACAGAGAAACCCTGTATCGAAAAACCAAAAAAAAAAGAAAGAAAGAAAGAAAGAAAGAGAGAGAGAGAGAGAGAGAGAGAGAGAGAGAGGAAGGAAGGAAGGAAGGAAGGAAGGAAGGAAGGAAGAAAGAAAGAAAGAAAGAAAGAAAGAAAGAAAGAAAGAAAGAGAGAGAGAGAGAGAGAGAGAGAGAAATGTACTTACTGATTTGGGGCATCGGAAATAGTTCATCTTCAAGAAGAATTTGAGTAGCTTACCATATTTTTCCATGTTCTAGCATTTTTTAACATTAAAATGAACTCTTCCATAAACATTTGTAACTGTTAAAGAAAAAGGTAATTTTGTTATTCTCATGTGGATATAAAAATGGATACCAGTTAAATATGCTGAGCTCCCTAACCACGGACAGGGGCGTTGGAGTCAGGCAGGCAAGTACACTGTAGGGCAAGTTCTCAACCCGTGGGTCTCGACCCCCACACGGGTCACATCAGATAACCTGTATATCAGATATTTACACTGTGATTCATAACAGCAAAATTACAGCTATGAAGTAGGAACAAATAATTTCATGTTGTGGGGAGGGGGTGTCACCACAACGTGAGGCACTCTGACAATGGACCACAGCACTGGGAATCACTGTCGTAAGGCAGCAAGATGGAATTACAGGTAAACAGTACCCAGCGAGGGTGCAAATAAATGGTTCTTCTGTGGGAGATGGAGAGAAGCAGGAATCAGTTGAGCTTGTCCCTTACCGAACACAATCTGCATGTCTAGAGATAAGCACTGTTTTTATTGCTTTCGGTTACCCATAGCTTAGTTTTACACAGCTTGTATAGTTACCGGTGTAGGTTTATGCATGCATATATACACCAATGTGCTGATACGCAAGTCCGTGTTACAGATACAGTTAACACTGTTTTGTATGTCTTTCTTATTTGGTTATTTGATAGATCCATCTTCTGTGGTAGAACTAGCTTTCAGATTTCCCCAGGTCATTTTGATATGCAAGTACCTGTTACAGATACAGTTAAGGCTGTTTTGTATGTCTTTCTTATTTGGTTATTTGATAGACCAATCTTCTGTGGTAGAACTAGCTCTCAGATTTCCCCAGGTCATTTTGCTCCTAGTAAGGCTAGATGACTGGCATGGTCCCAGCACTTAGAAGGCTAAGGCAGGTGGGTCTTTTGAACTCCAGAGTTCAAGGCCAGACTAAGGAAGTGGGGAAACCCTACCCTGACATTTCTGCTCATTTAAAAATTTATCATTTGTTGCTTTTACTTTCTTGTTTGTGCCTTTGTCATTTTCTGTGTGTCTAATATAAATAATAAAAACATGAAGTCATCTCGTTCCTTCCTTTATTGAAGGAAGTAATTAAAATACTGTGGACATTAATTTATCCTACAAAATAGCCTGGGCTACATCATCCAACCTATTGGACAAACATGGAAACGTGTGCATGTCTGCATGTGTTTTCACCAGCAGGGCCATTCTCATTAGACGTTCTCAGTGGATAAGCGTGTTACTCCACTGGGTTGTACACTCCACTGGGTTGTACACTCCACTGGGTTGTACACTCCACTGGATTGTACACTCCACTGGGTTGTACACTCCACTGGGTTGTACACTCCACTGGGTTGTACACTCCACTGGGTTGTACACTCCACTGGGTTGTACACTCCACTGGGTTGTATACTCCACTGGGTTGTACACTCCACTGGGTTGTACACTCCACTGGCTGCTTCAGACTGTGCTCAGATGCTCGGTTCTGCTTTAGCTCTCTAGGGAAAAGGGTCAGAAGACCTCTCTGGGCCCCCGACTTTTCCTTGGACTCTTCTCCTGTGTGTTTTTAGCCAGTTCCTCCTATTCCATTCCCAGCCCAATTGTAACACTGCAGAACCCTGTGGCCACCTGTTCTGTTCTAGTTGAACTTTGAAGATACACTGTTGTCATACACTTTTGTCTCCTTAGCTTTCCTGGTGCTATTCTCTCCTCTATTTCTCCTTCTAAGACCACCTACCAGCTGCCCTTCTCTCTTGCTTCTTGATGTGAGGATTCTCTCTGCCTTCATCCTTTCTTCTCATCTTCCATAGTCTACTTGGGCTGTGGCAAGGGTACCTTGGCTTGAGCCAACCCCTGCCCCACCACCTTGATGCTGACTCCCAAGCCTGGGTATTTAACCTGCTCTTCTAAGGTACACGTCTGGCTGGGTGCCTCTCTCTTGAATGAAGCAGTGAATTGCAGGTCCTCCAGACTGGTAAACTTGTTCGTTTCCCTAGTTGTCTGCATTTTTTTAAAGATTTATTTATTTATTTAGGCACACTGTCACTGTCTTCGGACACACCAGAAGAGGGCACTGTATCCCATCACAGATGGTTGTGAGCCACCATGTAATTGCTGGGTATTGAATCTGGAAAGAGCAGTCAGTGCTCTTAACCGCTGAGCCACCTCTCCGGCCCGTTGTCTGCGTTCTTGACTGCTCTCTTTTGCTTCGATGCTTCTGACCTGGCTTGGATGTCAGCCCTGCACGGTGCCATTATATATCACGGTGGTTCTCAACCTTCCTAATACTGGGACCCTTTAGTGCAGGTGACCCCCAACCATAAAATGAATTTGCTGCTACTTCATTACTGCAATTTTGCTGCTGCTATGAATCATAATGGAAATATCTGGTATGCAGGATTGACATCTGACCCCCAAAGAAGTTATGTCCTACGGGTTGAGAACTGCTGGTATCTTAGCTGCTGATCACTGGAGGAGAGGAAATGTCTGCTCCGTTTAAAAGAGTGTTTGGGACTTTGGGAGAGTGTCTTTTTCAAGATGAGGCTTCTCTGTGTCACCCTGGTTGTTCTGGAAATTACTCTGTTCCAGGCTGACCTCAAACTCAGAGATTTGCCTGGCTCTGCCTCTGGGATTAAAGAGCAGGATTAAAGTGGGGTGGTTTCGAAGTGCTTTCCCCACCCCAGCCAGCCTCAGATGGTGGCTGCAGTCTGGGGCCTCTGTGTCTCTCCTTCTAAGCTTTACCTCTTTCCTCTAGAACTCGGGCTCACCTTACCTTAGCAGGGCAATGGGCAGTAGGCAGGTACTGAATATTTACTCTCCTGACATTTGATTCCTCCCTCCTGTGGCTAATGAACATCTTAAGCTGTGTAGTGTCCCAGCCTCCATGGCCTTCCCGATTGCCATACAGTGCGATAACATCTCTTAGGTTTTGAAGAACAAACTGTTAACATTTATTTAGACCTCCATTCACCTAAAACTATCCTTTTGCCTTCCCCTTTTTATTAATAATATTTTTGTTGGGTTTTGTGGGAATATTCTGCTTTTTTTTAAGATGAGCCTCATCTAGCCCAGGCTAGCCTTGCAACTTGATATGTATGTAGCCAAGGCTAATCATGAATTGCTGAGCCTCCTCTTTCTACCGCTCAATTTCTGGGACTTTAGGTATGTTCTACCACACCTGGCTAATAATATTTGATTTAAGCATTTTAAATTTTCATTTATTTATTTAGTGTGTTGTGGTGAGTGTATGTGTGTGTGTATATGTGTGAGTGTGTGTGTATGTGTGTGAGTGTGTATATGTGTGAGTGTGTATGTGTGTGAGTGTGTCTGTGTATATAAATATGTGTGAGTGTGTGTATGTGTGTGTGAGTGTGTCTGTGTATGTGTGTGAGTGTATGTGTGTGTATGTATATGTGTGAGTGTGTGTATGTGTGAGTGAGTGTGTCTGTGTATGTGTGTGAGTGTATGTGTGTGTATGTATATGTGTGAATGTGTGTATGTGTGTGTGAGTGTATATGTGTGTGAGTGTGTATGTATATGTGTGAAGGTGTGTATGTGTGTGAGTGTGTATGTATATGTGTGAATGTGTGTATGTGTGTGTGATGTATGTATGTGTGTGTATGTGTATGTATGTGAGTGTATGTATGTGTGTGAGTACATGAATATGTGTATATGTGTGTGAGTATGTATGAGTGTGTGAGAGCATGGATATATGTGAGCATGTATATGTGTGAATGTGTGTATGTGTGTGAGTGTATAGTGTGTGCATGTTTGTGAATGTGTTTATGTGTACATGTGTATGAGTGTGTGTATATGTGTGAGTGTATGTAATTGTGTGTATGTGTGTGTATGTGTGTGTAAGTGTATATACCAAGAACTGAAGTCAGGTCATTAGACTTAGCATCAAGTACCTTTACCATTGAGCCATCTTACCAGTCCCAATAATATTTTTTAATGGGCCTGTATTCATGTACAGTGTGTTGCTGGGTTTCATAGGGGCATTTCATGTGTATTTCTGGATACCTCCCTCTGCACACCCATACCCCCACACACACTCCAGCCCTCAGCCCTCAGTCCTCATTGCTCCCACAGACAGTTGTACCTCTTTCCTGTGAGTCCACACATCTTGCCCTTGCTGAAGGCAGGGCCACGCTTGCTTTTGCTCTCTCGCTTCTTTTCTCTGAGCCCAGTGGATCTCTGAAGTCCCAGGGAAACTGCTCCAATGTGGGCCACGGATGGTGTCCTAATACTTCAGCCTCTCATCCACTCTTAACTGGCCGTGGCCCCTCCTCTTTGGTTGTCCATCCCACTTCCCTTTGCAGTGCCCCCTTTGTCTTTCCACTGCTTTGTCCTGTCTCCTACTCAGGCCTCTGCTTAGCTCTCCTCTGTCCCCACTGTCCCCTTTCCTTTGTCCTTGCCCTATGCTCCCTCTCTGTCACCCGTAAGTTAGATGCTCACATAGGCACTACCAACCTTTGCACTCACCTGAACCCTAAACCTGAAGTCTAGGTACATATTTTCCTGCCTTGAATATCTCTGTGGTCATACCTCAGAGATGAGAGAAATCTCGGCCTGTCAAAGATGATACAGAGGGCAGAAGAAGTTGGTGGAACTGGTGAGCTAGAAGAACAAGAGAACTCTGTGGCTAGGGACTGAGTTGTAAGTGACTTACACCTAGCTGTATCTGTCCCTGCTGTTTAGAATGCCTACCACCCCATTCCTACCCTTCTTCAGTGTGGCTATGGCTCTCTGAATGTGGGCACCTGCCAGAGATATCAACAGTAACTGGGAACTTGAAATACAAACTCATAGACTTGCCAAATCTACTGTACTAGAACTTCAGGGCCAGGGCCAAGGAGCCTCTGCAGGTGACTGTATACCACCTGAACTTTCAAACCCCCACACTCTACATGGTACAACATCAGTGGTACCTATCTACTCCCCATGGTTACAGCATCAGTGGTACCTAACTGTTCTCTATAATGTGGCATCAGTGGTACCTATCTACTCTCCATGGTTACAACATCAGTGGTACCTATCTATTCTCAATGGTGCAGCATCGGTGGTACCTATCTATTCTTCATGGTAACAGCATCAGTGGCCTAACTACCTGCAGAGATCTTATTGACTCTTCCAGACATAACTGATGACTTCCTAGTCCCTGCCCCCCCCCCCGGCATTTCATTCATGACAACTATGTAGCATGTGTTCTATGACAGCTAGCTCCATAAGCATCTCCCTTCCCCTTATGCCGTCTCAGGTCATTATTGATCATTGTGTCTCCAGCACCAGGCATGTGCCTGGAACCAAACACACAAATGTCACATTGTTACAGATGGCTTTTCTGTTTTCTGCACCTGGGGTCCCTTTTCATTTCCTCCATGCTCTTCCTTGTTTTCCTGGAACTGCCTTTGGAGTATAAATAATCGGGACAAGGTCTTGCCATGCAAAGGGAAAAATTTTTGTAAGATCCAAGCTTTAAACCCTCTTGTCTCTGTATCAGTCAGAGTTCAAAGAAAGAAGCAGGTCACACCAGAGTCTATGCACTTACATATGATAGGTTATAGGCATCGGAACCCACATAGTCATGGAGATACTTCAACTATTGGTGTAAGTCTGTTGTCTCTCCTTCTGAGGCTAGGGCTTGTCACACTTAGAATTCTGACACTTGATAAGGAAAAGACGGATGTAAAGGAGGCATGGAAGGACGGTAAGGGAACACTAGATTCCATACGCACATGCCAGAGCTCATGCGCATGATGATCTGAATCTATAGGCTTCTGGAACTAGGTTGGCCCCGCCTTCCTCTAACCTTGTTACTATGAGGGCCCAGCTGGAGAGAGGACAGGGTACCGTTCATTACAAAGATAAGCACATTTCTGGCCTAACTGTTAGTGAAGCTGCAGAGGGTCCAGAGAAAGGGGACCAGATGCAGATCGAACAGCTGTCCTGTGTCCAAGGACAGATGCCAGCAGGCTCACAAGGACATGTTAGCTACAGACACATGCTCAGCATTCCAAGGACGAAAGACAAACTGTCTGTTTATTGAAATCATTCCACAGCGAACATTTAATATCCTCTTGGTGGTTGCTAATTCGCTTTGCCCTTCAGACCTCCAGGGTTGATGTTTCTTGTCCTCCATCTTGACCAGAAGCACGCAGGAGGGAATCCTGTGAAACCTAATTCAGAGGAGCCTAACCAAACTGCCCTGAGTCCACCACAACAGCCACGTGTCGGATCCCGAAATACCAGAATACCAGAGGCTTGGGGCTGAAGCAAAAGATCAGAAAAAGGAGTGATTTTTTTTCCCTCTTTCTAAAGCAAAACAAGTAAAACAAGACTCAGTATAAGCTGGGTAACGAGAGAAACCCTTCGAAGGTTAGCGTGCAGTAAAACTGGCTCTGGAACAGTGAGTGAGGTTTGCACGCAAAGGCTTCCCCTGAGCCAAAAGCTGCTTCTCCGAAGAAGACTTTCAGCGGCCAATAAAAGACAAAACTGTGCTCAGTAGATTGTCTCGCTGGTAGGGTGGATTTTGGAAAGATGATCAGTGAGAGATGAAGTCGAAACATCTCCATTTAATTAATTGGAGCATCGTCTAGGCATTAGAGTTAACTGAGAGGTTCTGGCAAATGTAGCGTGTAATAAAGGGTAATAATGTTTAGTAGAATGTACTGGTGAGAGGCCAAGAGCTTGGACAAACTCCACCACTCTCAAGCCGCATGGCGGTGAGCAAGGTCCTATAGCTCAGTAAGCCACTGTGGTCTCCTGTAAACTGACAGTAAAGCTGGTTCACGTACCACAGTTAAACTGTGATGAACAACAGAATCCACATACATTGGCAAAAACACTGCCAATAGTTGGTTACAATCATTGTGTGCCTATAACTTTTATTGTTGCCATGTCCTCAGGAAATGCTTTCCAAGAAGGTTGATTACAAAGATGATGTGGTGGTTTGAATAGATTTGGGCCCCCTAGATTCATGTGATTGAATGTCTGTCTCAGGGAGGGGCACTGTTAGGAGGAGTGGCCTTGTGGTAGTAGGTGTGGCTTTGTTGGAGGAAGTGTGTCACTGTAGAGGTGGGCTTTGAGTTCTCCTATGCTCAAGCTCCTCCCAGTGTGGCACAGAGTCTCCTGTTCCCTGCAGATAATGTAGAGCTCTCAGCTCTTTCTGCACCCTGTCTGCCTGCAGGCTGCCATGCTTCCCCTCCATGATGATAATGAACTATGCCTCTGAAACTCTAAGCCAGCCCCAATAAAATGTTTTCCATGGTCATGCGGTCTTGGGCACTCTATGGCAGGCCAGTTTGGTAGATGGCTTATGTATTATCAGAAGAACTTGCCTCTACTTATTTTTATGGTTTCTGTTTGTTTGTTTGTTTGTTTGTTTTTGGTGGGGTTTTTTTTGTTTTGTTTTTTGAGACAGGATTTCTCTGTATAGCCCTGGCTTTCCTGGAACTCACTTTGTAGACCAGGCTGGCCTTGACCTCAGAAATCCGCCTGCCTCTGCCTCTCAAGTGATGGGATTAAAGGCGTGCGCCACCACGCCCGGCCATTTTTATGGTTTTTTTAGACTCAAGTATAATTTCCAGAGCCCAACCCTAAAAAGTATCTGTCCATTTTCCCGTAAAAGGTCTTTCGTCTGCATTTTGGTCAGGGTCTGCACTTTCAGGCCCTGGTTGAGCATGTGGATCAGTGGCTAGAGCCACTGACACCCTGTGGTGGGTGACTGTGTCCCTTGTGTGAAGGAGTGATTGCATGGCCACCTTGTAACTCAGTTGGTAACTCAATTGTTGGTCAAGGAAAAACAGACTCATGATTTTCCACATCTGTAGTTGCCATTTTACAACAGTAATCAGAAGCTGTTAGACTTACTGCTGTCGGAGAGAAAGGATTGGATATCTCCCTGTGTTTGTTAACACAATGAGAAGCAAAGACTGAGATGTCCTTTAATGTTGTCTTTTAATTAAGGCGCTCCCTAAGTTGCTTCCTACATCTCGATTACCATCAAGGTTTCATAAATCTTTATCTCCTATAAATCTTCATTCCCGTCCTCCCTTCTCTCCATCTTTAATTAGGTTGTTGCAGCTTGTGACCCCTCACACGGTGAGAATGACTGAACTAGACTTTGAGAACAGCACAGTCCCTTCTGGTTTTATTACTCCATTTCTGTATTGATCCACTCTGCCCAGCTATATTCATTGACATGCGTCTTTTGAAACAGTCTGCAGATCTTATCAATGCAGTAATTCCCCCACTGTTTACCAAGCCCAAACAAGCTTTAATCCAAACATGAGTTCCCTCAGAATCAATAACAGGGTTTCCAGCTTTCAGAAGGTTTGCCTTAGCCCTGCTACATACTCAGATTAAAATGCTCTAAGCGTTCTTGGGACTTGCTTCTCCTACCTCCAAACTAGCTGTTGAGTTTATCCACTTCAGTGTCTAAGCCAGTGCTGCTTTGGTTTGGGGCACCACCTCTCTCCTTCCTACACTCCCGTCCCCACCACTGCCCTGTGACCCACCTTGCTGGGGAAGCCTGCTTTGGTTTGGGGCACCGCCTCTCTCCTTCCTGCACTCCCGTCCCCACCACTGCCCTGTGACCCACCTTGCTGGGGAAGTCTGCCTCAGTTAAATCCTGTTTCCATTGCTTCGTCGCTGTGCCTAGAGCCACCACCCTCTTTCTGCTTCGCTTGGCAGGGGGATTCCTTAAGGATGACTCTGCTGTCCATCTCTGCTCCTTGGAGGGGTTGGACCTGCCTTGCTGTGTGGGCTTTTCCTTTGCACTGAACCAACCATAGCTGTGTCTGTCTTCTCTGGAGGACTTGATCATTCAGGGCTTACCTTCTTGATAACTTTCCCCAACACCCAGTACAGTCCCTCATCCAGGGAAGGCCTGGATCACTCATCTAGTGAATGAAGCAAGGTTCCTGTGATGGAGAACAAGGTCCCTCTGCTGCTCTGCACACTCTGGTGCTGGGGCCATTGTGTCTCGCAAGCTTGTGCATCAGCAAAGATGCCATCTATAGGCCAGCCTCTGTGCTCGAGACAGAATCAGTCACACTTGCTGTGAATAGACACAGATCTTTCTCTTCAGCACACAAAGCCATCGTCACTAGGTTGCTTGGTGTAGTGGCCATTCCTGGTTGTCAACTTGACTACATCTGGAATGAACTACAATCCAGAATTGGAGGGCTCTCCTGTGATCCAGATCTTGAGGCTGGAAGACACAAATTTCCGACCTGGGTCTTGGCATGGAGATCTTGAGCCATGGTGGCCAGGAAAAGTTTAGGCCCAGGCAAGGTAGTACACGCCTTTAATCTCTGGAGACTAAGGCAAGGAGGTCTCTGAGTTCAAGGTCAGCCTGGGACAAAGCAAGCCCCAGATGCAGGCTTGGGGGTTACACACCTTTAATCTGGGCCACACCTTCTGCTGGAGACCTACATAAGGACATTAGAAGAAGAAAGGCTCACTCTTCTTCGACTGCTTGCACTTACTTGCCGGCACATCTGTTGGAACCTACTTCTTTCTACAGAAGACCAGCTGAAACAACCGGCCTCGTGGCACTGAGCAACTATTAGATTCTTGGACTTCCCATTCACAGCTGACCATTGTTGTGGAGTTGGACTGCAGACTGTAAGTCATCAACAAATTCCTTTACTATATAGAGATGACCCATAAGTTCTGTGACTCTAGAGAACCCTGACTAATATCCTCGGTATGCAGTCATTTATGTCTGCATTGATATCACCTTCAACCAAATCTCATTCTTGTTTTTGTTTTTGATTTTCTTTTTTGAGACAGGGTTTCTCTGTGTAGCCCTGGCTGTCCTGGAACTCACTTTGTAGACCAGGCTGGTCTCGAACTCAGAAATCTGCATGCCTCTGTCTCCCAAGTGCTGGGATTAAAGGCATGCACCACCCCTGCCTGGCAATGTGTAGCCCAGGCTGGCCTTGAACTTGTGATCCTCCTGCCTCTGCCTCCTTCAGCCATCACAACAGGCCCAAATCTCATTCTTGCAGCTGGCCTTTTATTTATTTTATTTATTTTTTTAGTTTCTTTTTATTTATTCTTTTAGTTTTTATTTTGTTGTGTGTCTGGGTGCTTTGACTGTGTGGATGTCTCTGTACCACATCCGTGCCTGGTACTCATGGAGGCCAGAAGAGGGCATTCGATCCTCTGGAACCAGAGTTATACTTGGTTGTGAGCTGCCGTGTGGATGCTGGGAATTGAACCCTGGTCCTCTGGAAGAGCAGCCAGTGATCTTAACTGCTGGGTCATCTCTCCATCCCTCATCTTACTCTGTAGAATCTTCTGTTCCTATGCCTAGCATAGTGGCTTTCACACATTCTGAGCCAGATGTCCATGGGTGTGGCCTTGTTCTGACACTTCCATAAAATGGAGAATAAAAGAAAAAAAAAGAAAAAGAAAAAGAAAAAGAAAAAAACAAACACCCTGTTACTGGTTCTACAGTAAACATGGGAATGGCGGTATCTGCTGGGAATACTTGCTTTGTCTCCTTTAGAAAGGGCTAAAGTCAGGCCATGTGGTTCGATTTTAACAGAAGTCTCCGTAATCGCTACTGACTTGCTTTCTCGCTGTGTAGGGATTTCCTTCCTTCCACATCCTTGTTGGTACTTTCTTCTGTTGCAGAACAGGAATTCTAAGTGGAATAACCTAGGGGTGGCATTGCATTGTGATTTGGTGACTGCTGGTGTTGAGTGGAGCACTTTTCATCATTCTGAGACACATCTCTTTGGACCGATCGCCCCTCTTCGTGGGGTTGGTGCCCCTTTGCTAGTCCGGATATTATTCAGTCTGCTGGGATATATGAGGCTCCTCTGGACCATACCCTTCCCCAGACATGCGATTTGCAGAGGCTTTCCCCCGTTTCTGTAGATATCTCTTCACTCTACCGACTGTTTCCTTTGCCGTGTGCCAGCTCTTTGGTTTGTTATAATGCTGTCTATTTGTATCTCGTTTTGGACGAGATCTTGCTGTGTCGCCCCAGCTGGCCTGGCATTCATGGTGATCCCCTTCATCCCTGTCTCCCAAACGCTGGGTTAAGTAATCGCTCCTCACTGTCAGCCATTGCTTTCTAGAAAACCGCAGGTCTCCTCAGAAATTAAGCAACTTTTCCCCTATATGTGTGACACTACTCAGACACTCTGCGAATCCTAATGGTTACACCCCTAGCCCCAGTCAGTAAATTCACTCTTAATTTACCCTAGAGATAGCTCAAGATACTAGGGGGATTCCAGTTCATTAGCATACTCAATTAGTGTTCTATGAATTGTTTGTATCAGAAAGGAAATAGATTACCTAATAACTGATGAGATTTTTCCAATCTCCTCTCTTCTATCGGGACCCAGGTATTGCCTATGCTCTGACTGAGCCAGCCCCTCTTGAGCAATTTCTTTAAGCTTGTTTTAGATGCTATTTATCATTGTGTGTGTGCACATGCGTGCTACCATATGAATGGAGGGAGGTTAGGAGAAAACGTCAGTTTTTCCCGCTGTGGGATGCGGGGATTGTGCTTAGGTCATCAAGCTTGTATCCAAGCGTGTACTCACTGAACCACGTTGCTGGTCCCTGACGTGTAATTCCTATGAGATATTTATCCTCTCACTCCGTTCTTGCTATGCTACCGAATCCCATAGCCTTCTGCTTTAAGAATGAACTACAAGGTCCCTGGAGAGGAGGCTGAGAGGCCCGTGAACAACCACCATTAAGAAACCAGGCAACCAAACCACAGCGGGAAGGGCCTGCGACTCTGGTGGAGTGTCAGTGGGAATGAAAGAGGGAGCTTTATCCACAGGTTTGCCATGGGGAAGAGGGAAGGGAGGGAGAGAGGAAGAGGGGAGGAGGGGAGGGGAGGGAGAGGGGAAGAGGAGAAGGAGAGGGGAAGAGAGGAGGAGAGGGGAAGAGGAGAAGGGGAGAAGAAGGGGGAAGGGATGGGAGGGAGAGAGTCCCACCCACCAGCCCTTGCCTAGGAGAGGAAGAGAAGGTCAATATCTGACCCATCTCCACGGAGAAGTAGATAGGACATGAAAGGAGCTTGATTCCAAGACATGAAGGGGGCAGTTAGGTGATGACCACGGAGTAAAGTCACCCAGCTCCAGAACCTAGTGCCAGCCATGGCCACCACGTGGGCTGGGTTAGACTTTGAGGTTCGTTGCCACCCAATGCTTTCTAAACATGTTTCCTGACAGCTTCAAGGAGAGTTGGGAACCACTCCGTTCCCTTTGCTTCAAGCTTGAAAGCCCTTGTTAGGATGTGTGACAATTCCGTGTGCTAGTTTTATTGACTAACTGTGGAGCCACCTTTGCTGATGATGGTCTGAGTCGGGGTTGTCCCGGGAAACAGAACCAAGAGGGAAACAGAACCAAGAGGGTATAGGTATGCAGTGTGTGACACGGCTCATGCCACTTGAGGGCTCCGAGGTACTAAAGTTTGCAGCCTGCTAGGTAGAAACCCAGGGAAGTCCAGGCTATGATGCAGCTGGAGTCTGCAGGCTTGGGAGCCAGCAAAGCCACTCCTGTTAAGTTTAGACTTGTAAGACTGGAGAGCCCAGAGTCCTGCTGTTCAAAGGTAGGAAAATGGATGTCCTAGCTGGAGAGGAGAGAGCTGGCCTCCCTCCTGCTTTTTGTTCTCTCTGAGCCTTCCGCAGACTGAACAGTGCCATTCAGTGAGTGAAGTAAACCCGAACAGTGCCATTCGATGAGTGAAGTAAACCCTATCTATGTACCTACTGTTCTGCTTTCCTTCTGGGATCCTGGGAAACCGTCTGAGCAGTGGCAACTCGGAAGAGGGGAGGGCTTATCTCAGCTTACACTTCCAGGTCACAGTTCATCACTGAGAAGCTAGACAGGAACTCAGAGGAGAAAGCTACAGACAGGAACCCCAGAGCGACTGCTGCTTGCTGGTTTGCTCTCTGGTTCACTCACTGGCTTGTGCTTTTTATATATTCCAGGACCACCTGCCCTGGGGATGGGGCCAGCCACAGGGGGCTGGGCCCTTCCACATGATCAAGAACTGCCCACAGACTCCCCTCCCCCACAGACTTGATCTAGGCAGTCCCTCATTTGAGGCATCTTCTCTCAGATAACTCCAGGTTGTGTCAAATTGACAATTGTAGCTAACCAGGACACTCAGTCTCCTGAAGCCTTCTCTGAGACACATCCACTTGTTATCAGAGCATCCCTTAACCCTTGCTGCATCATTGTATGACAGGAGCCACCCTTGGTCTGGGATGTTGCTCAGTGGTAGAGTGCTTGTCTAGTATGTGTGAGGCCCTGGGTGTGATCCCAGAACAGCAAACAAAAGAAACAAGCTGCTTTCAGTCTTTAATCTGCAGCCACGTGCCCAGTTGTCATCTGTAGCCTTCTGGTTGTAACAAAAAGAGCAGTGGAAAGTGGAGGAAGGAAGAGTTATTTATGAGATCCACTCCAGGTTGCTTTTATTATTTTTATTGGATATTTTATGTATTTACATTTTAAATGTTATCCCCTTTCCTGGTTTCCCCTCTGGGACCCCCATCTTATCCCCCCTCCCCCTGCTTCTATGAGGGTGCTCCCCCACCCACCCACTCCTGCCTTCCCATCCTGGCATTCTCCTACACTGGGGCATCAAGCCTTCACAGGACCAAGGGCCTCTCCTCCCATTGATGCCAGATAAGGCAATCCTCTGCTACATATGCAGCTGGAGCCATAGGTTCCTCCCTGTGTACTCTTTGGTTGGTGGTTTAGTCCCTGGGGGCTCTGGGCAGGGGGTGGGGTTGGTTGATATTATTGTCCTTCCTATGGGGTTGCAAACCACTTCAGCTCCTTCAGTCCTTTCTCTAATTCCTCCATTGGGGACTCCAATGTTTGGCTGAGAGCATCCACCTCTATATTTGTCAGGCTCCGGTAGAGCCTCTCAGGAGACAGCTATAACAGACTCCTGTCAGCAAGCACTTCTTGGCATCCTCAATAATGTCTGGGTTTGGTGTCTGTATATGGGATAGATCCCCAGGTGGGACAATATAGGGTCAAAGTGTGGAGCAGAGACTGAAGGAAAGGCCATCCAGAGACTGTGCAGATTGCTTTTATACAGGGTACCGCATGGTGGGAGAATCTGCGTGAAGGCAGTGAGCATTTACCAGATGTGGAGTGATCACTGGCTTTGGAAGAGCAGGTACTGGGCAGCCAACTACACTCCGTTAGCTCCCACTTCTGATGGTTGCTGTTCTGTTGATGGAGTAGTTCTGCTTGGGTTCAGGGGACGTGAGTTCAGTTGTTGATTAGTTCTTGCTGAAGGAAGGATGCCGGATGATGTACAGCTTGCTTCCATACCTTCTGTGCTCCAACAAACAACCACTGGTCTGGTATATTTCATGTGCTTTCGGTCCTTCGAGAGAAGTCATCGGCATAAAATGATTTCCAAGAGACTGCTTGAAGAATTATATATTACATATGTGCGTTGTATGTGTGTGTGTTACAATTAGGAAGATCTTAGTACATGTATGTCACTGATAGGTTAAATCTTAGTCTTAACTGCAACCCAGAAAAGTAGGTACTGTATGAACCCCGTGTTGTGATGGGAAAACGGAGGCTCAGTAAGGTTAAGCAAGATGCATCACCGCACTGGTCCAGGTCACACTCGTGGCCCTTCTGAGGTCCCATACAATGGGATGTGGAGGAATAATCATTAGTTTCTTTGTATCTGTAGCATTATCCACCAAGAAGCTGGCAGCTGACTGACAAGGAGCTCCACCGTCAGTGATCAGGGATGGTCGGTCCCGCTCATTGCTCAGTGTCGGGATTCTTCCACTAGCCAGACAAGCTTCAACCTGTTTGCCTGTCAGATCCTCATCTCCTGGAGTTCCTGGAAGTTTTGTGTCCCTGGGGACTTGGCTGGAGCATTTCTTGTTTTGCTTTGATTTGTTTCAGGTTTGCTTGTTTTCCCTTCACTGAACTAAGTATTGATATCAGAGCCTCGGCAAGAGAGAGCCTGCATCTCGTGGACTCAATCTTGTTCTGGAGCTCGGAGCTGGCATGGCAGAGAGGCTGCTGTTGTGCAGTCCCGCAGCTGTGGACCAGGGCACATGTGACAGCTTGCGGCCAGACTATTGTATGGCTTTTTTGTCGTTGTTTATTGCCTTTGGGATAGGCAAATACATGAAATAATTGCATATCAAAGGGCAAGCAAATAGACTTTAGAACTGTCCCCAAACAACCACCTCACCATCTACAAATCACACCAGTGACAAAAATCCAGGCTTTTCCCTGCCTCAGGAAGTATTTGAGAAATACGGATTGGATTTGTGTATCTATGAAACTTCTGAGAGGGTGGGGCTGAGGGCTATCTCAGCTGATAGAGGGCTTGTCTAGCGGGGCTTGTCTTTGTTTAATCCCCAGCACCACAGAATCCAGGTCTGGTGGTGTGTGCCTGTCATCTCAGGACTTTGGAGGTGGAGGCAGGAGGATCAGGAGTTCAGGGTCATCCTGATAATGTAGCAAGTTTAAAGCCATCCTGGACTACATAAAAGCCTCTCTCAAGGGAAAGAAAACTGAAAATTTTTACATATGTAGGAAAGATTAGCCATTTTAAAGTCAGGACACCGTCCTCTGACCTCAGCTCTTCCATGGACTGGGGCAACCACGTAGTCACTCTGGTCTCCTGGGTATCACCTAATTCCCAGGGCAAGGATATGTATGTCACTGTCACCTAAGGATCATAGGATGTTTCCAGTAGCTTATGAACAATGGCTTTGCCGTTCGGACTTCAGCATCTGCATACACTAATTAGCTACAGAGGAAAAGATTCTGCTGTGGCTGCAAGAATCTAAAGACAAGATGGCTTTAAAACATGGAAGGCTTGTCTGTCTTTTTAATTTATGTAACAGAGGGTGGGTGTTGCGAATCAGTGGGAGAGGAGGTTCTGATAACAGCTAGGCCATCTGCAGCGTTATGTCTGTGCAGGATCGCTGTTGTTTTAGATCAGAGGGAGTGGTAGGCAATCCCTCCTGTTCATGTCTCATTGGTAAGAAATTAATCATTAGCTGTGCCATAGCCCAGAGGAACTGGGTTGCCATAAGCGGGACAGCTGTGTGCCCAGATCTTCTGCTCACACAGTGGAAGAAGGGGATGTCGACTTTCATAGACAGCTGGTAATCTGCCATTGCCAGCTCCTTTCTGGCTCCCAGAAAATCTCCGTTTCCTACAGTGCTCCACCACTGTAACTGGAATGCATGTGTGAGTGTAGAAGGTGGGTAGCCTGCCATTTAGTTTATAGTGTGTAAGACTCCTATGCAAGCATGCCAACCTGAGTTTGATCCTCAGAACACACACACACACACACACACACACACACACACACACACACACACACAGGACGTATACTCACATGTGCATGCACACATGCAGACATGCACAAATATCACACATACACTCATATATACATATACACACATTATATGTACACACACATTATGCACATGGTAACATATACACATGTACACTCACACACATTATATACACACAAACAACATATTATTGTATATAATATTTGTGTCACACACAAACATTATATACACATGCACATGCATGCACACATATCACATATACACACACATCATGTATGTACATTATACATTCACATCACCTATACACATTGTACACATGCACATTATACACACACATATGCACACATATTATATATATATATATATATATATATATATATATATATATATATACACATATACGTATATACATAATGCACACACAAACATACATACATGCATTATACACACATAGACTATACATACACACAAACATATACATACATGCATGTATGCACACACATCACACACACACACACACACACACACACACACACACACACACACACAGACACTATAATCACACAGTAATAAGACTATGAAAGAATCACATCTACCCAGGCAGAAAGGACAGTGTGTTACCTAGAAACCATAACTTCCAGGTGGAGACTTACTGTACTTACAAAATACAAGCATCCATTCCCTTAGTCCACCCCAGAGCTAGCACCTGCTTTCTGTCCATTCTGCTGTCTGTCCATCCTGCTGTCTCTGTTAGCTGAGCCACTTTGGTATTCCATAAGTGAGATCACACAACACTGTCTCTGTTCATTAAATGGCATTTGTCAGAATTCCCTTTTTATGGCTGGCCTTGCACTTGTGACAACCTTTGAGTGCTGGGATTGCAGATGGGAGCCACCATGTCTGCCCCTCTCCAAAACTAAGTAATATTCCATTGTATGTAAAGTGCCAAACTTCACCCATTGATGGGCACTTGGCTTGTTTCTGTCTTAGGCTGTTGTGAATACTGTTTCTCTAAATGTGGGTTTACAAGTATCTGTTCACATTCCTGGCTTTCATTCTTATGGTTTGAATTAGGTGCTTTTCTGTTGCTCTGATAAAATATATGACCAAAAGCACTTCGAGAAGAGAGGTGCTTACTTTTGGTGTACAGGTCTAGAGGCAGAGGTTTGTGGCAGAGGAAGGAACAAGAAGCTGTTGATCACATTTGTTTTTTTGTCTACATATAGGAAGTAAGAGAAAGAACAGGAAGTAGAACAGGGTATCTAAAACTTTAGAGCCTACCCCCAGTGACATCATTCCCCCAGCAAGGATCCACCTCCTAAAGGTTCTATAACTTCCCAAGCAGGCCCAGCAACTGGGGACCAAATGTTCAAATAGGTGAGCCCATGGGGACCTTCTTCATTCAAACCGTCACATGGTCAAAGACCCAGAGTAGGATTAGTGCATCAGAAGCTACTTTTATTTGTAACTTGTTGAGAAACCTCTATAATGTTTTCTACTGATGTGTTACATCCTTTTATTTTATATTTATGTGGTGTGTGGGGAAACACATGAGTACATATACCACAGCGTGCTTGTGGCAGTCAGAAGAGAATCTCAGATATCAATCTTCACTCTCCGTCTTGTCTGAGACAAGATCTCTGCTGTTTGCTGAGGCTCCCTGGCTCAGGGCCTTCCAGGGAGTCTCCCACCTCTGGCTCCCATCTCATCATCAGAGAGCTGGGATTTTATCTCCACAATCCGAGAGTCTAACTTTACGTGGGTTCTGGGGATTTGAACTCCGTTCTCCACATTTGTACTTTAGTGCTTGACCTACTGAGTCATATCCTGATCCCCTGGGCCGTCTCCTCAGCTGCCATAACATTTTAAATTCCAAGCAACAGTTCTAATTTTTGACCAGGCATGATAGCACATGCTTTTAATCCCAACACTGGAGAGGCAGAGGTAGATGGATCTCTGTGTGATTGAGGCCAGGCTAGCCTACATAGCAAGTACCACATCAGCCAAAGTGATATAATAATAAGGCAGATTAAAAAGTTCTTATTTTTTTCCCACACATCCTCACCAGCAGTTGCTTTGTTTATGTTTTTGTTTTTGTTTGTTGTTATTGTTTGTTTGTTTGGGTTTTTGTTGTTTTGGTTTTTTGGTTGTTGTTGTTGTTGTTGACACTGGGTCTCTCTACACAACCTTAGAACTCACTGTGAAGACCAGGCTGGCCTTGAACATAGATCTGCCTACCCTTGCCTCTGAAGTGCTAGGATTAAAGGAATGCACCACCACACACACTCACACTTGTTTTTTTGTTGTTGTTGTTGTTGTTGTTTTTTGGTTTTTCGAGACAGGGTTTCTCTGTGTAGCTCTGGCTGTCCTGGAACTCACTTTGTAGACCAGGCTGGCCTCAAACTAAGAAATCCACCTGCCCCTGCCTCCCAAGTGCTGGGATTAAAGGCGTGCGCCACCACGCCCAGCTCACACTTGTTATTTTATAGTAGCCATTCTAATGGATGCAGGGTGGTGGCTGTGGCTGTTGCCTTTCTTATTGTGGCAAAGCACACATAACAAAGCTTGCCATTTCAGCATTTTTTACAATGTTTTATGTTTTACTTGTATGTGAAAGTGTGCATGTGTGTGTCCTTGTAAATGCAGGTGTGCATACAGGCCAGAAGGGGGTGTCAGCTCTCTTAGAGCTGGAGTTATGAGCCACCTGGTGTGGGTGCTGGGAACTAAACTCAGGTCATCCAGAACAGCAGCCAGCTCTCTCGACTCCTGAGTCACTTGTCCAGCCCCAAGTGTCAGTGTGTACGTGTGTGGTTCAAAGACAGTGACTGTATTCCCAGTGTCATGCTTCTGTGCGGCCATGCAGCCGAGCAGCCATGCAACCATCCAGCTGAGAAGCCATGCAACCATGCAACCATCTATCTGTGCAGCTATGCAGCCATGCTGCTGTGCGGATATGCAGTGGTGCAGCCTATTGCACTTTATTTCTAGCTTTTTCATCTCTCTGTTGAAATTTTATTGGGTGACAAGCAGTTAGTGTCTAAATGCCTTGGAACACATCTCTAGAAGGAAGGAACCTTGTCCTGTTGTTATGAAATGAATCTCTCCTCATATTCCTTTGGAGTGAGTTTCCTCACAAAGCCACCCCTGCAAGAGAGGGTACTTATCATAGTACAGGTGAGTGACCATTTCCCAGGTCATAGTAGGAGGTGAGCGGACAGTCTGACCAGGTCATGGTAGGAGGTGAGTGGACAGTCTGACCAGGACATAGTAGGAGGGGAGCGGACAGTCTGACCAGGACATAGTAGGAGGTAAACAGTCTGACCAGGTCATAGTAGGAGGTGAGCGGACAGTCTGACCAGGTCATGGTAGGAGGTGAGTGGACAGTCTGACCAGGACATAGTAGGAGGGGAGCGGACAGTCTGACCAGGACATAGTAGGAGGTAAACAGTCTGACCAGGTCATAGTAGGAGGTGAGCGGACAGTCTGACCAGGTCATAGTAGGAGGTGAGCGGACAGTCTGACCAGGTCATAGTAGGAGGTGAGCGGACAGTCTGACAGGTCATAGTACAGGTTAGTGACCATTTCCCAGGTCATAGTAGGAGGGGAGCGGACAGTCTGACCAGGTCATAGTAGGAGGGGAGCGGACAGTCTGGTACTATGCCAGCCTGTAATGGAGACTAGCTGACCTTCATTTGGCCTGGAGATGAGTTGAGATGGACCTTTGTCGACGTCACCAAGGACTCGGTCTTCCACCTTCCATTCACCCACGGTCACTGTGGTGGCTTTGGGTTCTCTTATTTGTCTCATGGCGACATAGCAGATGCCGCAGCACCAGGTACTGGAGTTCTACTGCATTGTCCCAAGTGAGAAAGAAGGACCGTAGATAGAAAAAGTTTTCTTCCCATCATTGAGGATACAAACCCTTCCCATTTACCGCCCAGGGCACTTCCTTTTGCATCTCAGTGGCCGGGTCCAAGAGCATCTGGAATGGCAGCTTGTCAGAGGAATGTGAAGCAGCTGCTTGGCTGCCATCATCCAGTCATGACATATATGGTGTCCTTGGGCTGAGCACATTGCCGTCCTGAGTAAAATGAGATTGTTCTCAACTAGGGAGAGAAGTCATATCGTGCATACATGGGTAGGGCTTGTTCTTATTCTTGACCAGGTAGGTGAATTGAGAGGCTGCAGGGAAAGTCAGACCACAGTGGATGCAGGTGCCAGTGAAGGGACTTCCTCTGGGGGTTATCTTTGCGCGGCATCAAACAGTGAGTTCTGTCTAGTTCTAAGAGAAAGAATCCTCTGGGCCGTGAGTGTAGGGGGACCCTATAGTCATCTGTTGGGTGAATGAGCGTGACTGCTTTTAGAAATCAAAAGAATGGTGGAGAGAGAAAAAAAAAAAAACAGTCGCCGGGCAGTGGTGGCGCACGTCTTTGATTCCAGCACTTGGGAGGCAGAGGCAGGCAGATTTCTGAGTTGGAGGCCAGCCTGCTCTACAGAGTGAGTTCCAGGATAGCCAGGGCGATACAGAGAAACCCTGTCTCGAAAAACAAAACAAACAAAAACAAACAAACAAAACAAACAAAACAAACAAACAAACAACACCAATCACTGCTGGTTCTGTTTAGAAACCATCGTATTTGGGGAATGGCAACATTTTACAGAAATTCTTCACTACAGCTGTTTTGCATGGTTTGGTTTGCCAAAACTCTGTTTTGTGGTAGGGTACTGACCTTGGACATCTAATGAAGCTGCTTGAATCTGCTGATCAGGGGATGTCGTCATAGACTCTTTTTTTTTTTTCCTTTTGGTTTTTCGAGACAGGGTTTCTCTGTATCGCCCTGGCTGTCCTGGAACTCACTCTGTAGACCAGGCTGGCCTCGAACTCAGAAATCTGCCTGCCTCTGCCTCCCGAGTGCTGGGATTAAAGACGTGCACCACGTCTGGCTCGTCATAGACTCTTAAGGTGATACCAGGTCACCTGACTCTTGTGACACTCAGAACTCAGGATTTGGTGAGAGTGCCGTTCATTTCTGGGCTGGAGACTCATTTGTTGGCTCCCTTTTCCATCTCCCTGTGCTGGTTTTATCTCTGGGTCTAGAAAAACCATAGAGAAACAAACCAGATAGCCCTGGTCATCCTCACTTATAAGTACAAATGGGTTACAATAGAATACAAGCTCTCCATGTTTGCACACAACCCACGTGGCAGAGACTCATTCCCAGGAGGCTCTGGTTCATAGGCATGTGACAGTTCTGGCCATTAGTAGGAGGCTCATTCATTGTTTCTGCTCCGGGCCGCTGGCCCCAAGGGTACATGAAAAATTGCTATAGCAAGTTGCCCATCTCCTGATGAATTACAAAGTAAGAAAGGGAAGCAGAGACCTAGGTAGTACTTTTGACAAAGTACAGAGTCATGTGTCACTTAACAGCAGGGACACATCCCGAAGAGAGTGCTGATTCCATCCTCATGGGAACACACGTCCACAGACTGACTACAAGTCACCAGGCAGTGTTATCTCCGGGGACTACAGCTGTGTGCAAGCTTCCTCATGGGCAGAAGTACTAATTCATGGTGCATGACAGCAGTTGGCAGTTCCTGGGAGGCTGGCCAGGCAGGAAGGAATGGTTTCACTGTATTTCCAGTCTTTATAAAGACATGCCGAAGCCACAGCCATTCAGAGCCATTATTCTCCCCCACTTTACTGATGAAGAGACTGAGACACAAAGCAAGCTTAACTAATGACACATAACTAGGAAGTGGCAGAGTTGGGAATCTAAGCCTTTGTCCCAAGCAGATTAGCCAAACCTGCCTGCCCCCACTGGCCCCACTGACCCCGGCAGACAACGCTGCAGATGTGTGCTGGTGCTGTAAACTGTGAAGTGCTGTCTCAGCCTCCGCAGCTTGTCAGTCGCCAGTAGCAGTGGTTTAAAGAGTTTCAAAGAACAAGGATCTAGTGGGCTTTCGTTTTCCATCTGGAGATGGGAGGTGTTTTCCATCATATGGGACAATAAAAGATTTGTCTTCAAGGCCCACGCCATTTTTCCAGGCTTTGATAACTTCACCTATACTGGAAGAACTACATGTTCCTTGATAGCAAAAGTATGAATAAGAATATTACTATCATCGTTGGCGTTTTCTAATAGGGTTCCTTTATGAAGCCTCCGATAGCCTCAGCCTCCCACGTGGTGAGATGACTGCCACAAGCCACTCTGACTTATATACTTCCCCTTTTAGAACAAGTTGAAGTGGCTGGGGTCTTAGATAACAAGCTCGTGTGGGAATAGAAACACGTTATGGTAGGAGATGCCACAATCTTTCACAAGCTTTCGGTTCCTTCCCTCCTTCCCCACCCCCAAGGTCCGGGGTGAGGTGAGCAAGAGTTTGAGGGACACAAAAGGAGCAGAGGTAACGGAGGTTCTCACTACCTCACGCAAGGCAGCCTGCCTCACACACAGATTGGGTAAGCCCGCCAATCGCTCACACTTGGGCAGTGACATTTATTGGAAGAGAACACATGGTAAACGCAGAGCTGGCAGCACTGTCTCTGTGAGCTGTGACCATCTGGGTAAGAGCTTAGCAAGTCATTTGGATAAATAATGCCATTTGGAGGAGAGTTCCAAACCAAGGCTGAGTGCCAGAACCCTTTCAAGACGGTCTTCACAATCCTGGCTCTTTCTCTCCTTTTATCAAAAACTCATCAGATCACATGCCAGATACGCTCAGCTCTCTGGGGCCATGGGAACATTTATCTTAGGTTTCTTCACTGAGAAATATTATTGGAAGATTAGTGTCGGCAGAGTAAATACTGCACGGAATAAAAGGAACCACGGGGCTGGCGA